>CM077153.1:1420583-1823544 GCA_039583875.1 Platanthera guangdongensis | reverse complement strand
CACAAGTGGTTTTTGCACATATTTTGATGGACATCTTGTTACCTGGCGAAGTAGAAAGCAATCTGTTTGTCGCACGTTCACTGCAGAAGCTGAGTATCGATCAGTTCATCTGTCATCTCTGAAACTCACATGGTTGGAAAGCCTTTTTTAAGAGACCTAATTGTTAATCTCTCCTCTCCTGCCACTTTATTCTGCGATAGTCAAGCTATCATTCATATTGCCAAAAATCTTGTATTACATGAACGTACCAAGCATATAGAGTTGATTGTCACTTTATCGAAAAGTTCAACTCAGCAATTGGACTTCAGACATTTCCGCTACAGAACAAGTCGTTGATATTCTTACAAAACTCTACCACGACCTTTATATTCTCAATTATTGTCCAAGCTTGGCTCCTACGACTTGCATGCTCCAGCTTGCGGGGGAGTGTTGAAGTGTAAAAAGCCCATCTTGAAGGCCCGTGTAAAGTTCTCTTAGGAATTAGTCTCACATCTTGAGATAAAATTTATGCGCGCCCCTCTCCTCCTATATATACTACAAATACATATGATGTATTGAGTGATTTTGATTAAGAAATTAATAAAATTGCACTTGATTTTTCCCACTATTTTGTTCTTCTACAAAGGACAAATCATGAGCTACTGGTTATAGTGTGCAGGATTTATAATACAATGGAGATAATTGCACTACATGTCTATGCTGAACATGTTGCAATATTGCTCATAAGGACAAATCATGAGCTACTACCGGTGAAAGCAGTTATTGCAAGTCGCAATAGCACCTCTACACTACCTAGAGCATGCTAAGGGCATCTAATGACATATATGGAAAGAAACATCTTCTATCGGCGGCGCTAGAAATAAGATTTACAAAACTTAGGCTGCAAATTTTCTCTCGTTGACTGTTGTGTCCAGCCCACCGATTATCACACAGAGATTGTACCCTCCATAGCAAAGTTGCGTGATTCGTCCAAGCGTTGTTAGAATAGTAAATTCCCATCTTTATAATTAATTAAAGTACTACATTATTTATGAAAAAATTTAAAGACTCCAATTAAATTGTAAGCAGTAAAAATCCCATCTATACAAATAACTAAAATACTAAATCACCTCTAAAAATTCTGAGATTTTTACAGTTGCTAGTTACCATTAATATAACACTTTTTCATTTCATCATATCAAGGTGATAATTAAGGATAGTCCTCATTTAATTATTTACAGAGAAATTATCACTTTAAAACTTATTTAAAATACTAAAACAATCCTAAAAAATTTCTGATATATTTTACTGTATGTCCATAACATTATTGTAAACATTTTTCATGTTCAACATTTTCTTGTAGGAATAAAGGTTGGCAGGAATCAAGAGAGAGAGAGAGAGAGAGAGGCTAAGTTAATCATTTTTAAGATTAACACGGACCTTTGCGCAAATCATCGGTCCAGATCTCGCCGGGAAGAAGGTTTTATGCCTCCACGGGTGAATTGGGCAGAGATCCGTCGTGGATCACAATCATTATTTAGCCGAGATTAAGGTGATCTCTACAGTTGGATTCGTCGGCATGAATCCAACAACTGTGCGCGTCTCATTCCATATCGATAAACCAAGATGACGCCAGTTGAACGCTGGTGGCACTGCTACCATTTCCCAGTAGGGTCCTTGTTGGAGGGTCGCCGGACCTAGGCGCGTTGGTAGCCGTACTTCATGGCTGATGATCGTTGAAACTTTTGGTGGTTCTCAACCCGAGAGCCAAAACTTAACTCCGCCGTCAACAATTTCTGGAGGCGGCGAGCCCTCTAAATCCCTAAGGGGGCTCTTTTGATCCTCCTTTGGCCTAAACCCATTCCCACGCAAATTGGAATCCACAAGCTCAAGCTGGGGATGGGTGGAGTGGAATCGAACTTAGTGAGCTCCGGTGGCCGGAGCTAATGAAGGAGGGAACCATGGATCTAGATCTAGGGTTGAGAGAAGATTTGGTGTTCACCTAGATAGGCTCCAAATGAAGGGACCTCCGTAGATGTGGGTTAGGTCCATGGGAGCTTGGGTTGGTCATTCAAATCTCATTCCACCGCTGCTCAAGGCGTGCACGAAAAAAAACAAAAAATCGCTCTAACCGACTGAACCGCTCAAACCAAACCGAAAACCACATTAACCTACCCGGCTCAGTGTAGAAGCGATTTTTCATTTAAGATAACCGCCTCCCTTTCGGTTCGGTGCGGTTTTCGATTTTAAAAACCGAAGAAGAAACTCCGAACCACTGATGCTTAAGATTGAACAGTAAAAAGGTTGAAAGAGAACCGTTACCTCTTAAGGTGAGATGAGACTGATCGCGCTTGACAGCAAAAGAGAAGAGAGAAGAGTGAATAGAAGAGTAAGGGTGACTAAGCTGAGAGTTAAGGAGAAGAATGAAGAGCGAATAGAAGAGTGGGGGTGACTAAGGAAAGAAACTGAGAGAATGGTAGAAAAACAAAGAGAAGAGGAGAGTGAGAGGAAAGAGAAGACCATTGACTGGAAGAATAGCCGCCCAAAATGGATCACCATGACCAAATTTCTCATTGTGCAAATGTTTTAAATCAAAGCATGTTGAATTGGACATGCTGAACTGAATGCATTGAAAAGGTAATGTTGAATCACTAAATCGAAAACCCATGAAGAATGTCCAAGGATAAACAAATGCAATGTGATATGTCCTCCCATTGCTTCAAAGAGCTTCATTATGCTTTTGACAATACTGAAATGAACAAGAAAATATGTCACTTGCATGAGCAAACTTTTAGATAACCATATGAAGATAAAGTCCAAACTAAATACACTTCTGTAATCATGACCGATGAAATAAGTTGAAAAAAGTTGTATCGCAATAAAAGTATGACAACTGGAATACAAATATAATTCAAGCTTGCAACAGAACAAAGGTCGGAAGAAGTCTATACTTACCCATTGCAAGTTATTGTTTAGACCCGCAGGACGATATATAGATGCCTGGGGATATAACTGAAATAAAAAAGTTTTCATGTCACCATAAAAATCATTATGCCTCTCCCAGGCAAAGAGGCATATCCTCCATATATGTAGCCATCAATATCCTTTATGACTAAAATTGTCGGCCCCTCTACACTTCTGCAGATGAAGATTAAAAAAGAAGTTACAAAAGATTTTGCATAGAAAACTAAGAGTGCTGTTTCTAGAGAGATGAATTCAGTATTAAGGACTAAACATGGAGCAGATGCATAGAATATTGAAATTAACGGATAACTGAAAGAAAAACAAAGAGAAAAAGGTACAAAAATAATGTTCAAATGTCCTAGAATCTTCAAGGCAGGTTGAAATCTCAAAGCACAGAAACACTACATACAAAATCTTTAAGCATCTATAAAGGGAAGAAATTGCAAACAGGTTTCAAGATCACATTCATAATCATTCATTTCATAACACGCACATAATTTAAAGGAAACTAAAAAGTCTAAATGAACATGAACAATCTATAGCCTTATGTTATTTGTTAGAAAACTCTGTAAATGTCCATTATAGGTTTTCTTCTTATGTATTAGTCCCACATCTTATATAAAAGATGATTCTCTCTATCTTCTCCTTATATATTTGTACTCATACTTGTAATTTGTAATTCAAGAAGGATATACAAGATTTACTTCATCCTTCAACATGGTATCAGAGCTCTGATCCTCTGGAGCGCGCTCTGCTCGTTTTTAACTGCTTACCCTGTTTCTCCTTGGGCGTCTGCTGCCGCTGTCCGCGGGTTCCTGTTCGCTTCCTACACGCCGGTCTCCATTTCTTTACCCGCTCCTCTTCCGTGGTTCCCCCCCCCCCCCCCCCCCCGAGCTTTTATAAGCTTCGTTGTGGGGCCCTCGGTCTACTCTTGTCGCGGTTAACTCCTCTCTACCCGCGGCCTCTTCTTGTCGTGGACTGCCTCTATCCGTCGTGGACTGCTTCTATCTGTCGACCTCTTCTTATCGCGGACTGCCTCTATCCGTCGTGGACTATTCTCTGTCGCGATCTGCTTGTCTACCCGCTCGACCGGTCTGCTTCTCTACCCGTCGGTCTGCTTCCGTTGTTCCTACTCGACCGGTCTGCTTTTCTACCCGCTCGACCGATCTGGTTCTCTACCCACAGTCTGCTTTTCTACCCGCCGGTCTACTTTTTTAGTTCACGCTCGCGGACTGCTTTTATCCATTGTGACTTCTTTTCTTCTAGCCGCGGACTGCTTGCCGAACTCCTGCCACACGGTCTTCTTACTCTCACAGCTGCAGCTTCATCTAGCCGCTACGGCCTCCTCTTGTCTAGCTCGCGGCTTGCTCTTTGCGCGATTTATTCTTTTCGCTGCAGCCTCTTTTTTTCTAGTCACGGCCCTTGCTGGTCTTCTCTTCTGGACGCGACCTCTCGAAGCCGCGCTCTCAGTCCGCCTAGCATCGTTCGCTGCTCTCCTAGTCGCTGCAACTTCCTCTTGCTTGTGTACTGCTCTACTCGCAGCTCATCTTGTTTGTCAGTCTCTCTTCTAGTCGTTGCGGCTTACTCTTGCTCGTGTGCTACTCTACCCGCCCCCCTCTTGTTCATCGATCACTGCCCTGGCCGCTGCTCCTCTACTCGCCGACTTCTCCTCTAGTCGCTGTGACTTCCTCTTGTTGTCATGGACTCCATGGTTGCTTTCTCTCTTCTCGTTCGTACTGCGGCTCCCTCTCCTGAAATCTGCGATGAGCTTGGGATCACCGTCATCTCTCTCGGTGGGAAGCACAACTTTGTGGAATGGGTGCATTCGGTTCGCCGTGTTCGACAAACTAAAGGTCTTCTTCATCACCTTACCTGGGACGTTCCTATTGCCCCTACTGACGAGTGGTTACATGATGACGGCCGGGTTTAATCCTGGATCCTCAATTCCATGGATACTGAGCCATATCGCATGGCTATATATCATGAGACTGCTAAGACAATGTGGGCGGAGCTTCACTCTCTCTACTCCAACAAAGACAGCTTGCTACACTTGTTTGATATCATCTTTGCGCTTCAATCTCTGGATCCTGGGACGATAGATGAGTTGACCTCTTTTGTGGCCAAGGCCAAAACTCTGGTGGAAGCCTGGATACAACATCAGCCTCCCTCCACGGATCTTACTACACAACGGGGGCAAAAGGAAGCCGTTGGAATTGCGATGATGATGGCCCGAGTTCCTCCCCACCTCCACAGTGTCAGGGCTCAAATTCTTTCCTCCTCTACCACGCCCTCACTGTTCGATGTTTGTTCTATGCTGCTCAAAGTTACACATCCATCTGAGGCCACCGCAACTTTTTCACTTATTCTCCTTCAGCAACCTCTCCTACCTACTCTAGCTTCAGCCCGTGGCTCTTCCACTAGGGGAGGCCGCCACACGTCTCGGGGATGAGGACGTGATGGGCGCTCTGCTTTAAAATGTACTTATTGTGATCGAGAGGGTAATCTTGAAACTACATGCAACCGCAAGCATGGTCTACCTCCACACCTTCCTGTCTTTACTACAGCTGCTCCTCCTCCCACTGGTGTTCTCCCACCAGATTATGATTCTTCTACCCGGCAAAATATCAATGCTCTTCTCACCCAACTTCAACAACTCCAAGGTGTTATCAGTCGTCCGTCTGGCTTGGTAGCGTCTTTCTCCACTGAAGGTATATGTTGTTTCTCCCAAAGCCCCCACTGGATCGTGGACTCGGGTGCTACTCACCTCATTACATCCCAGTAACCACCACAGTATATACAGTCTACTTATCTCAAGTCCATCATTGTTATCAATGGAGACACCACTCCAGTTTCTGACGCGGCTAATCTTCGGCTTACTCTCACACTCTCTCTATCCTAGGTTCTCTCTATCCCATGTCCGGGATCCCCTTACTCAGGAACTTGACCATTGTATAACATTTTCTTCTTCCTCGTTTGTTGTGCAGGATCGCCGTACGCGGAGCATCATTGGTAAAGGGCGGCTGTCGAATGGGTTGTATCTCTTGGATGTTCCACCCACCATTCTTTCTGTTGTCTCCACTGTTGACTGGCATCGCCGCCTTGGGCATGCTCCCCTCCCGATTCTCAAGAAGGCTCTTTTTGATGTCTCACTGCGAGAGTATACTTGTGAATCATGTATCTACAGTAAACAACAATGTATTTCTTTCCCTCCTACATGTACTCGGAGTACTACTCCATTCTTTTTAATTCATTCTGATATATGGGGTCCCTATTGATGCATCCTCTGTCGCATCAGTTATTACTTGAAATCACTAGGCGTCACACTTTTTTACGCACTTATTTGTCTTTTCTCATGTATTTCCTTCGTACTCTTGTTTATTCGAAATTGCTCAGCTCGTCGGGTTGACCGTCCGATGGGTCCCTTGTTAAATAGGTATGGTAATTCTGTTTGCTAGGACGTAACAGGCAAGCTTAAGATTATTTAAAAACTCATAAATTTAAATATGAAAACATTTTGGAAAAAACCATAAATTTAAATATGGGAACCTTAAACTTTAGAAAGTTATGACCTGCTTAATTTGGAAAAACAATAAAAGTGGAGAATAAAAATCATTATCATTTTGGAATGGTCTCCCTACTTAGAAGAAAATAAAAAGGAAGGAATAAATTCAATTCATGGTTAACTCTATTAAAAGGAGGAGCCGACCATTGATTAGGGAAGCCTGGACAAGAATAGAGAGAGACGACTCATCGTGTCTCTCTACAGTGTCGTCCCCCAAAACCTGATACATCTGATTCCACCGCTGGATCTCGCGTACTTCCCCGACATCGCTGCTGCTCCAAGTCGTGCCCTCCCGACCCGTCGTCGACTGCGACCTTGCTTCCGGCGAGCCACCGTCTCTCGACGCCAAGCCTTCATCCTGCCGACAAATTGCAAGGAGACCTTTGATGAGCCACTGTTTCGCTACGTCGACCGTCGTCGACCGCGACACCACTTCCGGCGGTCGCTACTCATCAGCGTTGCTAGCCTGCTACAACCACGACCCGATTCCTGCAACTGCAGCCATACGGGATCGGCCGACGCCCCAAGCCGACTACAGTCAGAGATAGACGGCAACCAGTTTACCTCGGTTTTGCTTTCGCCTACGGATTTGGTCCAGATAGTGCTCGTGTGGTAACGTCACACACCCCTGGCTCCTAATAGTTAGATTTAAATTTATGCAACCATTAAATAATTACGAGCTTGCCCCGAACGTTCTCTCGCCTTAATTATCATTTTAATTCATAAATTGTTGTTGTGCTTTGTGCTTGTGAACGTCCAAATCCCGCCGCGGCTCGAACCGTTAGCGCTGACAAAGTTTTCTAAATAACAAATAACAGTTTTGCGAAGTTTGTCAGTAGGAGCAGTTTTACGCGGGAACATCTCGATTCGGCCGCTCAACCCCCATTTTCAAAATTAAACAAACCACTTTTTTTCTAAGTACTAATTTTATTTTAAGGCAAATAAATTTTCTGATTAAAAATATTTAATTATTTTGAAACCCTAAATTGAGTTTACATCACCTATAAAATCTCTAGTGTTTTTGGCTATCGGTATTTTGTCACATATATTGATGATTACTCGCGTCTCACTTACTTATATTTACTCCATGATCGTACTGAACTAAATCTGTTTTTCATATTTTTCTAACTGAGACGCGTACGCAATTCTCCACAATGCTAAAAATCATTCGCACCGATAATGCTCGTGAATATACCGGTCGCACCTTCTCCAATTTATGCACCGAGTTTGGAATCACATATCAAACCACGTGTGCTTATACACCCCAGCAAAACAGTGTGGCCGTGCGGAAAAATCATCACCTCTTTGATGTTGCCCACTCCCTCATGTTTCAAATGCAAGTACCCACAAAATACTGGAACTTTGCGATCTCTACTGCTTGTCACCTCATCAACCGCATACATTCGTCCGTCCTCGACTTCGCCTCTCCATCTAGTCTCCTTTTTCCTCCCGCGACTCCTTTCTCTCTCGCATCTCGTGTCATTGGTTGTGCATGTTATGTAAGATCGTCTTCCCAAACCTTAGCCCGGGTCGAGCCGGAGGGGATCTTACTTGCCCAAGACGTCCACCCAGCACTTCTTAAGTAGTATCAAATCACACCACTAAGCGCAAGTTGGCCGTCTTGCTTGACTTGAATCACAACATTCGCATCTCATCACAGCGTATTGCGGAAGCATTAACAGGAAGTCACGAGAAATATATATATATAACAATATATATCTAAAAGAGTACGCAAGGTCGCAGTCACTGTTTATACATAAAGCTCGTAGGCTACAAAAGTACTATTACTACAAACTCATCGAGCTCTCAATCTTGCTCGCTAATACTAACGTCTCGAAACTATGGAGATGACGGGGGTGCCTCTGCTCGGGCAGTCCTATCAGCTGGCGTATCGCCCTGCGGTAGCTGATCATCATGGTGCTCCGTCTCCTGTGATTGGTTATAAACTAGGAAGCACCGGTACGGGTATGAGTAACGGTAAGATACGTATCCGGTACGGCGGCACGACAAAATTTTTAAAACAAAGATACGAGTACGACGGGATATGTTGTATTAAATATAATAAATATGTATATATATCTCACAAATGTAATTAAAAGTTCTCAAAACAATATTAGATCTAGTATAATTGCATAAATCATCAATTTTTATAACTTATACATACTAAACAACATGAGTATGAAAAACCAACAGCGCATGTATATAGTAAAAAAATAAAATAATAAAATTTGAATCAAATTCTTTATAATTTTAACGAAAAAAAAATATACTTAAATCTGAAGCGCATTTTGTTATAAACAAACACCGTTAAATGCATTTATGGTTCATAAACTTTTATTTACTAAAAGTCACACAAAAGTCTTTTGTTTACTTTAGAAAACATACTCTATCACAATATGTAGAACGATCTGACAAGTTCAAATGTATCTACAGATTAGAGTAACAGGTGTATCCACCGAGTATCGGATACGTACCGGTACCGAATACGTATCCGGTAGGGGTATGTGACCCTCATGGAAGTATCGGTGGTTCATAGGTTGTAAACATAACTGTTAGTTACAGAGATAAGTGGAAACACATCTCCTCCCCGGATTCATATCCTGGAGACAAGCTGACGCACCCAACAAAAGTAAATAGTCGAAGCATGGGGGGGTTAGTATAACATTTCATACATAAGATAGTAGCAACTACCGAAAGAACATGCATCATAGTATAACTGGAATAGCGGCAACATTATATGTCAGTTATAACAAAACCTTCACTAGACATCAACACAACAGGTATTCACAACTTGTATTCACACCGCAGGTATTCAAACCTGTCAATACGCTGCGAACATTCAAAGCCGCGCGCACACCCTATGTCGACATAGTATGGGCCGCTTCTATTCAAGCAAGATAGCGAGCCCCGCGTGCCTCACTGATGTGTCCGTCAGTGACAGTGGTCAGTCATGTCATTTCTGGGGGCGATCGTACCGCACAGCCCAGGCCCCAACGTACAACATTGTATACTCTTGGATGTGAGCGACATCCGGCGATTCAATATTTTGGCCGACCAGCGGAGGAAACCCAACGGGGAAAAATCATAACGGACGGTCACCTGTAGTACTCATCTCACTGTCGCCTTGAGTTATCGAACTCCTCGCACTGGTATGAACGGTTTACGGAAGTGACTAACCCGCCACGATTTACCGCAAGCAATTTACAAGCAATTATATTTATCAATTTTTGTTGACATGCACCGGGTCTGCGGCGGCATACCCTACTATGCTTCAAATAAGGAGCATGAGAGCTCTTTATTTGGGGCTAATCCTGGAGGAATACCTCAAATCTCATTATCCACAACTAAAGCTCAACCTAACAGAAGACTGTTCGTCAGAGCAGGACCCTTACTTAAAATGGTAAATTGCAGGAATAAAAGTGTGGTAATAGAAGCTGCTGAGAATATAAGCTGCGGAATTGAAATGTTGTAATGAAATAGGACAAGTACGAAACTGGAGTAATACGAACTGAAAAAAACTGAAAGTAAGTACTGATAGGAACAGGACCAGTACGAGACTGAAATAATATTTAAAAGAAATGAACTGAACTGAAAGTAAATAAAAAGGACAATACGAGACTGGAATACTGAAAATAAAGTACTAAACTGAAATAAATAAAGTAACTGGACCAGTATGAGACTGAAATAAATCATAAAGAAAATGGATAGTAGTTCAATCACTTCATTCAGGAGGCTTCAGTTCCATCTCCGTTCATAGGAGGCAAGTTCAGTTCCATCTCCATTCTCAGGAGACACATTCAGTTTTATCTTCATTCTCAGGAGGCAAGTTCAGTTCCATCTCCATTCTCAGTAGGTATGTTCAATTCCATTCAGTTTTTAGGAGGTTTGTTTGAGTTTCACCAATTATTAAGATCTGATAATAATTCAGTTGCGCCTTTTAGTCACGATTTAATCGGATCAGGAGGCTTATTATGACTTACACCTTTATTATTCATCCGAGAATAAATATCAACTCAATTATTTGAGTCGAATCGAATCTGAGAATCTCGTTAGATGGCACATTCTTTCTTGAATTTCAACCTCGAAAATCGTTTCCAACACATGAGGAAAATTCTTCACCCGAAACGAGGTTGGGGATTATTTTACTCAAAGCTCGCAGTTTCATCTTTCGAGCTCACCCCAAATGCCCGAGAGTTATTTTAAAAACGAGTCGTTCGGTGGTTTTGCAAAAACCTCAAAACACTCAGAGCTGAAAATCTTGCCTCGATAACTCTAGCTGAATTATCATTTGAACTTTCTATTCAAAATAGAAAGTGTTCGCGCGCTTCGATTTTCATTTTCGAAGAATTTGAGCGTCTCAATTTCCGAACGCGACTCTAGACTCCAAGAAATGGAAAATCTTTAATTTTTACCTCAAGGTTTCCAAATTTTAAGACAATCTTTAAGAGGGCCTAAAAAGAGCCTACAAATTTTCTCAAAAATTTTCGAGCAATTTTGGGCCTTTAAATTGGTCAATTAATTTTTATTTAGACTTTTAAAAATAGCAAAACAATTCCAAAAATTCCTAAAATTTTTGTGGACATTACCCTTATCAAGGGGAACAACTTTCATGTTCAAAACATTTTCCCTAAAAGCCTAGATTCTCTTAAAAAATCACCAAGTTTTTATTTAAAAATTGGTCTGCAATTCGCCAGATCAAACCTGATCGTGTGGTTGAGAATGAGTCAGACAGCGGATTGGTTCTTCTGTCCCCATAGCGGATCAGGTGTGGATCTGCTGTGGGGCTCCAGAATTCCATGCAGGCGCATAATTTTATGCAACAGCCGTTGTCTGATCATCATCATCAGATCGGACGGCAACTGTGAGTCATCGGCGGTGTCGAAGTTAAAGCTTCGTCCACCGTCTGCCGGCGAGTGAGAGGTGTCAGCGTCGCCTCCGGTCTACTCGTCGGGGGTTGGCAAACACCTGGGCGGTGCCGCGGTGGTCCGATAGCCCAGCGTCGCCGACCACCGCCGTATTTCTCCAACCCGAGAGCGGTGGCTCGCCATGCCCTGCTCCCGGCGATGCCGCGCCGCCCGCCTCTCTAGTGGCTCTCCCGCCACAGAACCAACCCTGCGAGTACGTCGGTGGTCAGGCTCCTCTCTGGCGGTGGTCCGATGGCCTGGCGCCGTCGGTCGCCGCCGCAGAAACAAAAACAAAGCAGAGTATTGCTCCGTCGGGTGCCGCCGGAGAGGTGAATTCTGGCGGCACCACGGCCATCCGCCGCCGGGGATAAACCTCCTCGGTGGTGGGACACCCTCCCAACGCCACCACCGACGTTGGGGTAGGGTTTTCCACCTACGGCCACCACTCGACCTGGATCAAGGCTCGGGTGGTGTCGGCGGCGCTCTGTCCGCCGGGAGGCCCATGCAGTACGTTGGGGAAGTAGGGAAGGAGGAGGGAGAAGTTTTCCACCTGGGCTGGACAAGCTCGGGAAGGTCCCAACCGAGCAACCATTAAAGGTGGTGGAGGAAGTGGCGGGTTTTGGATCCGGGTTTTCTGGCGACCCAGTGTTCCGGGCAAGGGGGGTTTAGGCTTGCTTGAGTTGAGTGAGGAGGAGAGCAGGAGGGCATGAGCTTATATAGCCGGGGAGGAGGGGCAATTTGGCTTGCGGCCAATGTGGGACTAATCCTATATGGAAGAAAGGAGTTGAGTTCCTTCTAGTTGTAGGGGACAGGTGGCATCCATCTGTGGGTCCAGTATAGGACAAGTGTTAGCATCAGGGGTAAAGGGGTTGATGGGCTTGGGCTTTGGGAGTGAGGAAGAGGGGAAGAAAAGAGGGATTGGGCCTCAACTTGGCACATGACCCATTGCTGGCTGGTTTTAGTGGCCCAAGGGTGAAGAGGTAGGGCCCAAGCAACTCATGAATAGGCGGTGCACTCCTCTTTGGAAAAATTCCAAAAAAATGAGCTTTTATGGGGGTTTGACCCAACCCTATGGTGGGTCCCCCATGTTGGTCAAAGTCAAAGTAGGCCCAAGTCATCGGGGTTCGGGTCAAAGTTGGGGTGTAGTGTGATAATTGGTGTGGGCACGCTTTTCGGTGCATGACTGTGCTCGATTTGACCGTGAATTGACCACCTATCATCGAAACTGACTGGGACGAATTCTGTTGACTTTGTAATGACCAAACGAATCCAATGCTACTGACCGGGGTCGAATCGGAGTTCGTTTGCTAAGTATTCAAAATTTGTGCGTCGCGTCGCACTGAAACGGTCAAAACGCTCATGTTCACCGTTAAACTTCGGATTACGACGCAACAAGTTCCAATGCGTTCGTATCGATTATACAAAGTCATAGGAACTGACAGAACTCAGATTAGAGTTCTCTAGCTTGATATTCAAAAATCTCGTTTTCGCGACGTTCTACGAGGAACAGCCATATCCACCATATGATCTTGGAATTCAATGGAACGAGTTTCAACGCACTTGTATCGACGATACAAGGCCACAGGAACTGACAGAACTCAAATTGGAATTTTTCTAGCTTCAAACCCCCTACTAGGGTTACCTCCTACCTTGGTATGGGCCACGGGTAGAGGTTCGGGTCTTTTTTATTGGGCTCACTGGGGTTCCGGTGGCTCAATAAAAGTCGGGATGTTACAATGTACATCTTCTTGGTCCATCAACTGACAAGCTCGTTGCTAGCGCCACAAAATGTTTGTTTATTGACTACTCCCACACTCAAAAAGGTTATGTCTGCTACTCACCTACTGACCACAAGATGATTGTCTCGGTTGATGTAACATTTCTTGAGGATCAATCATTCCACTCCTCTCCCTCTAACCCGTCACCACCACCGTCCACTGCTGCTCCTCTTGCCGTCCCGTCACGACTCCATCTCTATCATCTCTTCCTACTCTCTTGGTTCCTTCACAATCTTGACATTCTCTCCGTGTCTATACTCGTCGTAAATCCAAGATTACTTCCCTGCAGCAGCTCTCCTCTACAGATGACATTTTGTGGCATGCTGTGTAACACCCTCATCCGTCGCATGACATATAACAGAAGGTCCAGCTGGAACCCGACGCCATATACCACAGACATTCGGAAGGGTTACTAAATGAATAATCAAATCAACCAATTAAGACTACTCGTCCTAATCACAGAGTATTCTAGCGGAAGATTTTTAAAGTTGAAAGAACCCAAAAATAAATCCATCAAAATGAATGTCCACAGCTACAACAACAGGAATGAAACCCCAAATACACAGAAACAGGTACATGGCCTTATGGCCTTACAAATGTTCACTTCATAAATAGTGTTTTACATACATCGGCTCGCAGGCCGGCCACACATGAAATATATAAATAAAACTATTCTACGGCCTTCTAGGGCCAGCACAGCAACATGGGCTCCAGCCCGCTATTTGGCGCTCGGCTCCGCAGCACCTGCAAGCACATACCACCGCACGGTGGCAAATAAAGCAACGGTCAGCTAAAAGCCGACCAAATTATAACGACCTCGCCCCTTACTCGGGACGGCGGTGCTCTTTCCCTGCATAACATTAGCCCAACAATATATATATAGCGCAATTATAATTCGCCACAGGTGTAGGCTCGCACGGCCAAACACCCCGTGCACTCAGGGCACATTCATGGTGAACCCTGACCCATCAGTGCATTCACCACCACCCCCAGGATGACAACAACATGTGAGCATTTAGCCTTTCTGACCACCGTCTAAGGCTCCGACTATGCCAACGGCCAGTCCCCGTCTTCGGGTCTCTCGCACCGAACCACATAGCCTAGGTCCAATTCCACTTGTCCGTTGCTCACGCCGCATGTCCAATTTAAGGAACTTTGCGCGGGCCAAGCTTCTCTCGGATCCCAAATTTTCCAAAACAATCTCATAACCCAGTTATGATCAAGGCCGGTTTTCAGACCGCCAAGTTAGCAGAACACGTTGCCGCTCAATTTTCCGGGTGCGCCTTGAAGCTAACCTTCAAGGATCCCTGCTGCAATCTACCGCGTGGAAACCCGAAAAATCCAAAGCACGAAGTCTTCTCCGGCAAAACCACCTCAAATGCAACATCACCGATCCAGACAAAACACGTCCGGGTAGGCTTCACACACAATGCATATGCCCGTACTTACGATTCCGGGCTCTACATGCAACACAAGGGAGACTATTCCCGTCAACCCCAAGGAACACCACGCACTCACCGCATACTCGCGGGAGCGGGATTCCCTATGCAGAAAGAAAGAGCTTCAAGCGCTCGAGTTGAGAATCGTTACCCTTGTAGTCCGTTTTGGCGCCATGGAAAAACTACGCGGTTATAACTCTTCGCAATGACCTTCCCTCCACGGATCCGCTCTCCGATTTCGAAACGGTACTCTGATGCTCCGCCGGCGGCCGGAAACCTCCTTCTTCTTCCTCTCCTCTCTCACTTTGGAAGGGGAGAACTTTGGAGAGAAAAATGAGGGAATAACTCCCTATTCCCGGCCTTAACAGAGCAGGGTTAAATCTGGGCCATCGGATCCTAATTAAAGAAAATGAATGGCTCGGATCTGCACAAAATTCCCCAGACCTGGGCCGCACACGGCTTGGCACACGGCCGTGTCCATGGTCGTGTGCCTCGATCCAGGCACGATCGTCGAACTGAGAAACGCACACGGGCCAAGACACGCCTGTGTCTGACCTGACACGCCCGTGTCGGGTTCCTCGACACGCCCGTGTTCGTGGGCGTGTCACGCATAACCGCCACGGCAACGGACACGACCCATCAGGACACGGGTAGGGACATGGGTTGACACACGCCCGTGTCGGATGACACGCCCGTGTCATCTGGCCGTGTTCCTGGCCGTGTCCTTCTCGGGTTGAAAACGACCAAAAAATCACCAGCCAGACACGGCCTTGGACACGCCCGTGTCCTAGGCCGTGTACCCCTACAGGCACCAAAAACTCTTTTTTTTTCCGCGACCAACTCGCACACAAAATTCGGGGCGTTACAAATCTCCCCCACTTAAGGAATTTTGTCCCGAAATTAAGCAAAGGTACACAAAAGCTAAATGATACCTGAGTGGAATAACTCGGGGTATTCCTCCAACATAGCTTGCTCTCGCTCCCACGAAAGCTCCTCACGTCCGCAATTATCCCAACGGACTTTAACCATTCGGACCTCCTTGTTGCGGAGTCGTTTGACTGCAACATCTTCAATTCGCACTGGCTTGACCCTTGTTGTTAACTCATAGTCAACCGGTACCTGATTGTCCGCAACGATCTGCGAAGGCTCTTGCACTGCCTTACGCAACACCGATACGTGGAATACATCATGCAGCCCACTCAACTCCGTCGACAGCTTTAATCTATACGCCGCCTCGCCAATACGCTCCAGGATTTCAAATGGTCCAAGGTATCTCGGACTCAGCTTTTTCAAGCGTCGAACCCGCGATACACCCTTGAACGGCTTGATCTTCAAATATACCATGTCGCCAACGTTGAATTCCACATTTCTATGTTTGGCATTGTAATACTTTGACTGTCTATCCTGAGCAATCTTCAGCCTTTCCTGAATTGTTCCGTATCATTGAAGTGGCATCTTCCACCGCTTGACGTTTATACAACTTTGATTCGCCTGCCTCCAACCAAGACAACGGCGTACGACACTTTCTTCCGTACAAGGCTTCGAAAGGCGCCATTCCAATGCTTGCCTGAAAGCTGTTGTTGTAAGCAAACTCCACCATGTACAGGTGATCCTCCCAATGCTTCCCGAAATCTAGGACGCACATGCGAAGCATGTCCTCCATAGTCCTGTTGACTCTCTCGGTTTGGCCATCTGTCTGCGGGTGAAATGCTGTGCTGAACTTTAGCTTAGTACCCAACAGACCATGCACCAACCTCCAGTCATTTGACGTGAAGCGTCCATCTCGATCACTAACAATACTTCTAGGCACACCATGCAATCGTACAATATTATCCACGTAGAGTTTGGCTAATTTTTCCACTGGATCCTCCTTTCTCACTGGGATAAAGTGCGACACTTTTGTCAATCTATCTACGACCACCCAAATGGCGTCATTTCCTTTCTGCGACTTCGGCAAACCGTGCACAAAATCCATAGATATATCGTCGAACTTCCATTCTGGGATAGGAAGGGATTTCAAGAAACCTCCGGGCTTCTGGCATTCCGCCTTCACCAATGCACAAGTACGGCACTTGGCCACATAAAGTGTCACATCCTTCTTCAAACCCGGCCACCAGAATAATTTCTTCATGTCTCTATACATCTTAGTGCTTCCCGGGTGGATTGAGTACTTGGTATGATGAGCCTCATACATCAACTCCTCCCGAATATTATCCGCACTAGGAACGCATAGACGACTGTCCTTCCTTAGCAACCCATCTTCAACCACAAACTGGGAATTTGACCCATCCAAAGCTTCATCCAAGATTTGCTTCATGCTGCTATCCTGAACCAAAGCCCTCCGAACTCTATCCGCTAGGTCACATTGCACCTCTGTCCAAAACAGTTTTGCCTCGTCACTTGACTGCTTATCGACGCAAGATATTTCCAATGTCTCCGACTCTTGGACCAATCTCTCATCATGTACTGATAACCAATTGGCTTGTGCGGGAATCTTACGACTCAACGCATCCGCCACTGCATTTCCCTTCCCAGGCACATAGTGTATCTTGAAGGTGTAGTCCCCTAAGAACTCCATCCACCTCCTCTGCCTCATGTTCAAATCCTTTTGGTCCAATAGGTACTTCAAACTCTTATGATCGGTGTAAATATCGACCTTCACACCGTACAGATAGTGCCTCCAAAGCTTAAGAGCAAATATCACGGCCGCTAACTCTAAGTCGTGGACCGGATAATTCCTCTCATGAACCTTCAGTTGTCGTGAACCATAAGCTATCACTCTCCCATGTTATAGCAGAACACAGCCCAAACCACTGCCCGAAGCATCACTATAGATCTCGAACCCTTCGGTTCCACTTGGTGAACATAAAATGGGCGCCGTAGTCAACCGCCTCTTCAATTCTTCAAAAGCATGTTCGCACTCCGGAGACCACACAAACTTCTGATCCTTTCTTGTCAACGTCGTGAGTGGTAGTGCTATCCGCGAGAAGTTCTCTACGAAGCGCCTGTAGTAGCCAGCAAGCCCCAGAAAACTCCGGACCTCTGCCACCGTAGTCAAAGTAGGCCACTCCCGTATCGCCACTATCTTCGCCGGATCCACAGCTATTCCTTCTCCACTGACAACATGACCTAAGGAACGCTATCGAGGATAACCAGAACTCACACTTGGAGAACTTTGCATACAACTGACTTTTCCTCAATGTCTCCAACACCATGTGTAAATGCTTGTAATGATCCTCCTCGCACCGCGAATACACCAGGATATCATCGATAAATACTATCACAAACTGATCCAGGTATTCTCTGAACGTCCTATTCATCAGATCCATAAATACGGATGGCGCATTCGTCAACCCAAACGGCATAACCGTGAACTCGTAATGCCCAAACCGCGTACTAAATGCTGTCTTTGGGATGTCGCTCTCCCTTATCCTCAACTGATAGTAACCGGACTTCAAATCTAACTTCGAATATACAGTTGATCCAACCAGCTGATCAAATAGATCGTCAATCCTCGGGATTGGATATTTGTTCTTCTCCGTAAGTTTGTTCAATTCCCGATAATCGATACAAAGCCGCAAGCTCCCATCTTTCTTCTTAACAAAGAGAACTGGTGCGCTCCAAGGCGACGAACTTGGACGCACATAACCTTGCTCTAGCAACTCTTGCAGTTGCACCTTCAACTCTGCCATTTCTCTTGGGGCTATCCTATAGGGGGAGCGTGACACCGGTTTGGCACCCGGTACCAGCTCTATAGTAAAGTCTATCTCCCGCTGAGGAGGGGCTCCTGGGAGATCATCTGGAAACACATCAGGATACTCGGACACAACTGGGATGTTGCCCAAACTAGGTTTAGGCGTCGCAGTCTGCACTAGAGTGACATACAGTTCTGCCCCAGACCGAACTTCCTTGAACACCTGAAGGGCCGATATCAGAACTTTCCCTGACCCCTTCATGCCCGCAAAAGTAGTCTCCCGTTCAGTGTCCAGACCCAACTTGACTTCTTTACGGTTGCAATCAATACATGCACTTTGCTCCGAGAGCCAATCCATACCGAAAATTACGTCAAACTCCACTAATGGTAGAACCAACGCCCGCAAATCAAACTCCCGGTCTCCAATCCGAATCTTCACAACACAAATTCTATCCGCACGCATTGAGCACCCATTAGGCAACAACACATCCAACTTATTTTCTGCCATCGAGAACGGAACTCCGATGCGCGATATAAACTTTTCAGACAAGGAATGTGATGCCCCCGTATCAAAAAGGGCTCTCGCCGGAAACTCAAAGATCAACACATAGCCTAGCACTAACAAACGTAAGCTAACAAATACGAAGGTAACAACTATAAAAGTTAAACCACTGTAATTTAACTCATACCTGTCACCACGTCTGCTTGCTTAATGGTCTCCTGTAGGCCAAGGTTGTAGACTCTAGGCTGGACTGGAGCATGATGGGATGCGGTTGACTCCACCGCCTTCCCTTTCTCCTCATAAGACGCTCCAGGTCTCCTCTCGGACTTTGAACGTCCGCTCCAACACTCCCGAGCAAAATGCCCCGTCTTCCCGCAGTTGTAGCAAGCTCCGGGGACTCGACTTGTAGTTGCCCCCGATGCATCAGCCGAAGGGGCTGAGTTTGAAGTCCTCCGCTTCTTGTTCCATCTGCGGAAACCTGTTTTGTTACTTGGCACATTGAACTCGGTCTTCCTTTCTCCTGGGTCCCTCTTCTCTTGAACCTTCTTCGCAACCTTTTCCAACGATCGGGCTGAATTGACCAAGGCTAGGAAGCCCTGCGCCTTAGGCCCAGCAAGGAGTAACTGTAAATCGCCGCGAAGACCCTCATAGAATCGGTTGGTCTTCCTCTCTTCTTCTGAAAACATAGCACCAGCATAACGACCCAACCGTGTGAACTCATGCAGATATTCGTCCACGCTTCTGGATCCCTGAGTCAACCCAAGAAATTGATTCTCCATATCCAACCTCTGAGTAGAAGGTACAAATCTGGCTATGAACAATCTTGAAAATTCCTCCATCGGCACATCCGCAAGCTGCCTTCCCGCTAGAAGATGAAACTCCAACTCGTCCCACCACATCCTCGCTTCTCCTTCCAAAAGAAAAGTCGCTATGGTGGTCTTCTGCCACTCCTCAGTCATTGTGGCCGTCAACACCCTCTTTATGGAAGAGAGCCAGTCCTCAGCTTGAGTTGGTGTTCCAACCCCATTAAACCTCGGAGGATTAAAGCCCATCACGTGCTTTAGCTGCCTCTCCGTAGTTCTCCTCGGCTCTACTAACTCAACTGCCGCGCGTTCCACCACTCTCGGCTCTGCCGCCCTAACCGGTTCTTGCTCATTTGCAGGAGGTGCGCGATGCATTTGCCCTGCAGGTTGGGCATTTATCATTGCGAACACGGCTTCAGCCACCATCCTGATGGTTTCCGCTGAAGGAGGTGTAGCAGGCACGTCCCTTGGTGCACTACTTTCCGCTGATTGCGGACGCTCTGACTGACCAGCACCGCTCCCAGCTGCCTAAATTAGCAAAGACACACGATTAGACAACAAACAAATTGCTAAAAGCAATCATTGGAACACTCAGGTTCCACCAAACAAGTGTATTTTTCATTCCTAAGTGGACATTCATGGGTTCTTTTTGATGTTATAACGATGACGCACACATGTGCTCACCACCCCTTAAAAGAATTCGCCCACGAATTCATTTAAGCTTGACCGTAACCAGAAGTCTGATACCAAATTGTAACACCCCCATCCGTCGCATGGCATATAACAGAAGGTCCAGCTGGAACCCGACGTCATATACCACAGACAGTCGGAAGGGTTACTAAATGAATAATCAAACCAACCAATTAAGACTACTCGTCCTAATCACAGAGCATTCTAGCGGAAGATTTTTAAAGTTGAAAGAACCCAAAAATAAATCCATCAAAATGAATGTCCACAGCTACAACAACAGAAATGAAACCCCAAATACACAGAAACAGGTACATGGCCTTATGGCCTTACAAATGTTCACTTCATAAATAGTGTTTTACATACATCGGCTCGCAGGCCGGCCACACATGAAATATATAAATAAAACTATTTTACGGCCTTCTAGGGCCAGCACAGCAACATGGGCTCCAGCCCGCTATTTGGCGCTCGGCTCCGCAGCACCTGCAAGCACATACCACCGCACGGTGGCAAATAAAGCAACGGTCAGCTAAAAGCCGACCAAATTATAACGACCCCGCCCCTTACTCGGGACGGCGGTGCTCTTTCCCTGCATAACATTAGCCCAACAATATATATATAGCGCAATTATAATTCGCCACAGGTGTAGGCTCGCACGGCCAAACACCCCGTGCACTCAGGGCACATTCATGGTGAACCCTGACCCATCAGTGCATTCACCACCACCCCCAGGATGGCAACAACATGTGAGCATTTAGCCTTTCTGACCACCGTCTAAGGCTCCGACTATGCCAACGGCCAGTCCCCGTCTTCGGGTCTCTCGCACCGAACCACATAGCCTAGGTCCAATTCCACTTGCCCGTTGCTCACGCTGCATGTCCAATTTAAGGAACTTTGCGCGGGTCAAGCTTCTCTCGGATCCCAAATTTTCCAAAACAATCCCATAACCCAGTTATGATCAAGGCCGGTTCCTAGACCGCCAAGTTAGCAGAACACGTTTCCGCTCAATTTTCCGGGTGCGCCTTGAAGCTAACCTTCAAGGATCCCTGCTGCAATCTACCGCGTGGAAACCCGAAAAATCCAAAGCACGGAGTCTTCTCCGGCAAAACCACCTCAAATGCAACATCACCGATCCAGACAAAACACGTCCGGGTAGGCTTCACACACAATGCCTATGCCCGTACTTACGATTCCGGGCTCTACATGCAACACAAGGGGGACTATTCCCGTCAACCCCAAGGAACACCACGCACTCACCGCATACTCGCGGGAGCGGGATTCCCTATGCAGAAAGAAAGAGCTTCAAGCGCTCGAGTTGAGAATCGTTACCCTTGTAGTCCGTTTTGGCGCCATGGAAAAACTACGCGGTTATAACTCTTCGCAATGACCTTCCCTCCACGGATCCGCTCTCCGATTTCGAAACGGTACTCTGATGCTCCGCCGGCGGCCGGAAACCTCCTTCTTCTTCCTCTCCTCTCTCACTTTGGAAGGGGAGAACTTTGGAGAGAAAATGAGGGAATAACTCCCTATTCCCGGCCTTAACAGAGCAGGGTTAAATCTGGGCCATCGGATCCTAATTAAAGAAAATGAATGGCTCGGATCTGCACAAAATTCCCCAGACCTGGGCCGCACACGGCTTGGCACACGGCCGTGTCCATGGTCGTGTGCCTCGATCCAGGCACGATCGTCGAACTGAGAAACGCACACGGGCCAAGACACGCCCGTGTCTGACCTGACACTCCCGTGTCGGGTTCCTCGACACGCCCGTGTTCGTGGGCGTGTCACGCATAACCGCCACGGCAACGGACACGACCCATCAGGACACGGGTAGGGACACGGGTTGACACATGCCCGTGTCGGATGACACGCCCGTGTCATCTGGCCGTGTTCCTGGTCGTGTCCTTCTCGGGTTGAAAACGACCAAAAAATCACCAGCCAGACACGGCCTTGGACACGCCCGTGTCCTAGGCCGTGTACCCCTACAGGCACCAAAAACTCTTTTTTTTTCCGCGACCAACTCGGACACAAAATTCGGGGCGTTACATGCTGATCCAGCATCAACTTCTACGGCACACTCCTTGGCAAATTATGTGTCTCTTCATCGCCTCTCTCCACCACTCCACCAGTTTGATATTTCTCTTTTCTCCATCTCTCTTCCTAATTCTGTGCAGGACGAGCTTCAGCACCCAGGGTGGAGGGCAGCCATGGAAGATGAAATGACTGCCCTCTAGACTAACCAGACCTGGAATCTGGTTGCTTGTTACGTGTCGCGTATTATTATAATTATATTTATTATCTATGTGTCTAGTTGTTATTATTATGTAGGAGCCTCGAGCCCCAGGTCTAGTATTAGGTGTCATCATGAGTGTTTTGTCTTCTTATGAGTTGTAGCCTATATAAAGGCATGAGATGTGTGTATGAATCAAGCAAGAAATATTTCTAGTTCTCATCCCTTTTGAATGTGAGATCATTGGTGGCTCTCTCCTCTAACGAGCAATCCCGCTTAAGCAGCCGCGGTTCCGGCTCCACGGTATCCATCACCTCCACCATCATCATCCGCCCCTCCCGCCTCGACAACATTTGCTGACCCGTAACAACTTGGTATCAGAGGTCTCCATCCTCTTCCGTCGACGCGCGCCAGAATCACCCTTGTCTCCTTCATCGTCAAAGACATTCTCTTCTTCTACCTCAACTGCAGCAGCTACTTCCAAAATAAAAAATAAAAATCACACCGAACGACACCCTCATCCACCCAACAGTTCTCCAGACAACGCGGTCGCTTCCTCCACAGCAAGCCTCAGCCCATGTCACTGCACGGTGCCCCTTCTCCGTCCAACAACAGCCGTCGAGCCTTTATCTGCATCTTTACCCTAAGCCGCCGACAAGGGACTGATTTCTGCACCCGCGTCGACCTTCTCTCTGCCCAGCCACGTCGACGCCGTCCCCAACTCCGGTATCCAGCCGCTCCTCATCGTCGAGCCCTTAGTCACGCAACATCAGGCATCGTCATCGTCTGTCCTCGTTGCTCCCTCAGTCACGCATCGTCTGGCATCGTCATCGTCACGCATCGTCGGCCAGCTCTCTGTGCGGCCACCGCACACCGCAACAGTTTCAAGCCCCTCCCCTGCATCGTTGTTGCAGACCGCGGCTTCCTCGAGCCCCGCGCAGCAGCGCCTCATCGAGCCTTGCGCGTCTCTGCTCCTGCTGCTTCAAGCCCCGCTGCCCCGACATCCTGCGAGCCCTGCTGCCTCCTTTTCATCCCAATCCCGGACATTACGTATTTTTCTTACACCACCGTGGACCCCACTTCAAGTCAAAGTTTTATTTTATTTTACCTCAACTGCCAGCTACCAACAGCAAACGTCCATAACTCTCCCATAACTGCCCGCAAAAGCCTATAATTTTCCTTTTTTAAAATGATGTTCATTACTTTAGCCAACTTATCCATTGGACCCCACCTCCTTTTTTTTCCTTGTGAAGCCCACCGCCCATTTTAAATCATCCCACAGCCCATTCTATCAAGTATCATCTTGATTAATTCATTAATCAACCCCTTTTCATCCTTGCACTCATCCATCAATCAATGCAATTATTTTAATTAATTAATCCAATTGTGCTTAATTAATTATTAATAATTCCTTTTTTCTCACTTATCATGACGCACACCACGTTGACTTTCACGGATGCCGCCGTCATCCAATCGAAGCTACGAGAAATGATGAGTTCCATGAACACACTCCTCCGGAACGCCGACGCACTCCTCTACCTCATTAAGAATCCGACAGCCGCCCTTCTGCCGCAGCCCGTGTCCTTGCCGCTTCCACCGCCGCCACTCTTCGTGCACTCGTCATCCGCGCCAGTCGTTGACGTGTCACCGCTTTTAGCGGTAATTGACCTTCCACCATCACATGTCGTGGTGGCGCCGCCCCAACTTGGGCCTCCTACGTCAGACATCATGGCCGTCTTTCCGTCATCACTTGCTCCGCCGGCCACCGCTCGGCCGACCCCGATGGTCACCTCACCGCCTACAGATTCGTTCCTTCTGCCGGTCGTCGCTTCCCCGACGTACGCATTGTTGTTGCTCCTTACCGCTCCACCGACCTTGCTGAATTTATTACTTACGCCGCTCGTCTTTCAAACGGCGACGCCACTACTCACCGTCGTCACCGCTACACGATCTCACGTATTGTTCTGGCCGGAGATCAAGCTACCAGATGCTCCGGTCACCACGTGGAGTTCACGCTTGAGGGCAAGCTTGATTTCAAGGACGGATGAGATGTTACGTGTCGCGTATTATTATAATTATATCTATTATCTAGGTGTCTAGTTGTTATTATTATGTAGGAGCCTCGAGCCCCGGGTCTAGTATTAGGTGTCATCAGGAGTGTTTTGTCTTCTTATGAGTTGTAGCTCATATAAAGACGTGAGATGTGTGTATGAATCAAGCAAGAAATATTTCTAGTTCTCATCCTTTTTGAATGTGAGATCATTGGTGGCTTTCTCCTCTAACGAGCAACTCCGCTTAGGAAGCTACGGTTCCGGCTCCACGGTATCCATCACCTCCATCATCATCATCCACCCCTCCCACCTTGACAACATTTGCAGACCCATAACATTGCTCTTCCTCCTAGTCAGTCTTGTGTCAGCTGCAAGTGGGTGTTTGTTATCAAACATGTTGCGGATGGGACTATTGACCGTCTCAAAGCTCTCCATGTGGCACGAGGGTTCACTCAACAGCAAGGCTTTGATTATGATGAAACATTCTCCCCGGTTGCCAAGTTGAATACTATTCGGGTCCTGATTTCCTTGGCGTGGTCCCTCCATCAGTTGGATATTAAAAACGCATTCCTCAATAGTGATCCGCAAGAAACTGTCTATATGCACCAACCTCCCGGGTTTGAAACAACGGGGGAGTCTCATGTATGTCATCTCTGGAAGTCTATATATGGTCTCAAACATTCCGGGGAGAATGTTTCATCATCATCATCCAAAATAAAAAATAAAAATCACACCGAACGACACCCTCATCCACCCAACAGTTCTCCAGACAACGCGGTTGCTTCCTCCACAGCAAGCCTCAGCCCATGTCACTGCACGGTGCCCCTTCTCCGTCCAACAACAGCCGTCGAGCCTTTCTCTGCATCTTTACCCTAAGCCGCCGACAAGGGACTGATTTCTGCACCCGCGTCGACCTTCTCTCTGCCCAGCCACGTCAACGCCGTCCCCAACTCCGGTATCCAGCCGCTCCTCATCGTCGAGCCCTTAGTCACGCAACATCAGGCATCGTCATCGTCTGTCCTCGTTGCTCCCTCAGTCACGCATCGTCTGGCATCGTCATCGTCACGCATCGTCGGCCAGCTCTCTGTGCGGCCACCGCACACCGCAACAGTTTCAAGCCCCTCCCCTGCATCGTTGTTGCAGACCGCGGCTTCCTCGAGCCCCGCGCAGCAGCGCCTCATCGAGCCTTGCGCGTCTCTGCTCCCGCTGCTTCAAGCCCCGCTGCCCCGACATCCTGCGAGCCTTGCTGCCCCCTTTTCACCCCAATCCCGGACATTACGTATTTTTCTTACACCACCGTGGACCCCACTTCAAGTCAAAGTTTTATTTTATTTTACCTCAACTGCCAGCTACCAACAACAAACGTCCATAACTCTCCCATAACTGCCCGCAAAAGCCTTTAATTTTCCTTTTTTAAAATGATGTTCATTACTTTAGCCAACTTATCCATTGGACCCCACCTCCTTTTATTTCCTTGTGAAGCCCACCGCCCATTTTAAATCATCCCACAGCCCATTCTATCAAGTATCATCTTGATTAATTCATTAATCAACCCCTTTTCATCCTTGCACTCATCCATCAATCAATGCAATTATTTTAATTAATTAATCCAATTGTGCTTAATTAATTATTAATAATTCCCTTTTTCTCACTTATCATGACACACACCACGTTGACTTTCACGGATGCCGCCGTCATCCAATCGAAGCTACGAGAAATGATGAGTTCCATGAACACACTCCTCCGGAACGCCGACGCACTCCTCTACCTCATTAAGAATCCGACAGCCGCCCTTCTGCCGCAGCCCGTGTCCTTGCCGCTTCCACCGCCGCCACTCTTCGTGCACTCGTCATCCGCGCCAGCCGTTGACGTGTCACCGCTTTTAGCGGTAATTGACCTTCCACCATCACATGTCGTGGTGGCGCCGCCCCAACTTGGGCCTCCTACGTCAGACATCATGGTCGTCTTTCCGTCATCACTTGCTCCGCCGGCCACCGCTCGGCCGACCCCGATGGTCACCTCACCGCCTACAGATTCGTTCCTTCTGCCGGTCGTCGCTTCCCCGACGTACGCATTGTTGTTGCTCCTTACCGCTCCACCGACCTTGCTGAATTTATTACTTACGCCGCTCGTCTTTCCAACGGCGCCGCCACTACTCACCGTCGTCGCCGCTACACGATCTCACGTATTGTTCTGGCCGGAGATCAAGCTGCCAGATGCTCCGGTCACCACGTGGAGTTCACGCTTGAGGGCAAGCTTGATTTCAAGGACGGATGAGATGTTACGTGTCGCGTATTATTATAATTATATCTATTATCTAGGTGTCTAGTTGTTATTATTATGTAGGAGCCTCGAGCCCCGGGTCTAGTATTAGGTGTCATCAGGAGTGTTTTGTCTTCTTATGAGTTGTAGCCCATATAAAGACGTGAGATGTGTGTATGAATCAAGCAAGAAATATTTCTAGTTCTCATCCTTTTTGAATGTGAGATCATTGGTGGCTTTCTCCTCTAACGAGCAACTCCGCTTAGGAAGCTACGGTTCCGGCTCCACGGTATCCATCACCTCCATCATCATCATCCACCCCTCCCACCTTGACAACATTTGCAGACCCATAACATTGCTCTTCCTCCTAGTCAGTCTTGTGTCAGCTGCAAGTGGGTGTTTGTTATCAAACATGTTGCGGATGGGACTATTGACCGTCTCAAAGCTCTCCATGTGGCACGAGGGTTCACTCAACAGCAAGGCTTTGATTATGATGAAACATTCTCCCCGGTTGCCAAGTTGAATACTATTCGGGTCCTGATTTCCTTGGCGTGGTCCCTCCATCAGTTGGATATTAAAAACGCATTCCTCAATGGTGATCCGCAAGAAACTGTCTATATGCACCAACCTCCCGGGTTTGAAACAACGGGGGAGTCTCATGTATGTCATCTCTGGAAGTCTATATATGGTCTCAAACATTCCTCGTGTGCTTGTTTTAACAAGTTCAGCAACGCTGTTAGTGAAGTTGGCTTTACATGAAGCTCAGCTGACTTCTCTCTATTCACCCGTCATCAGTGTACAACCCCGTGTCCGGCGAGCAAGATCGTCAGGAACCAGACAGATCGGGCTGAAGATAATGGGCGAGCTCGGCAGTAGAGAAGCCGAGCCCGAGCTCGGCATTCGTCGACCGGAGATCGGCATTCGTCGACCGGAGATCGACATTTGTCGAACGAAGATCAGCATTCGTCGCCCCCGAGCTCGGCATTCGCCGAGCTAGTCCAAGAATCGTTCAGCTCAGGTCAACTAATGGCGACCAATGGATGGGCGAGCTCACCGTCCCAGCTCGCGTCCTCGCAACGGAGTTCGGCAATAGCAGGCGAGCAGGACCTGCCGTGGTGATCAAGCCCCCCAGCTCGCCTGGATGTATGAGGTACTTTTTACTGTTTTGCCCCTGCTGGTCTGCCTATAGCCCTTCAAAACAGCGGAGTTTGGCTGTTGGCAGAGCCAGCCAAGGGTTTTTTGGTAACTTCAGGTCAGTTCATTTGGTTATTGGCAGTTCAGATTCCAAAAACTATAAATAGGACCCAAGGGGTACCCCAGAAGGCATGCTTACTGTGCTCTCGTGCTCCAGTTTTCAAGTGCTTTCTGAGGGTACCTTAGCTCGGCCTCTGGCTAAGGAGGGGAAGCGCTCTCAGATCTTCCGGGTGTGTGGTGGGTCCTCCCCGCCGAGCCCTTGGGTCGGTCTTTCCTTGTTCTCTTTGTTGTTTTGCTTGCAGGAGTGAAGTAGGCGCGAGACCACCCCTTCCCCAAGGGTGAACTCCACAGGAGACCGATTTTTGGTTTCAACATTTTGGTGTGGTGAGCGTGGAGCGTAGTCAGTGCAGAAAAGCTTCAGCGAGTTCGTTGACGAGAGGACAGGGATCTGACAGGCCGGACTCGCCCCCCCCCCCCCCCTCGTCACGGTGGGGATGCTCGAAGATTTCAGGAATGAGGTGCTGAACCTCGTCAAGTTCGCACTTGGCACGCGGGCCGAGTGCTCGACTCCAGCAGTCCAGATCGCGGTCGCCCCCTCTTTATGCGAGGACGCCCCCGGCAGGCGAGCCGGGAAGGAAGTGGCCGAGGAAGGCAGGGGGTGCGAGCTCCCCGGGCGCGAGCTCTTCCCCGGCTCGGCAGGTCGAGGCCGGTTCGGCAAGCTAGGCTCGCGAGATTCGCCAGCTCGCCCAGCAGGGGGGGCAGCTCTTTCAGCGAGTTGGTCTCTTCAGCTCCAGTTCCAGATGGGTTCAGGGAACCCGAGATGTCCTACTACACCGGGAAGGGAGACCCGGTCCAGCATGTTCAATGGTTCGAGGATGCAGTCTTCATCCGGCAGATGTCGGACAGGTTCAAATGCCGACTCTTCGCCATCACCCTCAAGGAGAAGGCGAGGGAGTGGTTCCATCAGCTGTCGGCCATCTATCTACTGCTTTGAGGACCTGCGCCGGGGGTTCATGTTGAGGTTTACTACCTTGAAGAGGAGGAAGAAGGAGTCAGAATCCCTGTTCCACATCAAGCAGGGGGTGAATGAGACCCTGGGGAGCTACGTGGATCGGTTCCAGGAGGAGGTTACTCAGGTCCAGGAGATGTCGGGCCATAGTTTGATGATGGATTTTACCCTGGGCCTGCAGCAGGGGTTCTTCAGGATGGAGCTGAAGAGAGTTCCCCTCCCCCCTCTCCTACGAGGAGCTGATGGAGAGGGCGGCAAGAGAAGTTGACGGGGAGGCGTCAAACCCGGAGTTTGCGCGGAAACTGGCCAGGTGGGCCGCGGAGGAGGAGAAGGAGTCGAGAGGAGGAAGAGGACAGGAGGAGAGGAGAGGAGAGGAGAGCCCCGACAGAGGGAGCGGAGGCAGCTCCAGGGGCAGCAGCAGCCGAGGTGGGGGCGTCAGGAGCTCGACCGTCGGCTGGGCTGGAGACCTGAGTGGCAAGGGCAGGGGCCACAAAGAGGATACCAAAGAAGGGATCACTATCAAGTGGGGCAAGATCAATTCCACCCCCCGGGCTGCAGGCAGGCCCAGAGGCCCCGACTCCCCGATCAAGAAGAGGCTATGGCCATAGCCTTGGGGGAGAGGAGGAGAGTAGCAAGGAGAAGGAGGAGAGAAGTTAGGGTGGAGTTGCCCTATTGCGACTTCCATCAGGAGGAGGGGCACGCCACAGCCACGTGCCCGAAGTTCCTTGAAATGAGAGGGAACAGGGAGCAGCAGCAGCAGCAGGGGCGCCAGGAAGTGAGGATCGAGGAGGTCCTGCCTCGGGCAGAGGAGGATCGTTGCGAAGACCGGGTGGATGTTGGTACCCAAGGAGAGATCGGAGTGATCCACGGGGGGTGGGGGTCGAGGCCTCCCGAAAGGAGAGCCTCCACACCATGTACCGTCGGAGCGTTGCCTCCATATCCCAGACCCCACCCCCGGAAGAAAGGATCACCTTCTCCAGAAGCGACATACCAGATCACGAGGATCCATTCTGCGATGCGCTGGTCATCAAGGCAGCCATCGAGAATTTTACCATCTCTCGGATCCTCGTTGACAACGGGAGCTCCGTCAACGTCGTCTTCAAGAAGGCGTTTGACGCGATGAAGGTGGAGGCAAAGAGGGTGCTGGCCTCGGACGGACCCTTGTTCGGATTTTCGGGGGAGAGGAAGGAAGTGGAGGGAGGAGTCAGCCTCCATGTCACCCTGGGGGGGCAGTCCAGAAACTGCAGGTTCGTCATTGTGGATGCCCCCAGCAGCTACAGCGCCATCTTCGGGAGGCCCCTTATCAGCACCTTCCGCTGCGTCCCCTCATCATTCCATCAGTGCTTGAAGTTCGGTGTTGAGGGGATTCAGGTCAGGGTCAGGGGGGACCCCAAGGTGGCGCGGGAATGCTATGTCACCGCCGTGAACTCCATCTCTTGGCAGGAGAGAGCCGAGGAGATGGGGCGAAGAATGGAGGAGGCTGAGCAGGAAGCTGGCAGGGAGGAGCCGGAGGTAGAGAGCTGCGCAGAGGAGACAGCAGGAAGAGACCAGGAGGAGATGGCCGAAGTGATGGTCGTGGAGGAAGAGGTGGAGGTGTAGGTCCCCATTCCGGGGGAAAGGGATGCTGAAAGATGGGGGGAGCAGTCCAGGTTGGAGGCTGCAGAGGAAGTGGTGGAGTTGGAGGTTCTCACCCGTGGAGGCAGGGTGGAGAAGGTCCGCGTCAGCGGAGGGCTGACCCCGGAAGACCAAGGCAGGATGTTGGAGTGCATCCAGAAGAATGTGGACATCTTTGCATGGAACGTCGCGGAGATGCCGGGGGTTGACGCGGATGTGGTCTGCCACCGCCTCAACCTGGACCCGGGAACACGCCCCGTCCAACAAAAGAAGAGGTCCACTGCGGACAAGCTGGCAGAGCCCATCAAAGAGGAGGTGGCAAAGCTCCTCAAGGCCGGCTTCGTGTCCGAGATCCAATACCCCGGCTGGGTCTCCAATGTGGTTATGGTCAAAAAGGGAGACGGCCGGTGGAGGATGTGTATCGATTTTTCTTTACTCAATAAAGTTTGTCCTAAGGACTGTTATCCTTTGCCTCGGATCGACACGCTGGTTGACTCAGCCGTTGGTTTTTCTGTAATGAGTTTTCTAGATGCTTTTTCAGGTTATCATCAAATCAGGATGCACCCCCCGGACATCAAAGATGTCTCGTTCATCACGGGGGACGGATGCTACTGTTACAAGATGATGCCCTTCGGGCTAAAGAACGCAGGGGCGACCTACCAGAAGATGATGGATAGGGTCTTCAAAGAGCAAAAGGGAAGAAACCTGGAGGTGTACGTGGATGACCTCATGATCAAGAGTTGGGATGTGGACTCCCACCTCCAGGACCTAGAGGAGACCTTTGCTACCCTGCGCAAGTACAAGATGCGGTTGAATCCTCTGAAATGCGTCTTCGGGGCTAGCAGGGGAAAGTTTTTGGGGCATCTCCCCATCCATGTGGGGGTCGAGCCTAATCCTGACAAGGTCAAGGCTATCCTGGAGCTAGGGTCGCCACGGAATACCAAGGAAGTACAGCGCCTGACAGGGAAACTGGCGGGGCTGAGTAGGTTCCTTTCCCGGGCTGGGGAAAAGTGCTCCCCCTTCTTCAAAACGCTAAGGGGCGGTCAAAGGTTCGAATGGACCAAGGAGTGCGAGGAGGCATTCCAAGCCCTCAAGATGCAGCTGACCCAGGCTCCGCTGCTCCAAGGGCCCAAGGAGGGGGAAGACCTGTTTTTGTATCTCGGGGTCGGGGCAGAGGCCCTGAGTTCCGTCCTAGTTCGAGAAGAGGGGAAGAAGCAGCTCACCATATATTATGTGAGTCGGGTCCTGAGGCAGGCCGAGCTCTGGTACCCGATTTTGGAGAAGTTGGCCTTCGCCCCGGTTATCTCAGCCCGAAGGCTGCGGCCCTATTTCCAGGCACACTCAATCCGAGTTATGACTGATCATCCCCTCCGCAACATCTTTGAGGGGGTGGAGCATTCAGGCAGGTTAGCCAAGTGGTCGGTGGAGTTTAGTGAGTTCGACGTCTCCTTCGTTCCGCGTCTCTCAATCAAAGCTCAAGCGATGGCCGACTTCTTCACTGATTATGTGGTTGAGGTGGCAGAGGAAGAGCTCACTCGTCCGACTCCTTGGAAGGTGAAGGTGGATGGCGCCTCGGGGAGGCATTCCCTAGGAGTGGGGGTGATCTTGGAGAGCCCTCAAGGAACTATAATTGAGCAGACGGTGGTGGTGCACTTTCCCATCACCAACAATCAAGCCGAGTATGAAGCCGTGATAGCAGGGCTGCGCCTGGCCAGGGAGCTGGGGGTGCTGGACGTGGAGGTCCTTAACGACTCCATGGTGGTAGCTTCCCAGATCAACGGGGAGTTTGAGGCGAGGGAGTCTACCCTGCGATTGTATTTAGCCAAAGTAAAAGGGGTCATCGGCACTTTCCAAACTTTCTCCATCCAGCACGTGCCCCGGGAGGAAAATGAGCAGGTCGATCAGCTCGCAAAGCACGGTCCTCAGGTGGGAGATACCATTACCGACCTATTCCGTCCCTCCATCGAAGAGGGGGAGCTCATGGAGATAGATCAACGGACTTCATGGATGAATCCAGTTGTAACTTTCCTTTCCACGGGAGAGTATCCGGAGGGGGCAGATAAGAAAAAGCTAAGGCATAAGTCAGCGTACTACCTACTCCAGGACGGGAAGCTGTACAGGAAGACACTCTCGGGGATGTTGGCTCGTTACGTAGCCGAGGGGGAGGTACAAAGAATCTTGGAGGAATTCCACTCCGGAGAGTGTGGGAGCCACTTCGGGAGTCGAACCCTGGAAGGAAGAATTGTCAGGCAGTGGTACTTCTGGCCCACCCTGAGCCATGATGCAACGGAGTTCACAAGAAGGTGTCATAAATGCCAGCTGTTCGCCCCCCTCCAGCTACAGCCGGCCCAGCGACTCAAAAGTATCACGGCCCCCTGGCCCTTCGTCATTTGGGGAATGGATTTGGTTGGGCCATTCCCCCAGACCAGTGGGCAGAGGAGGTTCCTCCTAGTAATGATCGATTACTTCTCCAAGTGGTTGGAGGTGAAGGCGCTGGCCAAGGTGACCTCCCAGGTTATCAGAAACTTCGTCTGGGGGGACATCATTTGCCGCCACGGGCTGCCCCAGGCCATCGTCACGGACAATGGGCCTCAGTTCGCCAGCGCAGAGTTTACCAGTTTCTGCGGGCAGCTCGGGATCGACCTCAGGTTCGCCTCGGTCCATCACCCTGTGAGCAACAGGCAGGTGGAGGCCGCGAACAAAATCATCGTCAACCTCCTCAAGAAGAAAGTGGAGAATTTGAAGGGGAGCTGGGTGGAGCAGCTTCCCGCGGTTCTCTGGGCTCTAAGAACCACCCCTAACACAGCTACGGGAGAGACCCCCTTTAAGCTCTCTCATGGGTGCGAGGCAGTGCTCCCCGTGGAATTTGAAATTCAAACGCCTCGGGTTGTCGCAGCAGGGGAAGGCAGGGAAGAATGGCAAGCTGAGAACGAGGAAAAGCTGAGGCTCTCCCTTGACATGGTGGAAGAGCTGAGGGACCTTTCCGTCATCCGACAGGAAGAGGTGAAAAGGAGAATGGCCAAGTACTTTGACAAGCATGTCAGAGTCAAACAGTTTGTGGAAGGGGACTTGGTACTAAAGAAGGTGGATGCGGCAGGGAGGTCGGCATCCGTAGGGAAGCTCAACCCCAGCTGGGAAGGACCGTTTATTGTAAAGGAGGCTTTAAAATCGGGAGGTTATCGACTCCAAAATGTGGAGGGCGAGACCCTGAGTCTCACCTGGAGTGGTGACGACTTAAAACGTTTTTTCCCCTGAAACATGTAGGTGATATCTTGATTCTAATAAAATTCTTTAACGCTTCAGTACTGTCACAGCTAGCTTGCATGAAGAAATGTAATATGTTTGGACCCCGAGCAGATCCCACTGTCAGGCTCTCACCTAGCTGGCAGGGCTGGAAGTCACCCGGTGTCATCCTTGGGCCTCGAGCAGATCCCGCTGTCAGGCTCTCACCTAGCTGGCAGGGCTGGAAGTCACTCGATGGTATTGTTAATGGACCCCGAGCAGATCTCGCTGTCAGGCTCTCACCTAGCTGGCAGGGCTGGAAGTCACTCGGTGTCATCCTTGGGCCTCGAGCAGATCCCGCTGTCAGGCTCTCACCTAGCTGGCAGGGCTGGAAGTCACTCGATGGGATTGATAGTGGATCCCGAGCAGATCCCGCTGTCAGGCTCTCACCTAGCTGGCAAGGCTGGAAGTCACTCGGTGTCATCCTTGGGCCTCGAGCAGATCCCGTTGTCAGGCTCTCACCTAGCTGGTAGGGCTGGAAGTCACTCGATGGTATTGATAGTGGACCCCGAGCAGATCCCGCTGTCAGGCTCTCACCGAGCTGGCAGGGCTGGAAGTCACTCGGTGTCATCCTTGGGCCTCGAGCAGATCCCGTTGTCAGACTCTCACCTAGCTGGCAGGGCTGGAAGTCACTCGATGGTATTGATAATGGACCCCGAGCAGATCCCGCTGCCAGGCTCTCACCTAGATGGCAGGGCTGAAAGTCACTCGATGGCATTGATAGTGGACCCCGAGCAGATCCCGCTGTCAGGCTCTCACCTAGCTGGCAGGGCTGGAAGTCACTCGGTGTCATCCTTGGGCCTCGAGCAGATCCCGCTGTCAGGCTCTCACCTAGCTGGCAGGGCTGGAAGTCACTCGATGGTATTGATAGTGGACCCCGAGCAGATCCCGTTGTCAGGCTCTCACCTAACTGACAGAGCTGGAAGTCACTCGGTGTCATCCTCGGGCCTCGAGCAGATCCCGCTGCCAGGCTCACCTAGCTGGCAGGGCAGGAAGTCACTTGATGGTGTCGACCTTGAATTCGCCAGGTAAAGACCAAGAAGTTTCGGATGCCAAGGGGAAAGTTCTGCACAGGCGAGTTTGGACTCGCCAAACCCAGCTCGGCATCGGCAAAGGGGTGGCGAGCCAGGTCTCAGGACCTCGCCGAAGGAAGGCGAGCCAGGCCAGGGCACTTCACCCCGTTGTCTATTTTACTTAGAAGAATTTTTTCTGAGTTCAACCTGGATGGCTCGCGGGCGAGCTGAGGTGGCGTGACGAGGCCGGAGAGCAGCCGGCTCCTGAATCGTCTGAAGCTCGGCAAGCACTCAAAACATACCCTCTCGCAGGCGCGTACTAATGACTATCCTACTCACAATACCTGTTTATGCGAGGTCGCCTAGGGAAGCACTCGCGGACATACAGGGCACAGCAAATAGAAAACAAAAAAAGGGGGGACATGGCACGGGTATGATCAAAAACCTTTTTTTCATTAGATAAAGGTGTTTACAAAAGATGTTTACTAGGGCTCGCCTCGGCGAGTAAACCAAAAACAAGAATATACAAATCCAGGCCTCGCCCCCCCCCCCCCCCCCCACCTCTGCCGGACCGGTCCTCCCCTTCGCCTGATTGATCCTGGAAGCCTTTCCCGAACATCACGTCCAGGATGTCCTCTTTCTCACTGGGCGGCGTTGCTGGGAACAAGCTCGGCATCAGATCCTTGGCAGAGATCTCCTCGCACCCCTGCACCAGCACCCTCGTGTCCATCATTTGGAGGGTGCATTCGGTGGCCTGGATGGAGTTAATTCGCAGCCTCTCGGCGAGATCGGCCTCGCCAAAGATCCGCGGCCTCTTGTAGGGGAGGGAAAGATCGGAGCCGCTGGCCGGGAAGAAGATCTCTGCCTGGCGGCGGACCTCGCGGTTGAGGTGCTGATTCTCCTCTTTCAGCTTCGTGTTCGCCCCCTCCAGCTCGGCAAGGCGGGCGCGCAGCTGGCTAATCTCCTCCCCTTGCTCGGCATTGCGAGCCCGAAGCTCCCCTGCGGCCTTGGCATCCTGGTAAAGAGAAAATCCGGTTAGCAGCAGCGCAAAATATTCTAAGTAAAAGGGCAGAGGAGGGCTTGACACTTACCAGTCCGGCGGCGGCCTGGGCGAGGAGGCCCTCAGCAATGCCGAGCTGCTTTGCCTGATCAGCAACCTTGTCCTTGGCGACATCGCGGGCCTGCTCGGCTTTTAGGAGTTGATTGCTGAGGGCAAAGCTGCGGCGGGTCAGCATATGGTGGAGCTCCATGGATCGCAGGTGGGCCTGCAGACCCTCATGGCCAAGCTGCCGGAGGGTCATGTTCTTGTAGGCCTTGGCATCCTCGCGGCCATAGAGGCCGAAGCCGAGGGCGTAAGCATGTCTCGTTATTTTGTATCTCCGTTTCAATTTCAATACAGCCACAATTTCAATTTCAATACAGCCACAAAGTGTTTTTGTTCATGTTCTTGATACGTGGCAACATATTCATATACACCGGTCCGACCTATCGACGTCCACCTGTCGTTAGCAACCAACCACCAAGAACCAGACCCCTTATTCACCTCGTACATTGCCTTCGCCATAGAATAGCTAAGTCTGGCATGTCGGCCTCCTTCTGAATGCACGCTTCCATTGATAGGCACCATCATGGCTAACACCCTCACCACGACGTGTTCGCTTCGCCGATCCCCCCCCCCCCTATGACACGCACTCTAGCATCTCCCTCCACATCTTACTAGCGGGCCACCTATCCAATGAACCCCATCTCAGCCATCAGCAACCGACAAAACTCTATGTTTACTTCTCGATCAGCTGCCCTGCTAAAGACAACTCGATCCCTAACCATCTTCCCCAGCCCCAGTTACAACACTCTGCAAATAACCCCACATTTCATCTCTATCTCCACAACAACCCAGCTATCCAACAACCTCACTGACTCCATTCCAAAATCCAAAACCACTCCATATCTTCCATCTAAAACCCACGCCCGTCCTATATAAGGAGAAAATATTTTACCTTCGATATTAGCTTGAGTTTGGCTCTCTCCAGAGAGAGGGACCCTTAGGGGGGAACATGCCCTCAAGAGTGCTCTTGTTTTCGCTTTTGGTAAGTGGTGGAAGATTAGTACCATTTACAGTTTAACACCAAAACCTAACTATATATACACAAACTCTTTTTTTAGTATATCAGAACCACCATTCAACCTCACCTTCCATTAGCAGTGTAATGCAAGGTGCACAACCAATAATAGATGTTGAAAGAAAAAAAGGATAATAAGTATCAGAATGCGAGACCTGCTTTCCTACTCATTAATGATCCCATACAACAACAACACTAAGCCTTTATCCCACTATAGTGGGGTCAGCTATATAAATCATTTGTCACTAGTGTACCCTATCTTTAGTCATAATCTCACTAATGCCTAAGTAGATCATGTTCTTCTTCATAGTTTCATTCCAAGTCTTTATTGGTCTACCCCTCCCATGTTTAACATGCATAGTGACTAAACTCACACAACGCCTAACAGGTGCTAAGGTGCCTCTAATGGTCTCCTTTGTACGTGTCCAAACCATCTTTGTCCAGCTTCTTTCATCTTCTCTGCAATCGGTGTCACTCTTGTCTTATCTCTAATACATTCATTTCTAATTTTTTCCAGCCGCGTGTGTCCACACATCCACCTAAGTATTCTCATCTCTGCAACTCCCATTTTTTGCTCATGTACACAATTCACTACCTATAACAACCCGATTTCAATAATAATAATAATAATAGTGGCGAATTTGTAATTAATAAGAGGATTTTCCCTCTATAGCTAATTTACCCCCACCCCCATATAACCCGAGCCATCTAGGATTTTTTTTCCCGTTCCCGCTCCAAACCGCAAGCCGCGTTTTCCTCTAGCGCAAGCCCGTCTCCCGTTTCTGTCGTTGCTCCCGCTCGAAGCCACGCTCTCGATCCCGGATGTCGTGGCCACCAACTGCGTCTCCTCCTGCTCTCCCTTAGGTCGGTGCCGCCTCCTCCTGCTTCTCCTCTCTCCCCTAGGGTCGGCGCATCCTCTGTTTGCTCTAGCCGGCGGTCTCCTCTTCCTCCAAGAGTCGACAGTCTCTGCCTCATCCTCCCCATTTCTGGAGGCCGACAGCCTCTTTCTCCTTCTCCTTCAAGTGTAGGTAGCAACCTTCTCCTCCAGAAGCCCTATTGGCACCTCTTTCGCTTCTTTTGGTGGTGGATTTCAAGATGATCGTCTAGGATTTGCTTGGATTCACCTCTCCTTGGATTTTTGAGTCCGATCTCGGTCTCTGTGGGTAAGAACCTCCTATTTTCCCCTCTATTTGGATTTTATTGATTTTATTTGTTGTTTTCTACGCCCCAAATTGCTTGTTTATTGTGTTTCATATTTTTGCCCCTATCGTAATTGTCTAACTGTGATATGTTCGTGTTTTTCGGCGCCGCTCCTCGATTCAGTTTGGGGGGATCATGTGAAGACCTCTCCAAATTAGGGTTTTTCCATACCCAAGTGCCGTCAAGTCTCTGTCTCAGCGTGTGTCTCTTCTCCCCTCACTTTTGAGGGAGATAAATCTCTTAGCCGCTTTTGATTTAGTTATGTAATGTATAATTATTGTGCTAGAGTTTTGTTTTCTGATTTCGCTTGCGCCGCTTACCCGCCGCCGCCAATTTCAGCTTCTTTAAGACAAGTAGAGATCTCTCTCTCTCTCTCTTGCAAGCATTGTGTCTAATTTAATGTCTCTGTTCTTTGATTACATGTTTGCATTTCTGTATATAATTGATCTGTCAAATGAATTTAATTCATGAATGGCTAGTTGGATAAATTAGTAGTTTAGGGTTCAATATGTTGGAATGTCATGAGTTTGAGATTATGTTGAACTTTTATTTAGATATTAATTTGGATGAATGGGTTTATCTCATTTGATGAGTAATGAGGAGAATGATAGAATATCGAGCACGATCAACAAGTGTCATGATGATAATTGTAACGAATTTTGGTTAGCAGATATATGATTGGTGTCTTTGAATAATGCTCATATCATACATGTTTACTTGGGAGATAATCGTCTTTTGGAATAGATCAATTTAAATAAATATTTGATGTCCAGGAAAATAACGTATTGTAATCGTGTCACACGTGAATGCTTCGACCCTCAAACCATAAGTTCACTATCTAGTTTCCTTGTGTCACCCAATTATGTTTCTTAGGTCTGTCTGGTTCTAAGACTTGAGCGAATGTTGCTCCATAACTCAATTCCTCTCTTGACGTGTTTATGAACTCTAATCTTGTACAGCTGAATCACAAAATTTGTATCAGATTTTGATATGTTAGGAATCTCATAAATCATGAATCTTTAAAGTCATTAATGTCATAAGCAATCAGTGAAAGGTAGTGTTAAATTGATGTGACGCTTTGACTCGAGTTTCCGCTTGACTGACAACGGAAACCAACAAATGATCATAGCAAGCACAAATATTTTGATAATACTTACATTTAGATTTACATTAGAATCACGTGCATCAAATAAAACAATTCCACATTTCACTGATTAGAGTTAATGACATTTCTTGATATGTCTATATGTTATACTCTGGAGTAGTCTAATAAACTAACTTGCTTTGTTTAACTCTTTTATTTGTTTGTCTCGAATAGTTTTGATTCATGAGAAACTGGTACACTCATACATTTTTGCTTCTATTATTGTGTTGTACTTTAATTTGCTCACTCTGCTTATTTCAATATTCTGAGACTTTTTCTTCTTGTTTTGGAATCATCTTAACGTTTGTGCAGCGCCGCCAGGTCCTCGAGCCTGATCTGCTTAAAGTTTCAGGTTCGATGTTTATATTTCTTTTACTGTCAACTATTTTTTTTATGTAATAATTGCAATCAAACATTTTCTCTGATATCATGAACAATTGTTAGGCTATTTAAATATTTTATGTACTAGAATTTGATATTAATGCATGTGCACCCTTTTTTGAATCATAATTGCATGAAATCTGTAACAATTTCCTGAAAACATAAATTTTACAAAATACATATGCATTTAAAATTTCACATTGTTTTAAACTCTAAAAGTTTCCGCAAAAAAATCAAACTGTTTTCTCCAAATTAACTACTTTAAAATTATTTTCAGTATTTTCTGCATCCGCCTTAGCAGACATGACTTTCTTTTCACCCATGTTTGTGGCATCACGACTCGCCTCGAAGCGCCCTCTAACTTAACACTCAGAACCACAAAGCAAGGTCTAATTGCAGTACATAATCCTATTTACAGGAAAAATTCGATAGGGGTAAAAAATCCTTACCATTTACTTGTTGATTTTCATCTAAAAAACTAAATAAAGCTAAACATTCCTTAACCTTATCTCAACTATGCTAGATCTACTGTTTCAATTTTCTCATCTAGTATTTATCAATTATTGAATTATTTTAAATTTATAAAAAGAATAAACTTTTTGTCATTTATTATAGTTTTAGGCTCTGTTTGTCGCGGCTGCAGCGACTGGGGAAGCAGTGGTGGGAAGAAGTGGTGGAATAATCAGCTGTTTTGTACAGTGGTGGCAGAATCTATGAATCTGTTTGGAAGAACAGCGTTTGCAGCGCTGTTTTAAATAAAAAATGAGATTCTTAGGGGAAAATTGAAATGACATTGTTAGGGGAAAAATGATTCCAGAACAATCAATCCAATTCAACCCTAAACCAATAACCAAAAAAAATCCAAAACCATGAGGCTAAACTCAAATCCTAACAATGTCATTGCAGATCTAGGGTTTATCATTTATGAACAGCAATCTGGAACCAGAACTCGACAGCGATGATGGAGATCCGGCGTACTGCTTGGCCGGAGGTAATGGCCGATCCGCGTACAGCTTTGCCGGAGATGATGGGGGAAGAATTGTCGTGGGGGGTCGACGACTCCTCCGACAAGAATAGAAGGTTGGAGAAGGAAGGTCGATGGCTTCCGGCGGCGAATCTGGAGGACGATGGCGCGAACAAGAACCCGACGGCAAATCTGCAGCAAGACCTCTTCCTCTCCCTCCTAGGTCGTCCAGTCTCAGGCCGGAAGGAATCGCAGTCAGCGCGATTTTGAAGTTGTGAAAAATTTTTACGACTTCCAAATCGCTATTTTCCACGATTTCTCATCGATGGCTTCTCCCACTATAGGGCTGCATTTCGCTGTTTGGCGCGGTGTTTTTAAAATCAGCGACACACTGCTCTCAAAACGCCGCGCCAAACAAAGCCTTAGTGCCAATTCAAATTCCAATTCAACGTTCAAGAAAATAATTTATGTCATGTGTGATTAATAATAAATCTCTTAGCCACAAAAAATAATATAGTATTTGTTACCATCACTCATTTGCAAGAGGAGCCACTACTCGTCGGGACCACCGGAGCGCATTTGGAAACTGTCGTGATTATTAACTGGTGTTAATTAATTGATTAATATTAATTATTTAATATTAATTAGATTAATTAATTATTTAAATGAATTTGTATTTTCTTATTTGGTTACCCTCCCTCATCTATATAAGGGAAAAGGGTTTAGGTGTTTAGTATCTTGAGTGTTAGGTTATTTTGGGCTCTATTTGGAGAGAATGATCATTGGAGGACCCAGCCTCCTTGGTCTTGGCTGAAGCTTGCTCCAGATTGTATCTGTGCAGCCCCTGCTCGTTCTAAACTTCTAATTAATGCAATCGTTTTTCTTCATGTTTGTACATCTTCTCTAATCATAACAATGGTCTGACCTGCCGCCCCCGTCTGCTTGTTCCAAGCCGTCGGGATTTCGTCCACTTTCCATACCCCTCTCTCGGAGCCTGCTAGGAATCCATCGGCACTGCTCGCCTCCAAACCGATGTTGAGCCACCCTCGTGCCTTTGCCACAACGGTTGCCCGTCTCGACGCAATCGTCCGCCACGTCGATGGGCAGGCCAGCCTCCTCGCTTCTCTCCAAGCGAGTCTCCATCGTCTCTCTGCTCGTTTGGACAACCCCTCAACGAGGTCTCTGTCGCCCACAGCACACGCCGCACAGTCTGACGCTCGTGAAGTCGGCCACTCGCCACCTCCGCCCCAACGCCCTAGCCTCCTAGACCCTCCAGTGTCACAGCCTCGTCGGATCGGCTTCATCCCCTTTTGGCGCTACCATCCGACCAGCCTCTCCATCCCAGCGATGAACCCCAAAGCCTTGCGCGTCGGGCTCTTCGCCTCCTCGCCATCTCGCCCGCCATCTTCCCCGTCCTCAGTGGCATAGACGCTTCTCGCCAGCTCTTCCAACAAACTGTACCCTCGTCGTCGACGCCCCGACAACTCTTTCCTTCGGTTCTTATCCTCGACTGGCACGCCATTTCATATTCCTCAAGCCGCTTAGCCCCCTTTTCCACGTCCTTTCCCATCTAGAGCCCCTATGCGCATTTATTGTGTCCTGCGGGGAAGTCAGACCCACTTTTATGTTTCTTTTTGCTTTTTCCCTTCACCCCATGTCGTATCTCCCTTTCTACTTGTCACTAGCTATCATTCCCCTTATCCCCTCTGTTTCCCTATAATAACACTGAGTTTTCCACCAACATCCCACCCTCTTTTTTTACTCTTCAGTAAAAGAGCATTTTTTTCCCAAATCGAGTCTCACTCATTCTTAAAGACCCCGACAAAAAATTACAACTCGACCTTGAGGATAAGATCGATTTTTAAGGCCGGTATAATGTTGCCATCACGCATTTTGTCAGATGAGTCACTCCTCGTCGGGACCACCTGCGCGCGCATTTGAAAACCGAGTGATTATTTCTTATAATTAACTGGTATTAATCAATTGATTAATATTAATTAGATTAATTAATTATTTAAATGAATTTGTATTTCCTTGTTCGGTTAAATTCACTCATCTATATAAGAGAAAAAGGTTTAGGTGTTTAGTATCTTGAGTGTTAGGTTATTTTGGACTCTCTTTGGAGAGAAGGATCATTGGAGGACCTAGCATCCTTGGTCTTGGCCGGAACTTGCTCTGGATTGTATTCATGCTCGTTCTAATTAATGCAATCGTTGTTCTTCATGTTCATGCATTTTCTCTAATCATAACAGTATTCCCATATTTAACGATCATGGTCATTCATGGAATATAATCAAACCTTCATGCTCAGGAATCAAGTCAACAAAAAAGTAACAGAATCATGTCTAACAACTTCCTAAAAGCTCTAGGATCACATGATGCTACCAAATCACCTAAAAGATCGATCTTATAAGAAATGCACAACCAAGGCTTTATGGCCTACAAACACAGAGGTCATAATATTTGTATGCGGCTTATCTATCCATGACCTCAGTCATGTTATAGACTCTAGTTTAAGGACGCTTCATGATTCATAGATATTGGTATGAAGGTGTGAGAGAGAGAGATCTAGAGAGTTAAGAGGGAAAACTAGGATTGAGAGGAGGAAAGGAAAAGAATACCTGATAATCTTGCATACCCATCCAAGAGGGGTCCGGGTATGTTTATACCCGGACCAAGGCCAGCCAGCCCCAATGGGGGCTGAACCGGGTGGGTTCAGCCCCCCCCCCCCCCCCCCCCCGAGCCACGGCGTGACCCGCTTCTGTTGGAGAGGAGAGGAGACAAGAAGTTCTTCAAACTCTGATGGTCCGTCCGAATCTTGAAGTGTCGTCCCAGCAGATAAGGTCGCCACAAAGCCACGGTGTGAATGACCGCCAACATCTCCTTCTTATAAGCTGACAACCCCAATGTTCGAGGAGCCAACGCCTTGTTGTAGAAGGCTATCGGCCGCCCTTCCTGCATCAACACAGCACCCAGACCCACTCCCGACGCGTCCGTCTCCACGACGAACTCCTTGGTGAAATTCGGAAGCGCCAAGACTGGCGTAGTCGTCACAGCCCGTTTGAGTGCCTAGAAAGCCGCCTCAGCCTCATCCTGCCACGAAAAAGTGTTCTTCTGCAGTAACTGGGTCAGCGGCCTAGCAATCTTGTCGTAGTCCCGCACAAAATGTCGGTAGTAGCCAGTGAGACCCAAAAAGCCCCACAAGGCCCGTATAGTCTGGGGCCGCGGCCAGGAAACCATGCTCTCAATCTTCCGATGGTCGGCTTTAATCCCTTCAGCCGAGATTAAATGCCCCAAATACTCCACCTCCGCCTGACCGAAAGAACACTTCGACCGCTTGGCATAGAGCTGATGCTTGCGTAGCATGGAGAAGACTTGTGCAACATGGCTCAAGTGCTCTTCCCAACTAGCACTGTATATGAGGATGTCATCGAAAAAAATCAGCACAAAGTGGCGAAGGAGTGGACGGAAGATCTCGTTCATATTAGCCTGAAAGGTGGACGGCCCGCCAGTCAACCCGTTCGCCATCACCAGAAACTCATAGTGACCATCGTGAGTCTTGAAGGCCGTCTTGTGGATGTCTTCTTCCCGCATGAGGATCTGGTAGTAGCCCGGTCGTAGATCAAGCTTGGTGAACCGCGTCGCACCGTGTAGCTCGACCAACAGTTCTTCAATCAATGGAATCGGGAACTTATCCTTCAGGGTGGCGCTGTTCAATGCACGGTAGTCCACACAACCGTCACGACCCATCCTTCTTCTTGACCAGAATGATCGGGCCGAGAATGAGCTCGTGCTGAGACGGATGATCTCCGCATCGAGCATCTCACGAACGTTGCGCTCAATCTCAGCCTTCTGCATTTGCGGGTATCGGTATGGCCGGTTGGTAGGCTCCGCCCCTGCCTTGAGTACAATCGAACCGTGATGTCGGAAGTGTGTGTGGCTCCTGAAAAATGTCAGCATACTGCTCCACAAGGGACTGCATCTGTATGGGCACCTCAGATGGCCCGGCCTCATCCGACCTCACCCCCAAAAGTACCGTCATCAAGGTCCCTGCCTTCCCGAGCTGTTGCAGGCTTCGAAGAGATACTTCCTTTACCGTCGAGGATGTGAGACCCTTCAAACAGAACTGTTTCCCACGCTGCAAGAATTCCATCGTCATCTGATCTCAATCAAAAGTGACCCGTCGCAACTGATGCAGCCACTGAACTCCCAGTACCATGTCCGAGCCCCGAATGGGTAAAAGATAGACATTTGTGCATCCAATGTACCCATGCATCTGAAGCGTCGCCCCTTTTAGCACACCTTCGCACTGCAACTTGCTGTCGTCTGCCACCATAACCTGGAAGGCAGCCCCCGTATCAATCACATGTCCAACCCGCTGCTCCACATCGGGACGGATGAATTTGTGCGTACTCTCAATGTCCACCAGAATAGTCACTTTCTCTTGTCTGATCCTTCTCGCAAGTCGCATAGTGAGTGGAGGAGGGTTACACCCTTCCATAGCATGTAGGGAAACCCCGAACTCGATCAGATCCAAGTCTCCAGCGGGGATCTACTCCTCTGGGCTCGGTTGGTCCTCCATATCTTCCTGTAACATAAACACTTGTACCTTCTGGCATTTGTTGACCGCCGTAAACTTCTCGTCACATTTGAAATAGAGTCCCTTCTCCTTCCTTTCATGTAACTCACCCCACGACAGTTGCATCACCGTGGGCCGTCCAGCTACCGGTGGATCCCTCCTGGCAGTCGCCGGTGTAGTAGTGGGCCTCACTGTAGTACGGGACCGCTATCTGTTGAACCGCTCTTCCTGAATGCGGGCCAGACTGATGGCGTGGTTCAAGCTGCGGGGCATTTATGCCTGAACCTCATCTCGTAAGTGTTCCTTCAACCCAGAGACAAAACAACTGAGGAGTGTCCTCTCTTCCCAGTGCACCCTATTTGCCAACTTTTTGAACTCTGTCCTGTATTCCATCACGGTGCCCTTCTAACGTAACTTTTGCAAGAGAGCCTCAAAGTCCTCAAACTTCAGGGGCACGAACCGAGCGGTGAACCCATCGACAAACTCCGCCCACTACACATAATCTCGTCCCCGTAGGAACCACTGCGTCCGCTGAAAAGCGTCATCCTCCAAGTGGAAGGACGCCAGTTGCACCCATTGTACCTCTGGCACCTCTTGATAGCTGAAAAACAACTATGCCTTTTGTACCCACTCCAAGGCGTCCCCTCCGTTGTACCGAGGGAAATTCATGTGTGTCAGCTTCGGGGGCATGTACGCCCTTGGTGCGGCTTGCCCTTGCCACCCCGGTCCTTGCCCGTTCCACGCCGGCCGTCTTGGGTCCATGCCCCCAGCATATGCGCCCGGGTAGCCTTGATGTTGCTGTCCCGGAAATCCTTGATAGGGCTGACCCCCAAATCAAGCGCCCGCTCCCCCTCCGGCCAAGCCACCAGCACGCGGCTGGGGAAGGATTCCCGCCATTCCGCCGCCGGGAGCAGCCGCCATGCCTCTGCCATTCTGGTCGACGCCGACCCGCGCCCCGGGCGGGCGACCAATCCCGACCTTCGGCCCTCCGTACGAAGCCAAGCCGGCCTCAGGTGGAGGTCTGCGACCTCCCCAGCCCGATGCCACGCCGCTACCGTCGAATCCCATCGACCCGCCTCCCACGCGCGTCAGGTCGGCCGATCCCGCCGACTCGCCGACGTGCGGAGCCGAGTAGTTCGCTCCGGGACCTTCTGCGGCCGATCCTTGTCCTTCGCCGTTCTCGTCGTACAACGGCGATTTTCCCTTCAGATTTTGTGCGATCAAAGCCTTGAGTTCTTCCATCCTTAGATCGATCCGTTCTTCTAACTGTTGGGTGGACGCCTTCATCTCTTCTTCGTGGCGGCCACCGAATTGGTCATTCAGCGTAGTTTACCTCTAGTGTTTCCAAACGATTAGCCTCTTCTTGTCCACGAGTAGCAACCATGATGGACAAAGGAATCCTCTGATACCAAATGGTATGAAGAAGGTGGGAGAGAGAGAGAGGTCTAGAGAGTTAAGAGGGAAAACTAGGGTTGAGAGGAGGAAAGGAGAAGAATACCTGATAATCTTGCATACCCATCCAAGAGGGGGTCCGGGTATGTTTATACCCTGACCAAGGCCGGCCGTCCAAGGGGGGCGGTCGGCCCCAATGGGGGCTGAATTGGGTGGGTTCAGCCCCCCCCCCCCCCCCCCCCCCCCCCCCGAGCCGCCATTTAGATAGTGGGGGCTGAACCGATTGGTTCAGCCTTGTTGTTGCCTTCAGACCCCTTGCGTCGTCGTGTGTACTGACGCCCAAATAAACGGGCTCCGTCCAGAGGCGTAACAGATACATTCATGCACCATAATATATAATGATAGTGTATAACCAACAATCCCTCTGTCTCATGGTCATAACCAACTTGGATACAAGGTATACCACAGAATTGTGAGATTACTACAAATAATAAGAAAATAGAAGATATTATATCAATCAGTGAATCGAATTATTGTTGTCAAATATTTAGGAATGATGTAAACCCACAAGTATGGCAATGAGAATCCTTCGCATTAGAAAGAGAAACCTCATAAATTGTTCTTTTCACACTCTGTTACGGAACTACACGACGACGAGCCACCATAGCAAGTCTACAAGCGACGGGCGCATATATCGCAGGGGCCCACCGAGGCCGCGGAGGATATTTAATATTAAATATGTTGCTATGTTTGTTTGTTGTGTTTTTAGTATTTCCAGCATTTCATATTTTCAGTATTTCATATTTTCAGTATTTCCTTTTGTATTCGCTCCTCGCCACTATAAGAGGGCATGCGGACCTTATATTTCTTTATCTTGGATGAATGAATGTTTTTCCCTCCTCTCCTCTCTAACCCTAACTCTCCCCCTCTCTTCATCTCTCTCTCTCTCACACACATTTCCCTCTCTCCCATTCACCCTCTAGACAACCGTACGCCTCCGCCCCGGGTTCGTACCAAACTGGACCGACCTGTCGTTTCTGTCGGTCGTCGGAGTTCCAGCCCGTGTCGCATCCTCGTTCGCATTCCCGCGTCGCAACCCCGCCCGCATCCCGCGCCGCATTCCCGCAGCCCAGCTCGCGGGCCATGCCTCACCCCGTCTGCACCGCAGAGCAGCCGCGGACTGTGGACCGCCGCCCCATCTCGTGCCGCATCCAGCATCGCGCCACAGACAACACCGCAGACTGCGCTGCACGGGACCGCCCACATCCCGCGGCCTTTCTGCATGCATCCCGCGTCGCATCTAGCACCCCGGACCGCGCCGCACGGGACCGCCGCCCCAAACCCGAATGTTCGTCGTTCCAGGCCATCGCGTCGCACCGTACCACGGCACTGATGACCCAATCGGCTACCAAAGGCCCATCAGAAAACCCTAACGACATACGTCGTGCCAACGCCCAGGGGTCCCTCGTGGCTCCATGCATGCCTCCATGCTCATCCTTCACGCCAAGATTGATGCTCTCCAGTCTCCAACCTTCCACCGCCTTATCCACCAGCGGATCCGCGTGTCCGGCCTCCGGCACGTCCATCCTCGGGGCGGCCCCGCTACCGTACAACGCGGACGCCGCAACCTCGATTTTCCCTGGCCGCCCAGCCCTTGTCTTGGGCCACCCCACTTTCACTGGGTGGACCCGATGAGGTGGATCGCCAAGGCGGAACAATACTTTGACCTCTATCAAACCCCCGAGCAGGATAAGGTCTCTACCGCCATCGTGGTACTCGATGGCTCCGCCCTACATTGGGCCTAAAGTTGTCACTTAAAACCGAAAACCGCAAACCGAATCGGAACCGAACCGGAACCGCAAAGAACCAGACTGAACCGTTTGCAAATTATTCGGGTTCCGGTTTGAATTTTGGAACCGTGAACAACATTGGTTCGGGTGTGGTTCTTACATTTTATTATCCGGAACAAAACTAGAACCGGAACCGCAACATACAAGTCTCAAGCGGTCTTAAGATTTTTAGACATGATACGAACCGGACAGAAGTAGAACCGAACCGCAACCCATTTATTTTTATTATTATTATTATATTGTTATTATTTTATAATTTATCTACAACATTTATACTTACTATCACGAGTGAAGCTGGTGCAGATTTAACCCAAACCGCAATCGCACTAAAAGAGGTCGATTTTGGACTGAACAAAATTTCACCGCATAAAAACTGTGTGATATGGTTTGACATTGGTGCGGTTTGAAGTAAATTTTTGCAGTGCACTTTTGATTTTTATACAGTTATATAATGTATTTTCAATTTTACTTACATATTTTTTTGAAATATTTTATTTAAAAAATATAAAAGATATACAAATACTATTTATTAATAATCATGAAAGACAACTAATTGTAGTTCATTGTTACGGTTAAGCCAACTAGACGTCGTGGCAAGTCAACACGTGTAGAAAGGCAATGGATATTGTCTCACCGATCGTGGAAAAGACCGTCGAGAAGGACGCAATATAATTATTTATATTTTGATATTGTTTTGAGTTTTACTATTTGCAACCCGCTTTTATTTCATTCTGTCAAGTTTGATTTTTGTTTTAGTTGGAACCGGACCAAACCGTTAGTGATCGGTTTGGTTTTGGATCTTGTTGAACCGGAACCGTTGACACGACGGTTCCAAAAATTAAGCTGGAATCGGAACCGGTCGAACCAAATAAGATTTTCATTCTAATTTGAAGAATCGTTACCTTAGTGGTTTGGTTCATGATTTTAGTAGAACCGGAACTGAACTGGAATCATGACAGCTCTAATTGGGTTTGATGGCTCCGCCAGTCCAACCTGGCCATCTCCTGGTTGGAGATCAAGCGGGAAATGATCTGCCGCTATGACACTCATTACACCGGCTCCGCCATCGAACGACTGTGTGGGGTACGTCAAAGCGGTGCGTTGGATGACTACATCAACGAGTTCGTGGCTCTCGTCATTCATGTTCCGGGTTTACCACCGGATCACTATCTCGGCTTCTTCATGCAGGGCCTCTTACCCCACATCCGCTCCCGGCTTCGCACTCATCACCCCAGGACGGTGTCCGAAGCCCTAGACATGGCCCTCCTCGTGGAGGCGGATTTGGCTACTCGACACCCACCACCTCCAGCAAGACCCCCATCAGAGGGCCGACTGTGGCAGATCGCTACTCTGGAGCCTCAAGCCCCTCGGGCCCCTCCAGTCGCTCGGCCAGCCCAACTGGCCTCCTCCCAACAGTTCTCCACTCGCGAGTTTGATGAGCTCCGACACAAAGGACTGTGTTTCTGCTGCCGGCAGCCCTAATCCCTAACCCATGTCTACACGGTCAAGGAATTCCGCGCCATCATCGGCGACTTCGAACAAGAGATCACTTTGGCCGATTTCAAGGACCTTGAAATTACGGAGGAGGTCACCACCGAGGGCGCTACTGACGCGGCCTTTCACCAATTGGAGCTCCCTTGTTTCTCCGTGGGTGGCATTTCAGGGCCGCAAACTACGAAATTGGCGGGCAAACTGGGCGACTGTCACATTGTCATCATGGTGACAGCGGGGCGAGCCGCAACTTCCTCTCCGCTTATTTGGCTCACCAGCTCCACCTTCTGATGGAACCCTCTCAAACTACGAAATTGGCAGTGTCGGTCCGCCCATATCGCTATGGGCATGTGCAGAAGGACGAGATCAAGAGGCTCATACATGACATGCAGATGGGGGCCTTATCCGGCTCAGTGCAAGCCCTTTCTCCATCCCGGTCCTCTTGGTCAGGAAGAAGGACGATAGCTGACACTTCTGTGTGGACTACCGGGAGCTCAACAAAGCCACAGTTCCAGACAAGTACCCGATTTCGGTGATCCAGGAGCTCTTGGACGAGCTCCACGGCGCCACACTTTTCAACAAGTTGGACATCCGTGCGGGCTACCATTAGATTCATGTCCGATCGCCCGACATCGCCAAGACGGCTTTCCGAACTCATGATGGCAACCACGAGTTCCTGGTTATGCCTTTTGGCCTGACCAACGCGCCAGACACCTTCCAAGCCACGATGAACGGAATTTTTCGACCGGTACTTCGCCAGCATGTACTTGTTTTTTATGACATCTTGGTCTACAGTTCTTCTTGGCAGGAGCATCTTCAGCACATCCGACAGACACTGGCTACTCTCCGACAGCACCAGCTCAAGCTCCGCCCGACAAAGTGTGTCTTTGGGGTCCCAGAGGTGTGTTACTTAGGATACACCATTTCCACAACAGGGGTCGCAATGGATAGCGACAAGATTGAGGCGGTCCTTCAGTACCAAACCTCATCGTCTCTCTGCGATGTTCGCGGGTTCTTGGGTCTGACATGGTACTACCGGCGGTTCATCCAGAATTACAGCACGATAGCCCAACCTCTCACCCAGCTCCTAAAGAAATCGGTCGAGGGCCCATTCGAATGGTCGGCAGCGGCCTCTGCCGCTTTTGTCGCTCTCCAGCAAGTCTTGGCTCGCGCCTCGGTGTTAGATATGTTGGATTTCTCTCAGCCCTTCCTCATGAAGAGCGGCGCGTCGAGCGTCGGCGTGGGGGATGTACTCATGCAAGTCGGCCGACCCGTGGCCTATTTCAGCCACGCGTTCTTAGATACCATCCGTAGCCATTCGGCGTACGAGAACAAGCTCATGGGCCTTGTCCTCACAGTGCAGCACTAGCGTCCCTACCTCCTAGGACGACGATTCGTGGTCTGCACCGACCACCATAGCCACTGCTACCTCCTGCAGCAGAAGATTGCAACGCCCGCCCAACAGGTGTGGGTGGTCAAGCTGCTAGGCTACGACTACAGCATCGAGTTCCGGCCAGGGAAGGCAAACCGCATGGTCGATGCTCTCTTCCGCAACTCCATACTTGCAGCCATCTCCCGCCCGATCTGGGAGGATGCGGACGCACTCCAACGGGAAGTGGAAGCAGACCAACGGGATTCGGACAGCGCTCCACGCGGACGACACAGCCCGCCCACCTTACTCCTTGGTTGACGGCATCCTACTATACAAGGGCCGCCTCATACTCGCTCCCTCCTCCCCGAGCATCCCTCTGTTATTGGTTGAGTTTCATGCTTCCCCGACGGGGGGACACGCTGGTGCTTACCGGACATACCGACGACTCGCAGCCTCACTCTATTGGCCTCACATATTCCGACAGATCAAAGCCTTCGTGGTCGCCTGCCTCATCTGCCAGAAGGCCAAGTACAAAGCCATTTTTTGGTGGTCTACTTCAGCCCCTCCCGATTCCTGGCCGCATTTGGGACGACGTCGTCATGGACTTTATCACATGACTACCTCGATCACAGGGATCCGACTGCATCCTGGTCGTGGTGGACCAACTCTCGAAGTATACTCATTTCATTCCCCTGCGCCATCCATACACCGCAGCCACAATTGCCGACAGTTTCATCCAGGGGGTCGTGGTGGATCGATCGTTAGCGACCTAGACCCGCTCTTCTTGAGTACCTTCTGGACTACACTGTTCCGTCTGCAATGCACCCGCCTTTGCATGAGTACATCGTACCATCCTCAGACCGACGGCCAGTCAGAGGTCCTCAACCGGTGCTTGGAGACGTACCTCCGCTGCTTTGTGGGAGAGTAGCCGCGTAGCTGGGCTAAGTGGCTCGGGTGGGCCGAGTATTCGTACAACACCTCCCACCACCAGACGGCCGACACCACCCCGTTTGAGGTTGTCTACGAACAGCCTCCTCTGTCTATCGTCTGCCACCTCCTAGTGGAATGCCAGGTGGAGAGCCTGGCCACAGCTCTTCGCGAAAGGGCCATCATTCTGGATCAACTGAAGCACCACCTCTGACGGGCCCAGCAGAAGATGGTTTCTATTGCCAACAAGAAACGTCGGGACCTCTCCTTCGAAGTAGGAGAGGTCTCCATCAAACTCCACCCTACCACCAGCTTTCGGTAGCCCGACGGCCATGTCCAAAATTAGCTCCCCGATTCTTCGAACCGTTCGAGGTACTTGCACGCATCGAGGCGGTCGCGTACCGTCTTTGCCTCCAAAGCGGAAGCCGCATCCACCCGGCCTTCCATATCTCACAGCTACGGCGCGCAGGAGGCGAGCACGCCACCACGGATCAACTCCCGACCGATCTCGACCTTGTCGGAGACGCGCCCAATTACCCCGCCTCGATCCTCGTTTGTTGATGCCGCATTCCAGGAGACCATACATCAGAGGAAGTTCTTGTGTCTTGGACCGGTCGTCCCAACTCGGACACGACATGGCTTTCTCGGGATGATTTCCGCCACCAGTTTCTCGACTACTGCCTTGAGGACAAGGCACATTTTCCAAACGGCGGCATTGTTATGGAACTACATGACGACGAGCCATCATGGCAAGTCTACACGCGTCGGGCGCGTATATCGCAGGGGCCCACCGACACCGCGGAGGATATTTAATATTCAATACGTTGCTATGTTTGTTTGTTGCGTTTTTAGTATTTTCAGTATTTTCTATTTTCAATATTTCCTTTTATTTGCTACTCGCCACTACAAGAGGGCATGCGGATCTTGAATTTCTTTATCTTGGATGAATGAATGTTTTTCCCTCCTCTCCTCTCTAACTCTAACTCTCTTCCTCTCTCTCTCCTCTCCCTCTCTCCCATTCACCCTCTAGCCGACCGTACGCCTCCGCCCCGGGTTCGTACCGCACTCATATTCATTTATCATTTCATAGTCCAGGACACTGACCTTATTTAATAATAACTGAAGCCTGAATAAGAATAAACACTCCATACAGTTAATTTATTCAACCAAAATTTAAAAATTAAAATAAAACCTGAATAAAGAAACAACTCTTTAACCTTATTTTATTCAAACTAAATTAAACTTTCCTGTAAAAAAATAGGACGACCAAAAGAATTGACATTAAAAAATGCTTGAAAATGAGTCCACTTCATCTCTTTTTGTGTCCTGCTTAATGCAGGATGAGTATAACGAGTTATCAGATGATTACTAAAGAATAACTATATGAGAAAGGGTAGAAGCAAAGGTAGATGAATCAGTGGACATATTAGCTTGATGCACAAAATAAAAATGATTAAGACATATCCAGCATTATCACATAGATATGGTTGATGACTTGATAGTAAAAGCAGTACTTTGTGTTGTCACTGCAACCAGTTCTTTGAGAAAATGATGGTATGTCGCAACCAAAAGTCCAATATGTTGATCCATAGTCACCATGACAAGAAGATAGAATGGAATTCACTTTCAAGGAGAAAAGTGATGTTTAAAGGATTAGAGCATGAGTTGTCCATAGGATTAGTGAGGTTGAAATTGACCCGAGATTTTGAGGCAACTGAGATGCAATTCATGAATAATACGTAGACAGCAGAAGGATGAAAAATCCAATTGGAATTAGTTGTAGCAAGAGAGGGACAACAGATTTCATTGAGAATGGATGGAGACAAAAGGGAGGGCTTTGTTTTTGATTTCGTCAAACTCGCAGAAGAGGCAATGTGGCCAAAAGAAGAGAAAGCAGATGGATATTGCGATAGAGGAGGGTTGAGATTTTTGGCTCGACGAAGAAAAGATCCACTTGGGATCTCTAGAGAAGATGTTGGATCTCGCAAAGGATGGCTCAATTTCCTGCACTTGGAGCTTTGGATAGATGGAGAAGTGGTCTACTCGGGATTTATATGGCAGAAGAGCATAGTGGATCAAAAGAGATGAGGAGCATGGAGATCACTAGATGGCTAAGAGGCACGCACCTGATTTGATATCATGTAGGAATAAATGAGTCGGTTATATTGAGGTCTGCTACGATCCAGAGAGGAATCCTGCAAGGGAGAGGGCCGGCGGTGGTAAGGAAGAAAACAAGGCTTAGAGTAGAGAAGAAAGGCTTAGGGAGGGGCCCTAAACTCCATTCATCCAAGGATAATCAAAAAAGAGTACAACACCACCCCTTATAGATGCAGGGTACGAATAGCGAAAGTATGGTGCTAATAGAAAAGCGTACACATAACATAGTATGAAATAACAAAATGCAAATAAAAAAATCATCCCGGCGGCGCGTCTTCGATCTCTCGGCCTCCCGACGTACCCGACGTCGTCTTCCCCCGTATGTAGACCCGTCACGGCGTCTCGTCGATGTGCGCGTCCGTAACAATGTCCCACGAGAGTTTTAAATAAAATAAAGTAATTATCCTGACGATTTGTAAAAAAACAAAATAACTCACGAAATGTTGCCCATAAATGTTGAAAAACTGAGCCCATTAACTGAACTATGATAAACAAGCTTCCACTGCTCTGCTTTCATCTGAGTAAGGGCTCCTACAATATGCCAGGCATGTTCTTTCTGCAGTGCAACGGCTTCAGGACTCAAGTTTTTTGGAAAAAGCATATGTGGAACTTGAAAACCTGGCCTGACTACATAAATAAAGAAGAAAACATAATGATGGTCAGAATTAATACTAATCCCTAAATAAGGAAAGAACAACTGAAGCATATGCACTTAGTTTGCATGGTAAATAGTTGGATTCCCATACAGAAGCTGTAGATAATCTCTCGAATAAAATGATAGCCATATGATGGGGATCGGCCGCACCGTGTTTTCATATTTTGCGGAGAATCGGAGATGCGTTGATCGGATCTGCAATCTAAGACCGCGAGTGCGTCTGGAGCGTCATTTTTCATTTTATATGTATTTTTTTACATTATTTTGTTAGTATTTCTATGATGATCTGGAAGTATTCAAGCAGTTAGTCTCGCTGCCAACACGATATGAGCTTATAGGGTCGCACATATGAGTGTTTGGAGAAATTGGAGGAAATGATTGTGTTGCGCTCACTCATATGGGATATGAGTAAAGGACCAATCCTATGACCTGAAGAAAACTGGGGGATTGCGTCGAGTGCGTATCGACGCACGTCGACTAGTTGTCGACGCAGATGAGCTCAAAGTCGAAGCGGATCCTTAGTCGACGCTACGTCGAGAAGATGTCAACGTAACGTCGACTTCTATTCGACACAAGTGCCTCGACTGCATGTCGACGTAGGTTGCGTTGAATGCTGTCGAATGTCTCTCGACGTTGCGTCGAGTTCTTATCGGCTCACGTTGACTGCAAGTCGATGCAAGTTGAGTCTTGGCGGATTTCTAAGGGGGCTATTGTATGTTTGATATCCTTGGGTATAAATAGACTTGGAAAAGGGTTTTCCTGTATGCGAGTTCAGTGTGTGTTTTTGAAGCTGTCACTTGAGTCAAACCCTAGTACATGTTGTGACCTCTTTTTGTCGTTGCCTCTCTTGGAAAATAAATCTAGTAATTCGTAGAGACACAAAGAGCACTCCTTCTCGACCTAGTTCTTGTGTGACAAGTCATTGGGGTTCTCTTTCACTTGTGTGGATGCTTGTAGAGTGATAGATATATTTCTATGTGGAATCAGCCGTCCATTGTTACACAAAGCTTTCTGGGTTGGATCTTTAGAGCATCTTGGTTGAGTGAAAGAATCAATCTCATTCAGGTACTATGCACTTGTTGTTTATTCTTGTTTCTTGATTCATAAGATATCGCAAGATCATTTACCCTTTTGGGTTGTACTTGTAAATTTATTTCGCTGCGCACATGTGATGTAATGTTCCACTCATGTACAGAAAATCAAACAGTGGTATCAGAGGGAGGTTTTAGATCCAGTGTGTGTAAATCAGGAAATTTAGAACTGTTCTAAATATCTAGATTTATTCCTGCAAGATCAAATGTTGATTTTTCAAACAATCGGTGGTGATTTTTCAAAAAATTGGTCGGGGCTCCGCCCCGCACCCCGCAGGGGCTCTGACCCTTGACTTTAGACCACCGCCAGGGTCGTTGTCCCTTGGAACCCCGCCAGGAACGTCTTTGATTTGCTGCGATTTACATATTTCAGAATTGTTTTCCCTTAGCAGTAACCGTCTCTATTTGTGGTTTGCAAAACCAAATTTCGTCTTGAATTTTGAATTCGACAAAGAGAGACGAATCTGTCTACTGTCATAAGGAAGATTGTTTGTTGCTGTATCCAATACATGTAAATCTGAAGATTTGAAAATGTTCTGAATGTTCAAATTTAGTCATTTTTACATCAAGTGTTGATGGTTTTATTTTGTGCACATTTGGAATGTATCTGGAATGTGAATGTTGTAATTTATATATTTTGTGAATGTGCACAATGGTTAAATGTTAATCATGATTAAGTGTTAATCGACTATCATAAAAACCTCTTAACCCAATATCAAGTATACAGATGTCTTTCAATGGATGTCACTATTCCTGTCCCGATCAATGAAATGTAGGCTTACCAAAGCAATATAATCTATCTTGGTAAGGGTGCGAACGAATAATTATGATATCTCAATGTCGAAATCGGCTCCAACTTAACTAGGTGACCTCAAATGTTGAGTGTCTAGAGGCATAGGGTTGGTATTCATCAATCATACAAGAGTTGCATGATGATGTAATTGTCAAAGGTTGACTACCTAAATAACCACAATATGGGTGATCAGTGAAACCTGACTTATGGTGTTGGTGAAATACGGATCTTGTTCACTAGAGAGTAGCTAGCATTAACTCTTCGAATTGATATTGAGGGTTATCAATTTGATTAAACTAGTGGGAGTTTTTTTAATTAAAACCCATATTAGAATTTTAAAATGTGTATTTTGAAATTTAATACTAAAATTACTTTGCATATTTTTGCAGAAATTTCATGGCAAGTGGATCTCACTCCACCTTGTTCCTGAGAGTCGTCCTTGATAAGGATAAGCTCAACGGGACAAACTTCCTAGACTGGTATAGAAACCTGAGAATTATTCTCAGGCAAGAGTGCAGGCTCTATGTCTTGGAAGAGGATCCCCCCAAATAGCCAACCAGGAATTCATCCCGAGCAGACAAATATGTTTATAAGAAGTATCAAGATATTCCTTAGATGTTGAATGTCTCATGTTTGTTACTATGAACTCTGAGCTTCAGAAGCAACATGAGACCATGTGTGGTTATGAGATAATCGAGCACCTGAAGAAAATGTTCCAAGGGCAAGCTCGGCAAGAGAGTTTCGACATTTCTAAGGCATTATTTCAATGCAAGATGGGAGCTCGAGACCCAGTGGGAACTCATGTACTCAAGATGATTGTGTACATTGAGAACCTTCATAAACTGGGTTTCCCTTAAGCCAAGAGTTGGTTACTGATCTGATCATGCAATCGTTGTCGGACAGTTATGAGCAGGTCGTCTTGAACTACAATATGAATGAGATTGACAAGACACTGTCCGAGCTACTCGACATGCTGAGAACTGCCGAGAACAACATGAAGAAAGCTAAGGCTCTGTTTGGTTGGGCTGTTGCTGATGGAAAGTTGTTGATGAGCTGTTGCTGATAGAAAAAGTGTTGATTCTGGAAAACAGAATTTTGTTAAAAAACTGTTTGGGTGAAACAGAGTTTACAAAACGGAGTTTTCAAAAAGTTGTTTGGATACAAAACGGAGTTTTGAATAAAATTTTTTTTTTCAAATATAACACAAAATAAAATTTCATTCATGCATTTTTTCCAAATAAAATTTTTTTCGACTGCAACATATATTTTTCAATTATTAACATTTTCTACATAACGTAACCTCCAACGCAGAAAATCTTTTTTTCATCCAGACATTTTTTAGGTCTATGCTCTAGCTTCAAACACCTGATCTGCTATAATATCACGCAGTGCGATCATCTCCTCTACACCAGCCGCAGTGTCAGAGCAATCTTCTTGCCGCCTTTGAGAGGTCATCCCAAGATATGGATCTCTTTGCTCAGACTCAATGAAATCTATATCTACACGCGAAGGGTGGCGACGAATGAAATTATAGAGTGTCATCGTGGCGATCACTATACGTGCTTGTTTGTCGAAGCTACAGCTTGTCATGTCCCGTAGTATTGTCCACTTCTTCTTTCAAACACCGAATGAGCGCTCTATCACACTTCTAAGCGATGAGTGTGCATGATTGAACATCTTCCGACGTCCTTCTGCTTGACGACCACCACGAGCAAAGTCTGGTAGATGATATCGCGTGTCCTGATAAGGTTTTGAGTAACCTCATTTGCAGTGGATAGCCAGAGTCAACCAAGTAATATTTTCATGCACATTAATAATAATTATTTAGTTGTCCAAATATTATTAGGAATAAACAAATAAAACAAATTTAATAGTTACCTGGAGGTGGATGAGGGAAATTATAGCGCGGATCACTTAGGGCAAAATTGAATATACGGCTATCGTGTGTTGATCCTTCCCAACCAGCCATAACAAAAGTAAAGCACGTATTAAAATCACAAGCTGTCATGACATTTTGAGTTGGACTTTCACGCCTCCCAATGTACGGTACTTGACTTCCAACTGGCATACACGCGTGAACATGTGTCTCATCTATCGCTCATATGCAATTTCTAAAAAAAGTCATGTAACGTCTGTCATATAGAATCTCTGGTGGTGTTTCACTGAAATTTCTATCTGATGGTTGTATCACTTCCTTCGATAACTGCATCAATGCGCGAAGACCACGAGAAAAAAATCTACTAATTGTCTCTGTTGAATGCTGAAATCGCTCGCACGTTTTTCTCATTGATTCATTATGTGACAATATGTATACCGTCAATGCTAAGATTTCCCTTAATGCAGTTCTGCGAGATCCTTGGAAATCATATTTCTCCTTTAGAGACAGTAATAAATCCATAAAAATTTCTTGACTCATCATAAAAGAGTCATGAAATCGAACTCGAGGCGCACGAAGAAGCTCGCCAACCCATTTGTTTCCAGTTTGTTTTGATGTCATTCGAGGAACTGGACCGGTTAACAGACCAGTATATTCTGATACCAAACATACTACCGATACCACATTTTGATGACTTGCAATAGCATAATTTCTTCTCGTAGTCTCCTGCTCTTCCGTCGAATATTCAGAATCATCGGTAGACATTTCATGTTAATATACACGAAGAATAAATACAGATAATGCAAAAAAGAGATAAACACAACCATGAATACTAGCATAATGATATTCACATCCACAAAAGATATAAACAACACATAACAGATAAGATAACATGAGTCCACGGATAACATGAGTTCACGGATAACAAACAATAAAGATAAACAAAACCATGAGTCCACGGATAACAAAATTCAAAAACAGAACAGCTAAGATAATATCATAGGCTCCCTATTAACCCCTGCGAAGGAAACGGTTACGCAGCCACTTGACGTTCTGGGAATCTGAAAGGCACAGAAAAGTCTTGCTATGATTTTTATCCATAAAATATGTGATGGCGAAATCATTGAAGTCTTCATCAGCTACCACGTCCGGGTACATGGCTAATCTGTATAATGCTCGCTGAATACTAAACTCAGAAGAAGCTTTTGGTGGTGGCTCTTGGATGCATCTGCTGATGGTCTTAGAAGACTCCGCCAAATCTTGTAATACAGAGCTAACAGGTTTGTTTTTCCATTTCCTTTTTTTTTGGAAACTTTTGATGTACTGTCATGAGTTGCAGGACCCTTGTTGACCTCAACGTCTACATGTTCACCATCTGACATCACTCTTTCATCAAAAGACTCTGCTGGATCATTGATGGTGTTGGGGGTACATGAATGATGTCCTGTCGCGACAACAGCACTGAACATCAGGGTGAGTTTCTCCTCTAACTCTGGATGGATGCCTGAATACCGAAATTTCTTGGCGGCCGGGACAACCTGAAAAATTATACATTTTAGTAAACTTGAATTAGGAAAATTTTATTTTACAAAATTAATGTCTTTAAAAAAGAATACATTCAATCGCTCATCCCACCACTCGTCGGAGGCGTCGATAGTTTTCCTTGATGTATTCCAACCTAACCCGGTCTCACCGCGTTTCAGCTCCATCCAAAGTTTTCATTCCTTTTTCAGATGATCTCATTTATTTTTGAATTTGACCTTATCGTATTTCTTTTCAGTTGACTCTTCAAATTTCTTCATAATATTACTCCACCCTTGCTTGTTAAAATGTGTCGTTGGTCGATTCCCGAGTTCTATCTCTTTTATGCAAATATCGCAAAAGAGCAGAACATCGGCATTATCCCACATTGCGGCAACACCACCATCCTTTGTTTTGCCCATCTTTATAAGGCAAACACATGCATATACAAACAACATTCAAAAACATTATAAATGTAAATCTAAACAAAATATGGTCAGGATTTAAAGCTAAATCTAAACAAGATAAACACAAGCATATCACATATACATATACACATATTACTCACACATATACACACACACAACTCACACAACACAACTCACACAACACACAACTCACACAAACACACACACAACAACACACACACAACAACACAAACACACACACATATATAACACATACACACACACATACACATGCATATACATACATATATACATACACACACACAAACATACATATACATATATACATACACACACACAACACACAACTCACACAAACACACACAACAACACACACACAACAACACAAACACATACACACATATAACACACACACACACACAGACATACATATACATACATATGTACATACACACACACAAACATACATATACATATACACACACACACAAACATACATATACATATACACACACACACACACACACATATATAAAACACACATTCATCACACACACACAACACACATACACACACAACAACACACACACATATAAAACACATTCATCACACACACTCAACACACACATTCATCACACAATCAACACACACGCACACACACACGCATTCATCACACACATTCAACACACACACATATATACACACACTCAACACACACACTCAACACACACAATATATAACTCAAACATATAAACACATACATATTACTCACACACACAATCACATACACACACACACACACACCAACACAAACACACACACAACAACACATACACACAACAACACATACACACATAAAACACACATTCATCACACACACTCAACACACACATTCATCACACACATTCAACACACACACACACACACATTCATCACACACATTAAACACACACACAACACTCAACACAGACACACACTCAACACACACAGACACACATTCAACACACACACACACACATTCATCACACACATTCAACACACACACATTCAACACAACACACACTCAACACAACACAGACACACACTCAACACACACACAACAACACATACACATACACACATATAACACACGCACACACCAACACAAACACATAGACACATATAACACACACACATACACACACAACAACACATACACACACATAAAACACACATTCATCACACACACTCAACACACACATTCAACACACACAACACAACACAACACACTCAACACACACACACTCAACACACACACACTCAACACACATTAAACAAACACACACACTCATCAAACATACAAAAACACAAAAATTACAACCCCATCCAAAAAACATACCATAAAAATTTGCAATGGAGATGAAGGGAGGAGTATACCTCGGCGAAGGAACCGCCGGTGCAAGGGAGATCTGGAGCGATTCGCCGGTCGTTGGTCGTTGGTGGCGCTGGCTGCGGTGTGGAAAAACAAGGGATGAGATGAATAGGAATTAGGGGAACGAAACCTCAGTTTCCTCTGCCTGATTGCCGGAAGAGATACACATACCGCTCGACGCCAGAAGTTTCGCCGCCGACTAGGGTGAGGTGATCCAGACGGAAGCTCCAGTGACAAGCTTCACGCACGCTGCTCGATCCCGATTCAGTTTCGAACGACGGGTCTTCTTTGTCGTTTGGATCGTGAGAAGAGGAAGCGCGCTAGGTTTATCGGGAGCGAGGAAGAAACTGCGGCTGACCGAAGAAATTTATCGCGGATGAGTTATAAGAGAAAACAGCGGTTTTAATTAAATGTTGTTTCCATCATAAGCTGCGCCAAACGGTGCTTATTTGAAAAGGGCGTTGCGTTTCCACCGCACCGCTGCGAATAAACCGCGTCAAACGCCCCCTAAGTCTACTAGCCTCATACTGATGGTGCATAAAGGCAATGGAAAGGTAAAAGGATCAAAGAAGAGTAAGGTAGGACCTAAGTCGTATCTTGATCCTAAGTCTTCGACACTGAAAAGAAATGCTCTGGCGAAGAAAGGGAAGTGTCACCATTGTGATAAGGCAGAGAATTGGAGGAGGAATTGTCCTATCTATCTTGAGGATATGCAGAAGAAGAAGGAAAGTGTGACTTTCGCTTCAGGTATTTTTGTTATAGAAGTAAACATTTTTACTCTTTTGTCTTGGGTATTAGATACCAGATGTGGTTCTCGCATTTGTACTAATGTGTAGGAACTTGAAAGGAGAAGATTGATGGATAAATGAGAGGTGGACCTACACATTAGAAATGTAGCAAGAGTTGATGTCATTGTCATAAGAGTGTACCGTCTTTCTTTACTCACTGACTTATTATTGAACTTGAAATTGATATTATGTTCCTACTATAACTCGAAACATTACTTTTATTTCATGTTTGAACATGAATGATTTTTTTTATGCAGAAGAAGAAGGAAAGTGTGACTTTCGCTTTAGGTATTTTTGTTATAGAAGTAAACATTTTTACTCCTTCGTCATGGGTATTAGATACCAGATGTGGTTCTCACAGTTGTACTAATGTGCAGGAACTTGAAAGGAGAAGATTGATGGGTAAATGAGAGGTGCACCTACACATTGGAAATATAGCAAGAGTTGATGTCATTGTCGTAAGAGTGTACCGTCTTTCTTTACTCACTAGCTTATTATTGAACTTGATAATTGATATTATGTTCCTACTATAACTCGAAACATTATTTTTATTTCATGTTTGAACATGAATGATTTTTTTTTATAATTATGAACAATTGTTATTCTATTTATAAGAATGATGTTTGTTATGACATAGCTTAAATATTTAATGGGTTGTATGTTTTGAGCTTAGACCAACCGATTGATAACATAGAAAATACAAAAAGACTAAAAACCTATGACGTGAATATTACATACTTTTTACATTGTCATTTGAGTCATATAAACGAGAAGCATATCCAAGCTTCAAAAGGATGGATTGTTGAACTCATTTGATTATAAATCATTTGCGAGATGCGAATCATATTTATTAGGCAAGATGACTCTTTCAATGGTCATACTGAGAGGGCTGATAAACTTTTAGGTGTTGTATATAGTGATGTATGCGGACCTATGAAATCTATGGCTAGAGGTGGGTTCTTCTACTTCGTTACATTTACTGATAATTTCAGTAGATACGGATGTGTTTCTTATGAAGAACAAATTTAAGACCTTTGAAAAATTCAAGGAGATTAAGAATGAAGTAGATAACCAACTAGGAAAGAGGATAAAAACATTCTGATCTGATCGTGGTAGCGAATATTTGAGTCGTGAGTTTCGTGATCATCTGAAAGAGTGATATTGTATCACAGCGAATATTTGACCAATGATGAATCATGTAGATTTGTCTGTTTTCTTTTGGAGATTTGCTCTAAAGATTGTTGCTTTCACTTTAAATCGTGCTCCAACAAAAACGGTTTTAAAGACATTATATGAGATATGGACTAAGAAACGTCCCAGTATGTCTTTCATGAATATTTTGGGTTGTGAGGCATACGTGGGACGTCAAATACGTGATAAGCTGGGACCTAAGTCACATAAGTGTTATCTTGAGGGGTATCATAGGGAAACCAAAGGGTACTACTTCTACCTACCATCAGAGGGCAAAGTGTTTGTCGCAAGAACTGGTGTCTGGAGAAGTAGTTCTTATCCAGAAAGACTGCAAATGTAGAACTTGAAGAAGTTTAAGAACCACAAACAGTGAATGAACCAGAATTGAAGCATGAGCAAGAACTACAAGTTGTTGTAGCTAGAAAATCTGCTCAAGAAACACAAGTCTTACGCAAATCTGGTAGACCAAGACTTGAGCCTGAGAGAAATGGATTTATCGTCTCTCAAATAGGTAATGTGTTATTTATGAATCATGATGATGAATCTGCAACCTACCAAGAGACTATGAGTGGACCGGACTCCGAGAAGTGGCTTGATGCCATGAAATCTGAAATGGACTTCATGAATGCAAACCAAGTTTGGACCTTGGTGGAACCACCTGACGACTCATTGGGTGCAAGTGGGACTTCAAAAAGAAAGACTGACATGGATGAAAATATACAGACATTCAAATAGTGACTAGTGGCTAAAGGTTTCAAGCAAATTCATGTTGTTAATTATGATGAGACTTTTTTTCCTGTTATTATGATAAAGTTAATAAGAATTCTGCTTGTTATTATTGTGTATTATGACTATGAAATCTGGTAAATTGATGTCAGAACGACTTTCATTAATAAAAACCTCCTTGAGAAAGTGTGCATGACACAACCAGGGGGTTTTATATCTCCAAATGAAGCTACTAAAATATTCAATCTGAAGAGATCAATTTATAGATTGAAACAAGTTTCTCGAAATTGAAATCTACGTTTTGATGAGAAATTCAAAGAGTTTAATTTTATCAAAAACGAAGATGAGTCTTACAAGAGGATTAGTGAAAGCATTATTGTTTTTTTGATATTATATGTAGATGACATAATGTTGATCGAGAATGACATTCTGACCCTACAAGTTGCTAAGAACAGCCTAGGGGACTGCTTTTCTATGAAAGATTTGAGTGAAATAATTTATATACTAGATATTAAGATTTATAGAGATGGATCGAATAAGTTGTTGGGTTTAACTCAAAGTAAATACATTGAGAAGGTGTTAAAACGGTTCAGCATGCTTAAGTCCAAGAAGTGATTCTTACTCATGTCTCATGATGTAAGTCTCTATAAGGATCAGTGTCCTAAATCTTTGAAAGATAAGCATCGCATGAAGTTAATTTCATATGTTTCGGCAATTGGATCAATCATGTATGTGATGTTAAACACTTGACCTGATATCTCATATGCTTTGAGCAAGACTATCAGATATCAGTCTGATCTTGATGATAGTCACTAGCACTGTCGTGGATATCCTCCGACATGGTTGACATGTCGGCCGACATAAAAGTTTCATAGACAAAACGACATGTTTCTGATTTTTTTTGCAAAATATTCTTTTGGAATATATCCTCTGATATGTCTATTATTGACCGATATATTCGTCGATATATCAATTAATATATTCCGATATTTTATCGACTAATTTTTTTCAACTTAATTTAATTAGTGTCTATAGTCCAATAGATAATAGAACAAAATTAATTCATTGTTTAGGTTGTTTTTCTCTTCCTCTGACTTTCTTATTTGCTCAAATCCGTTATTGACTTCAATTATGCATGATTTTTGAATTATACATTAAATGTTTCTTATCTTTCATTGTTATCGACAACTCCGCGACATTCTGTTTCCTATTATTTTATTTTATGTGTTATACTATCATCATTTGTGTAACACAAAATGTTTATATTAGTTTGATAAATTTAGGAATTCAATAAATATCAAATTATTAATAGATTAATATATATAAATTAAAAAAATATTAAATTTATAAATAATTACACATGAATAATTAAATATTAAAACCTGATATATGAAATATCCCTGATATATCCCCTGATATATTAAAATCGGTATGAAAAACCTAAGCCGACATGTCTCCGATATTCGACATCTACAACTTTGGTTACTAGACAACAGTCAAGAATATCCTAAAGTACTTGAGAAGGACTAAGGATGTTTTTTTGGTGTTTGGTGGAGAGGAAGAGCTCGTTGCAAAGGGTTACATGAATGTTAGCTTCCAGACTGATAGGGATGACCCAAAGTCTTAATCATGTTTTGTCTTTTGTTTGAATGGAGGAGTTGTAAGCTGAAAGAATTCCAAGCAGAAGACAGTTGTTGATTCTACAACTGAGACTGAGTATATCACTGCTGCAAATGTGGCGAAGGAGACTGTGTGGATTAGGAAATTCATTGACAAGCTTGATGTAGTTTCTAGCATTGTTGATCCCGTAATTCTTTACTGTGACAACAATGGTGTTATTGCACACGCTGAGGAACCTAGATCTCATCAGCGCTCTAAGCATATACTTTGGCGGTTTCATCTTATTCGAGAGATTGTCGATCGAGTAGATGTGAGCATATACAGAATACTAACTGGGGAAAATATTGCGGATCTACTGACAAACCCTCTTTCACAGAAAAAACATGATTGTCATACTAGATCAATGAGTATTAGATACTTGAATGATCGTCTTTAGTGGGAGACTTCTTGATTGTATAAGTGTCGGTTGTTATTCATGGGATAAATAGAGTAATATATATTTCCTTTTACATTTATGACAAATTCTTTTGTTATGTCAACTGTTTTTATATGAAAGATTAATTAGCATAATAAATGCCCTTAAAATGTTTGTTTCCATAGAAATTCAAGTGTGTGACTTGAATGCGAGGGCCTACGTTTATTAGAAGCTTTATTCTTAAATGGTTCATGATCGACGTATCATCTTAGAAATCAGGACGATTATGATACATTAAAACTAGTATGTGCGTTGACTGATGACCGGTTCTCACAGGTCATGAAATTATAATATCAAGTCATCACATAAGTACTCGTTAGTGAACAAGTTGTACTGGACAGACCCAACATGAGACTATTCTGTGGATTATTATATGAACGTGTCACAAATAGATCTCATGTGGCAATGGTGTTTGTGGCTCTTTGACCTGAAGTCGCAGCATTCAATAAGTGAGGAAGAGTGTGATTTGATGTTATCAAAAGTCTTCATTGAGAAAAGTTGATGATAACGGTGGTTCTTTGATATATTACGAATCATTTGGGTGTCATCATGCTCGAATGAGTCAATATATGATATTGAGCTCACCAATTTTTGACAATCCATTCTACATCAAAAAATTAGGATTGAATAATTGTGATGATGATACGGTCAGTACCTCTAGTTCAATCTGAATGTAAGGGACAAAAAGACATGACAACATTGATACATTGGTCACAAAAGGCTTGTTGAGTTATGAACTCTTACTAGTTGGGTAGCAATGATGTATTGCTAGATGTCGCTAGTTGCTTTTGAGACTTTTGTTGATACGTTCTAGATCAAGTGAGAAACTGTTAGTATTTTTATGGTGATCTGGAAGTAGCCAAACAATTTGTCTCGCTGTCAACGCGATATGAGCCCATATGGTCGCTCATAAGAGTGTTCGGAGAAATTAGAGGAAAGGATTGTGTTGGCCTCACTCATATGGGATATGAGTAAAGGACCAATCCTATGACCTGAAGAAAACTGCTGGATTGCGTCGAGTGCGTATCGACGCGCGTCGAGTGCGTATCGACGCGCGTCGAGTGCGTATCGACGCGCGTCGAGTGCGTATCGACGCGCGTCGAGTGCGTATCGACGCGCGTCGAGTGCGTATCGACGCGCGTCGACTGCGTATCGACGCGCGTCGACTGCGTATCGACGCGCGTCGACTGCGTATCGACGCGCGTCGACTAGCTGTCGAAGCAGCTGAGCTCAAAGTCGAAGCGGATCCTTCGTCGACGCTACGTCGAGTAGATGTCGACGTAATAACGACTTCTATTCGACACGAGTGCTTTGATTGCATGTCAACACAGGTTGCGTCGAATGCTGTCGAATGCTTCTCGACATTGCGGCAACTTCTTATCGGCACACGTCGACTGCAAGTCAACGCATATCGAGGCAAGTTGAGTCTTGGCGGATTTCTAAGGGGGCTATTGTCTGTTTGATATACTTGAGTATAAATAGACTTGGAAAGGGGTTTTTTTGCATGTGAGTTCAGTGTGTGCTTTTGAAGTTGTCACATGAGCCAAACCCTAGTACCTGTTGTGACCTCTTTTTGTTGTTGCCTCTCTTAGAAACGAATCTAGTAATTCATGGAGACGCAGAGAGCACTCCTTCCCAACCCAGTTCTTGTGTGACAGGTCCTTGGTGTTCTCTTTCACTTGTGTGGATGTCTGTAGAGTCACGGATATATTTTTGTGGACTCAGACGCCCACTGTTACACAAAGCTTTTGGGAATGGAACTTTAGAGCATCTTGGTTAAATGAACACTCAATCTCATTCAGGTACTATGCACTTGTTGTTTATTCTTATTACTTGATTCATTGATATCTCAAGATCCTTTATTTTTTTGGGTTGCTCTTGTAAATTTATTTTGTTGCGCACATGTGATGTGTTGCTCCACTCATGTACAGAAAACCCAATATTTTTAGAGTTGTATTTATTTTTTTAGGACACCGGGCATAACGGACGATCGTAGTCGTTCACGTTGGGTGCCCAACCGCCCCCTCTCGTTATAAATAGGGGTTGATGTTCAGATTTTCAGTGATTGTTGATTTTGTGAGAGATTCCAGAATTCCGGCAATCTTCGTGGTGCGACGCCGCGAGTCCTGGGGTGCGAAGCCTCGGTTTTCTTTTCATTTTTCTTGTTTCCTATTCAGTTATTTTTATTTCCTATAACCCTCGTTGTTCTCTCTAATCCCACAATTTTCCCCCTAAACCACCACTTTACCGCTTGATTCCTCCTGATTGACGAGTTTCTTTTTCGACGGGAACAAGAAATCATCGCTCGATTCCAACACCCTGACACTCCTTCGATGAGCAGTGCAACCCCCCCCCCCCCTCCACTAGTCGCCACAAACATCCCCCTCTTACTGTGTTTCTCCTTTCCCACACCTGCATCCGCGTCTTCCTTATCCATGTTGATCGAACTTCTACTAGGCTTCATTACCGTCAGGGAAGAGCCCGTCTTGCCATAGTTTCACTTGGGAAGCACCACCAGCCATCGTAACAGTTTGGTCAACCCCTGTTCAGCCCCGTCCAGCCTTGCCAATCCTGCTCTCAAGTCCAGGCAGCCCCACAAGTTCTCTTAGGATCCATTCGGCGCGCAGGTATTGGCTTTCTGGAATTGGCTTTGGCCAGAAAACCAATATCAGCAGGAATTGGTTTTGTGCAGAAAACCAATTATGTTGTTCGGCTGCAGGATGGTTTTCAGTGAACAGAATTGACATTGATATGTAAAAGCTGTTCGGCTGCACAGTGAAATTGGCTTTCTGGAATTGCAATTTTTAGGAACTATTTTTGTCATCCCTGAATCGCCACTAGGGTTCAAGAAACTACTCAACCTCGACATCTTTTTTTTATCATTGCAGTGTATTTCACCTCTATGTATCCAGGATCAACGCACGCTGTGCTTGAGCACGCAAATTTAAAAAAAACGAGAGAGGAGGCGGCCATACTTAAGATTACCATCTCCCAGTGCCGCTTGGCCATACTTAAGATTACCATCTCCCAGTGCCGCTTGACCACAGAAATCCTATTCCATGAGAAGCAACAACACAGATATAATATTTGGATAAAACTCTAAATTTATAAGTTATTTTTGATGACAACAACACACAAGATAGAAAGATGAGGAATCAACTAACATGTACGCACACTAAACACACATCACTATCCAATTTAGATCTGTATAACTGTCACAATCTCAAGAGGAAGAGGAAGAAGATTGGAGCATACATATATTCCAGCGGCACGGAGGAGGAGTCGGCGTCGGAGCGTACATATATTCCAGTGGCGTGGGAGGAGTCGGCGTCAGAGCGTCGATGTCGGAGCTTCGACGTCGTCGACGTCGCGCAGTCGACGTCGGAGCGTCGAGGTCGGGGCACGGGAGAGGGATCAGATTCGGGGCACAGGAGCGGGATCGGGGTCGGGGTCGGGGCACGGGAGCGGGGTAGGGGTCGGGTCATGGGAGTGGGGGCGGGGTCGGGAGCGGGGTCGGGGTCGGGGTCGGGGCATGGTAGCGGTGAAAATCTGGAAAACCTGCAGCGGGAGGTAAGTTTTGGGGGACTGGATTTTTAGGTATATAGGAAAACCCATGGTTTTCAAGTGAAAACCAATGCCCGTCTAATTCTGACGCGCCGAACAAGAGAATTGGCTTTCTGGATGGCAAAGCCAATTCCAGAAAGCCAATACCTGCGCGCCGAACGGACCCTTATAGAAAATTCTCAAATTTTTGACCAAACCAGTACAGAATTGGACATTTTCCCTAACTCTAATAGCAAACACAAGGTTGTCCAGCAATTTGTTCGGCATCTCTTACCTTCCATCGCAGCCATTGCATTATTTTGTGGAGCCACATTGTCACCGAATTCCTCGTGCTTGTGAGTATTATCGTTTGTGTTATATTTTTTGTATTAAATATTGTAAGACCATTTCATATTTTGTTTATGAATTTGACTCGTTGTGTAGTTGTTTGCACTTTTCTTTTAAATCCTGTAAAATTTGTCTGTGCAAGTTGTGGTGAAAATCTTTATGCGTAAAAAACATGTTAATGTCGGTGTATTTGAATATGTTGGTGAACGTTGTGTTGATTACTTGACTTATAAAATTATATTTGCTAAAATTTTGCTTCCGAAATAATTAAAACATGCACACATCATTTTAGATTAAGCTTCATCGCATTCATTCTGCATATCCACTTAGCTTTGCATTAGCGTGTCGGCACAATCATTTTCACATCGGGCCGTCTGCGTAAGCACCCGACGTGAACAACTATGATCGTCTGTAACGCCTGGTGCCCTAAAAATAAATACAACTCCAAAAAATATTAAAAATACACATGAAATGAAAAATGACGCTCTGGACGCGATCACGGTCTCGGATCGCCGATTTGATCAACGCATCTCCACCAAATATGCAAAAACGGGTCCTACCGAGTGGTGGCCCAATCTCCATCGAACACGAACATGCGGCCGACCCTCATCAATTCCCTACGACTGAAAAACATTCATCTTCGAGGAATGAAGATGAATGAGTCGTAATCGAAGATCGGGGGTAAGTATGTCAAGCTATGTCGTCGGTATTCGAGTATCAACAACGGTGGAGTGTCCATTCTTGTGCACCAAGTGACGGTAAAAGAACCGTCTGTCGTGGTGGTGCACTCGTCCATCACAATATCAATAATGCTTTAAACTCTCACCTCTTATGCTAGTGGATCTAGAAAACTCGATAGAATCATAAGAGGCGCGGGCAAATCCGTGGGTGCTCGTCTAAGTTAAACTGGGGAAGTGTCAAGTTGTAACTGGGAGGGTGTCAAAATAGGCTCAAGGCATGGGTCCCTATGATCGAGAGGAACAAAGTAATATGCCAAATCTTTCATATAAAATACGGGATGAATACTCCTATTTGCAGGGAAATTGATCCCGTAGGCATTTATCTCAATTTTCTTTATAATCCTATAAGAGTATAAGGACTCATTCGCTTAAGTTGTAGTTTAGTAGTTGCTTCTTTTGGGAACCCCGCCTTGTAAAGTCCGACCATGACATGCTCGTACATCTGAAAATGTTGCTCAATTTGTGCATGCATGCACATGCCTTATATAATTCACAAGTGCTAGTAGTTTTTTTCTTTCGAAGTAATTCATGTTTTTCATACAAATGATGCCAAACATATAATATGTGTGAATCATGTGACACGAATGAACAAGTACTAGATTTAAATGAATAGACAACAAATGCATAAGATGAACTTATAACATGACCAACTCAGTAAACCAAAATTTTAGGTACTATATGAAACTCTTAAAATGGGTACATGATCAAGGGGCTCAGGAGGTAGAGTATAAAGGAATTTGTCGCGGGGGCGATGAACACTCAAATTAACATCTGAGAAATCAGGTGCCAAACCGCCCCCTCTCGTTATAAATAGAGGCGGATGTTCAGATTTTCAGTAATTGTTAATTTGTGAAAGATTCCAGAATTCTGGCAATCTTCGTGGTGCGACGCCGCGGGTCTCGGGGTGCAAAGCCTCGATTTTCTTTTCATTTTTCCCGTTTTTGTTCAGTTATTTTTATTTCATGTAACCCGCGTTTTCTCTCTAATCCCACGATTTTCCCCCTAAACCACCACTTAACCGCTCAATTCCTCCAGATTGACGGGTTTCTTCTTCGATGGGAATGAGAAATTGTCGCTCGATTTCAGAGGACTAACGCTCCTCCTTCGACGAGCAGTGCAACCCCCCTCAACTAGTCGGCCCACCCACCTCAGTTAAATTCCCCACTTTAATATCCTTATATACCCTCCTCATTACTCACGTGGAGCCACCAGGAGCACCCCAACCCCATAAACTTTCTCCCTCCCATTTCCCATTGCCAATTCCCCAACCCAGTAGAACCCTTCCATCATGAGAAGCCACAGCCCCGTCCCGCCCCCACCCGGAATTCACTAATCAAAAGTTTCTCCACCAATTTCCCATCTCCCCTCACCAGCTGTTGCTGTCCAGTTATCCAAAAACAGCCAAGAATCCTTGCCAAAACATTCCACGCCTCTCCTACAATCATCCTCACCCAGTGGATTGTTGCCAGTTGCCAAAACCACCTCCCTGCACAGCCAAGAATTACTGTCCCGATTCCTGTGCAGCCACAAGCAGCAACTGACTACTGAAATCAGCCCCTGAATGCAACCTATCCTCTTTGTTAAGGAAAAATGATAAAAGCTCAATATAAAAGCTCACTCTTGGGGCCCATGTAAATCTCTCTTTAGTCCCACATCATAGGATTGGAGTTCCCTGTTCTTTTCTCTTCCTATATAAGTGTATGTATACATGTAACCAAGAGGTATAAGCTTGAGAATATTAATAAAATTTGAATTATTTTTCTCAAACTCTGATTCTCTTTACATTGTATCAGAGTCATCGGTCTGGTTCTTCTTTGCTCTCTGTGGATAGCTTTTCTCTAACCGCCGGCCTCATGTCTACCCGCGCCCTGTGGTCTCTTTTCTTTACCCGCAACTCTTCTTTTGTGGTTCCATCGTTACTTGTGCGGTTACGGTTTTCCTAACCGCACCCCCCCCCTTTCTTTTTTCCCTCTCCCCTCTCCTCTCCCCTCTCCTCCCCGTCTCACTCCCTTTATAGGGATTTCTTTGGGCCCCACTCCACCCGCTCCGGTCTCTTTCCGCTGCTACTCGCGGTATCTTCTTCTCGCCGCTAGCTAGACCGCACCGCTGTCTTCATGATCCTCCTATCGCGAAGATCTGTCTTGTCACGCGAACCGCCTCTCTTGTCGTGCAGACTGCCTCTCTTGTCGCGCGGACTGCTCTTATCGCGCAGACTGTTCTTGTCGACTTGCTCTTGTCGCACAGACTGCTCTTGTCGCGCGAACTGTTCTTGTCACGCAGTCTGTCCCTCTTGTCGCGCAGACTGCTCTTGTCTCGCGGACTGTTCTTGCCAACCTGCTCTTGTCGCGCGTTTTGCCCGCTGCGTGCCCCCCTCCACTGTTGTCCGCCGCGGATTGACGGTTTCTCTTCAAGCCGATGCGGGCTCCTGCGGACTTGTCGTTGTGTTGTCGCACAAAGTGCATGTGACTGCTCTCTGCAGACTGTTCGACGTGGACTGCTGCTCCTCTTACCGTTGTGTTGTCACGGGGACAAGTTCTTCTCTAACTGTTGGTGTCGTGCGGACCGTCTCTCTGCTTGCCGCGCGGACTGTTCTCCTTTACCTGTTGTGCTTCTCTTCTAGCCACCGCGGGCTCCTGCCTTACTACCTGCTACTTTACAAGGCGCCCTCGTGCGCGCGCCTCTTCCTTACGCCCCCGTGTGAGCGCCCTCTTCCTTGCGCCCCGTGAGCGCGCCTTTTCCTTGTGCGCGTCTCTGTCGTGTGCGCTCCTGTGCGCGCCTCTGCATTACGCGCTCTTGTGCGCGCCTCGTCCTTACGCGCTCCTGCGCGTTCCTCCTTGTGCGTGTCTCCTCCTTCCGCACTCTAGCGCGTGCCTCCTCCCTGCACGCTCTAGCGTGCGCCTCCTCCTTGCGCTCTCTAGCGCGCGCCTCCTCCATGCGCTCTTAAGCGCGTGCCTCCGTCTTGCACGCTTTTGCGCCCGCCTCCCTCGTTACGCGCTCTTCTGTGCGCCTCCTCCTTGTGCGCTCGAGCGCGTGCCTCCTCCTTGCGCGCTCTAGAGCGTCCCTCCTCCTTGCGCGCTCTAGCGCGCGCCTCCTCCTTGCGCGCGCGGAGCACGCGCCTCCACCTTGTGCGTGCCTCCTTCGTGCGCGCTCTTGCGCGCGCCTCCTCCTTGCGTGCTCTTGAGCGCGCCTCCTCCTTGCGTGCCCTTGCGCGCGCCTCCTCCTTGCGTGCCCTTGCGCGCGCCTCCTCCTTGCGCGCTCTTATGCGCGCCTGCTCCTTGTGCGCGTCTCCATGCGCTCTGCTCTCAAGACCGTTCCCAAGAGAGCCTTTGTGCGCTCCACTCTCAAGATCGTTCCAAGTGCGTCGTTGGGCGCTCCATTCTCTAGATCGCTCCTGCCAACGCCCTGTCTAGACAGTCGTAGACTGTCCAGCTTGCCAAAGCTCGACTTGACCGTCGAAGCCGCCAGCAAGATACATCTGGCACTCTGAAGAACATAAGAGTACCAATAATTGTCCTGTCGTTAGCCGGCCGTGTGGCAACCGAACCAACCACAGACCTCCTCGAAGACAGCAGACCAAGCCCACCAAAACTCCCGAAGTTTATATGTCCCGCACCACCAGCAGTCGGCAAGACCAGCGTCTGAACCCGCCAAGGACCGCTCTGCTACATTTAAACGTACAGAGTTCCCAGTATCTCCAGAGCCCTCAACTCAGAACCAAGCTCGTCAGACGACGGCAAGTCAGCCATTCCTGACTCTTCTAAGGGAAACAAGAGACAAACCACAGAGGATAAGACACGCGGAACGCACCACCTGAGTGTTCAAGCACCAGACATCAGAACGAGTAAAACAAACTGCTCTCGCCTCTAAGCAACCGTCAAAAACTCCAAAGCATCCAGAGTGAGAAGCTCCCCATTGTAGCAAAAAAAAAGAATTAGCTCCGTGAGTGGTGGTCTGTCACCCTCCGAGCTCTTCTCCATTTCTCTCCCTCAATAATTGTAACGAGAGGCGGCTTGTCACCCTCGAGTTCTTCAAAAAAGTCTTGTATAGAAACCAACCAATAGTAGAGATTTGGCCATCACAGATCTGGCCACGTGATTTTTCACTCAGTTGAAGGGTTTGTTAAAAAAGTTCTTTTCCAACTTTCTATTTTTTGTAACTGTTTGCGCACTCGGCCACTCTCGGGCTAAAACATTTCAATTTAGACCGATTTACCTGGGCCTTGAGCGATCTGCAACAAGTATGGTTCGATGAATAGTGAGTCGAGCCTATAAGAATAAGGGGATTTTTTCCAATAAAGAGGAAACTATAGATTTACATCCACCGGAATGGAAATGAGGAAATGTCCACAATGCCTAGATTTTGTCAGATACTATTTGAGGGTTTATGTAGGTTCATTAATCAGGGTTTGATGGAAAATTTTCAAAAGTTTCAAAATTTTAAAGAGATCAAGAAATTGAATTTCAATTATTTGTGGAAACATATCAATTGGCAGAGCCCTTGATAAAATAGAGAGTTATCGTGTATGAATAACTCGCATATTCTTTTGAGTTATATGTACCCGCGGTCTTAATTTGAAAACATATCAATTGGCAGATGCCTTGATAAAAGAAAGATAACATGTGTATGAATCACTCACATATTCTTCTAAATTATATGTGCCGGCGTTTTTATTGGAAGAACTTATATGCTAAATTTCAAGTAACTTTAGAGTTGCATATTGAATTGATATACTCTTTGTTACAGAGATTGTTGCCTGTTTTTTCATCTAGTTGTTTACTTCCTATAAATCTGGCAGAATTTAAAGATGATGATGTGATGAATGACAGTTCATTAGTCAGATTTTCATAGAAATTTAATGCAGCATGATGACCTCATCCAAGACACAAGCCCAGGTTTATAACAATATTTCAGTCCATAATCAAACTAACAAATAGTTTGTGTTTAAGTTTACTTTTAGTACTAGGATTATCCTTTATTTATTTAATTAACATGATATATCCTTTTAGTTAGGAATATCCTCTTTGAAATTGAATGATATGATTAATCTATTTTTATAGCATTTAGTGATACAAACCGTTTGTAAAGGCGTAGTTGTAAATGCAATTAATATTACAAGGAGAACAGTTGCTATAGTTAAGGTGATGCGATGAATATGAGAATTAATATTTTCCTTTATTGTTATCAACCATCTTTTGGCTGTCCTCGTCGTCTGCCCCAGACCCCCAGTGTACGCCCGCTCCATTGTAGGTCCTCTTCCAGTGTACGCTCGAGGTCGATAGGAACCGCCTTGCACCCTTTTCTTGATTTTTGAGTGCATTGGTGGAATTAGAGACATCTATCCTCTCTCCTCACCAAAATTTGATGCCATGACAAACCGGGTTACTGCCATGATGGTCGGCCTCCACCAAATGGTTGCCCATTACTTCCTCCAAAGCGCCAACATCCACTTGGCTACCACCTTCACCCAATGCGCACCTCTACAATCCATGGTCAACAGCTGACTATCCCACATCTATCTACCAACTCAACCACAAATCTATCTACCAACACTCCACAGATATTGTCAAATGCGCTTTCTTTGTTGCTAAGGAATTGCTCAAAACTCCCCAACCAATCATACCACCTCCTCAAAGCTCTACTTGCGTCGAGAGACAAATACTGAGGAACTTCTTTTAGTTTAAATTTTATTATCAATATATTAATTAATATAATTATCATGTAATCTTATTATTTGTCTTCCCCTTTCTATATAAGGATATATAGGTGTAGTTGATTATATATCACAGTTGTATTTGGATACTACATTGTCTGTAAGAAATAACCAACTTGTTTGTTTGGCGAGAGAACATCTCTCAAGACATTAGTATAGTCAGTCAACTTTGTGTAATTGGTTGCCCCTCTTCCACTGTGTAACAGAATCAATTGATGTGAGAGCATTTTACGAGTGCATCAAACTATGGAGGGAAAAGAAACATTTGTTTGCATTGACTAGGTAAAGTGAATTGTATATTAATCCCAATGTCATGGATATCCTCTGACATGGCCGGCATGTCAGCCCTAAAAGTTTCATGGACAAAACGACGTGTTTCCGATATTCTTTTGCAAAATATCCTTTTGCAATATATCTTCCGATATGTCTGCTATTGACCGATATATTTGTCGATATAGCAGCCGAGGTATCCCGACATTTTATCGACGGGTTTTTTTTCAATTTATTTTAATTGGTGTCTATGGTATAATAGACAATAGACCAAAATTGCTTCATTATTAAAGTTGTTTTTTCCCTTCCTCTGGCTTTCTTCCTTGCTCAAGTCCGTCATCGACTTCAATTATGCATGGTCTTTGAATTATTGAACAAAGTTTCCTTATCTTCCATTGTCATCGACAACTTTCAGACGTTCTGATTCCTCTTGCTTTATTTCACGCGTTTTACTGTTATTACTTGTGTAACACAAAATATTTAAATTTGTTTGATAAATTTAGGAGTTCAATAAATATCAAATTTTTAATATATTAATATATAAAATTAATATATATATACATAAATAATTACATATAAAAATAACTAAATATTAAAATTTAACATATGAAATATCTCTGATATATCTCCCGACATATTAAAACCGACATATCCGCGGAGGCAAGTCCGTTGCGGTGGTTTTCATCCGACACCTACAACCTTGATTAATCCAATATCTAATATGAGATTGTAATGTAAAATGCATATGCATTCCATTCCTCCAAAGCAAGTATACCCTGGGAAGCCCGGTGCACAAAGCATCCCTGCGCAGCGATGGTCCGGGGAAGGATCCCACCACAAGGGTGAAATGCACACAAACCTTACCTGCATTTTTGCAAGAGTCTGCTTCCAAGACTCAAACCCGTGACCTTAAGGTCACACGACAACATCTTAACCAGTGTGCCAAGGCTCCCCTTCAAAGCAAGTATACCCTAAACGAAAAAAAAAATATTCCAACTACAAAACTGTCATGAATTAAATAAAAATTCCTTCAAAGCAAATATACCATAAATTAAAAGAAAAGGCCTAACCATAAATTTGTCATGAATTCTAAATAAATCAAATATTTGTGTAGAAATAAATAATATAAACCAATGATGAGTACAAGTGAAGAAAAAATAAGGCACCTGTATTTGGTGGGATCAACAAACTTTCGAGGTATTTTTTTGCTGAAGGTACAAGATTACACCAATTTCTAAAATCAACCAGGGACATATTATTCTCTGATTTTCCTTCAGCTTCCTTTGAAAACTCTGCAGCATTGAGAAATGCTTTCAAGGAAATCGGAGATGAGTTCAAGGATGTTTGCGTTTTCTTTGGAGTAAAAATTGTATCATTGATTGAATCCAAAATAGCTCCAATGTCACACCTAAAATAAATTTTTCACAATTAGAATTTTGGAAGCATTTTTTTCGTTCGAAGTCTAGTTTGCATTATGTAAAAATTCAAGCTGAACACGATAAAATACCATGACAGAGAATTACACAAAGGAACTCAAAATTGTAACACAAATTTGAAAAGTAACAATACTTCGAAACAAAGAACTGTGATCTTAGACTAGATTTTTACAAGGAAGTTCAGAGACTAACAGTAGCATTCATCTGTGAGAAACTGATGTATCATTTGTCGCATCCGAGGACATATGATACTATCAAGCATCCGTTATATATTATTTTATTTTATATCACTTATTTTTTTGTTACTCGCATCAATTCTCATTTTGAGTTTCCGGCTCACCGGTTGGACCACCTGGTGAAACCATGAATGATGCACCCCTACTTGCATCCGAGGACTCATTGGTTATCTTTTTTTATTATTACATCTATATTGTGTTCCTTTTCTTTCCCGCGCATCAGTCTCATTTTGAGTTTTCCGACTCATCGGTTTGACCACCCAGTGAGACCATGAATAAATGGTCCAACAATTCTAAGTAGCATGAATTGAAAAGGCAAGTTTTAACTTTAAACTAATTAAGGCCTCATAAGGCTAAGGTAGAAATTATTCAAATTATATGATTTTAATTTTATTTCTCCATTAATGAAAATCAAGAGAAGAAAACTTTAGGAAATAATATTTTGGAACAGAATTTAAGACTGTATTAAATTGGCTACTTTTATTTGGAAATCATTAAAATGGGTTTTTAATTGGTTGTTCATAAAAGGTCCCATAAACGAAGAAGGGGGGAACCCGGAGAAAAGCAGAGGAATGAAATCTTGATCCCTCTGTCAGCTCGTTGAATCCCTAGCAAGTAGCACCTGCCATCCCACCGCACGCTAGGTCTTCTTCCTCATCGATTTCAAAAAGACCCTCCAATCCAAGGGTGAATGGTGTGTTACCAATTGTTATCGTCGTCGACATCCTCTGAGGTATTCATTGCACACCCCTCATCTGCCGCCGCAAGCAACGTCGAAGACTTCTACCTTCCTCGGGTCGTTATTGACTCCAACGACTCTTTCGGCGACCAAAACTGCAACTGCTCATCGCCATCCAGTAGTCGTTAACTGCGGCTCCTCTTTCCTCTATTTGTATTGGTCGCCTCCTTTCTCTATTTGTACTGCTCACAGATGTTGGGGATCCTTGTACCATTGAACTTGAGGCGGCTTGCTCCTTGTCATCGGTTTGGGTATGTTTGGGTAAACTCTGCACGTCTCTCTTACTCTTTTTATTAGCTTAGTTGTATGTGATTCAACTAATTATCAAAAAACTTGCCTCGAATGTTCTCGTTGTTTTCAATTGTCGTTCCCTATTCTGGCGACCGAACCTAAAACGCCTGCCTACCTTAGAACATCGTCGATTGCAGCCCTTATTCTGATATTCTACCCTTCTGACATCCCGAGCCTATGTGCAAACTATGCTTGAAATGGTTGGCTTCTTACTGTATATTTGTGTATACCTCGGGTAAATTCTGCTCTTCTCTTGCACCGTCTATTAACTTAATCTTATGTGATTAATTAATTATCTAAGGGCTTGCCTTGAACATTCTCGCTATTTGTAATTAAGCTTGTGGATATCAAAGTACCACCTCGATCTGATCCATACACATTTAAGAATTTCATTTTCAAATAATGATTAATGATCTTTCGAAAGTTCAAACAGCGAACGTGATCAAGTGAGCGGTGCTCGGCTATGATCACCCGGTTTACACCAGAAACAGGCCCCGCGGCCAAATTTTGAGAATCTTCACTATTTTCTAAGAATTCGGGCTAAATAATAAGCATTTTGAAGATAAAGCAAGTTAGATAGTTTTTAAGGCATATTGAAGTACCTTTCCAAGAAGCCATCGCCATTAACATCGCATAACTCGTAAATGAACTCCTCAATTTCTTCCAATGTACCTTTCTCGTAAACAGCCTATTATATAGCAGTTAATAAAATGCATTTTGTTCTCTTTTCTATATTAATTAGACTGTATGGAGAGGAGAGAAGAAACTAACTTTTGATATAACAAGGTCCTCGTAAGTCAGCATGCCATCGTTTCTCTTTTGAGTAAGTAAATCAAACAACCTGCTTGCAAGAGGCCCGCTGATACCAAAATAATCCTATAAAAACCCAAAAAGCGACATTATAGGTTTTGCAGAGGAGATTAAGATCGGGAAATCGAAACAGGAGGAGATTAAGATCGGGAAATCGAAACAGGAGGAGATTAAGATCGGGAAATAGGGCTGCTACCTGAAAAGTAGACAGAGAGACGTACTTGTAGTCACTGCGGGATTGGGCAGCTAGGGACGCGAAGAGGGATCTAAGATCTTTCAGCTCCTGCTGTGTGAATGCCCTGGTTTCAAACAAAAACAGACGTAGCTGTGATATAAAGAGATTAAAGCAGAAAAGGACAGGAGAAGATTTACCTGCTAGCAGTAGCGAAGCGAGGATTTGGAGGGGATTGGGCGTTGCCCATTGCGTTCTTCGGATATACGCTTGGCTCTATGATTTGAATCTGATCGACGATGGATGTGCGGGTCTAGTTAATGGAAGCCTGCAACCAAGGACGATCAGCCAGCCACTCTCTTCGTACTTGTCACGCAGATACGTGAAATTGTGTTGAGCTAATGTTTCTGCGATGAGAACAGAAGATCTGAGATGTCGCAGAAAGGCCTATCCCCTCGAGCTCCGCTTCATCTGAAGTCCACCGACTGCTTGGAGGCCAATTCCGTTCACCGCCACGGGAAGAAGTAGCCGTGCACGATGGGTTCCGTTCCATCTCAGATCTTCGGTTAAATATAAGTTTTAGATAAGGGATAAAAACTAAACTCAAATCAAGGTCTCAAATATGAAAATAAGCAGAACTGAAAAATTCAAACTGATAATTGATCTATGTAAACAATAGATCATTTTCATTCGGGTCAAAATTAACTTTTTTTCCTCCAATCTTCATTTGATTTGCAAACAATTCCAAAAAAAATGTCATGAGATAAATCTCTATGAATTCAAACATTTACTATCAAAACTAAAGTGATTAGTTTTAACAGTAAAAAAACATAATACTCTAACTAGAAAGAAATAATCACAAGTCGGCATCTCTATCTAATTTACAAAAAAATAGAAAATTGATTTCAAAGAATCAAAACATGTTGCTTCGATTATTAAAATTATTATTACTCGTTTCACAATTGTGCTATATCATCAAGTTTGGAATAATACAACAAGCTGTGACTATTATATTATCAAGTTTGAAATGATATATTTAATAATCATAATATCATGGCACATATCAGCAACTTCAGTATTTCTTTTTTGGAATGATACCCAAATCAGTATTTGAATGAAATAATTGCGTATGTCATCAATTTTGGAATGACTAACAATTATTCATCTCTAGCTTTCATCAGAAAGTATCTGAAATACTTCAGCGTACTCAACTCCAGATGTTTGAATGTAAGTAGACTACTGTTTTAAAATTTAAAACATAAACAAGCTATTAAATCCTACTAAAAACTTTAATCTCATCCCCCCTCCCAATATTTTAGTTGTTAGAAGCTTACATAAGCCCTTGGTAAGGACATCTGCTGCATTATCTGTTGATTTCACGTCCAAAAGGGAGATTATCTCATGACTGATGAGATAGGTCAATAGGGTCTGTTTCATCCTAAGTTTTCTTCGCTTTCTATTGAATAACGTATTTGTAGCAATGGTATTTGTGGCTTGATTGTCACAATATACCGAAATAGAGTGCATTTTCAGACTCGTCATTAGAATGTCTGTTGTATATCTCTTATCCACTCTGCTTCTTCTCTAGCTGAAGCGACTGCATAGAGTTTCGATTCCACAGAGGATAGTGCAATGCACGTCTGACTCTTTGACTTCCAAGCTACTATTGTTCCTCCCAGTGTAAACACAAAATCATTAGTGGATCTACTATCAGTAATTTTTGAGCATCAGGAGGCGTCAGAATACCTCTCAAGCATAGGAGGATGTCCACAATAACATAAATCATACTTCGCAGTGTACAACCCCATATTTACTGGGTGGGACCTAGATGCCTGAAGGACCAGGGTTGTGCTAGCCTTGGGCTAGCTTTAGGCTAGAAGCCTGATCAGACAGATAGATAGCCGAGAGGGTCCCTGCCCGGGGCATGCGAGAAGGCTTGCGCCTGGGTAAGCGGGATGCCTACAGTTCTTGGCGTTGAGTAAGGCTTTGCCACTCAACGCCCTTTCGCCTTTGGCATCGAGTGAGGCTTTGCCACTCCCCACCCTGCAGTTCTTGGCGTTGAATGAGGCTTTGCTACTCAACGTCCTTTCACCTTTGGCATTGAGTGAGGCTTTGCCACTCAACGCCATGCAGTTCTTGGCGTTGAGTGAGGCTTTGACATTCAATGCCCTGCAGTTCTTGGCGCTGAGTGACGCTTTGCCACTTAACACCCTTTTGCCCTTTGTCATTGTCGTTGAGCGAGGCTTTGTCATTCAACGTCTTGCAATTCTTGGCATTGAGGCAGACTTTGCCACTCAACACCCTTTTGCCCTTTTGCATTTGGCGTTGAATGCAGCTTTGCCACTCAACTCCCTGCAGTTCTTGGCACCGAGTAAGGTTTTGCCACTCAACGCCCTTTTACCTTTGGCGTTGAGTGAGGCTTTGTCACTCAATGCCCCGTTGCTCTTAACATCGAGTCTTGTTCCGCCACTTAGCGCTCTCAGCGCTTTGCGACTTGCCCCTAAGTTTCGCATAGGGCAGGCGGAAAGCTTTCAGAGTAACGGAAGAGCTTCCGCTCAGCAGGGTCCAGAGGTAAATTACCAGGATGCCCTTGGGTCTGCATTTAACTCCTTATAACAGCGGAGTTATGTTGTTGGCAAACCAAGTTAGGTTGCAAATATTCTCTCAGAACAGTGGAGTTACGCTATTGGTAGACCATATACTGGGAGCCTATAAATATGAGTCGCATGGTACCTCAGAAGGCAGGCTTTCACACTTTCTCAAATCAGTTAGTGCTTTCTGAGGTACTCCTAGCCCAGCAATAGGCTAAGGAAGGGAAGCACTCAGAGATCTTTCGGGTTAGTGGAGGAACCTCTCAGCTGAAGCTTAAGGTTAGTTCTTAGTTCTTTGTTACTAGTTAGAGGTCTGGGTTTGGAAGAAATAGGTGTCGGCTACACCCCAAGGTCCGAACTCTCGTTGAGGCCAGTTTTTGGCTTCAACACTCAATGTACTTTAAGTATCATATTATTCTTTCCAAGGCATCCTAGTGGTCTTTCCCAGGGTTACTTGTGAATTTACTTAACATGGCGACCGTAAAGGCTATGTAAGGTCTAGTGCAGGTCGCAGCATACATGAGACTTCCTATGATTTTGAAATAATCCAACTGTCTAATAGGTGAACCTTCAGTCAGTTTCAGTCCATTATTGTAGCTGTATGGAGTCTCGATCTTCTTGCTATTAATGTAGCCTCACTTCTCAAGTAGATTTCTAATGTAGTGACTCTGACTTAGGGTAATACCATTTTCAGTGAAGTTCACTTTCATTCCTAAGATGGTTTTCACCACACTTAAGTTTGTCATGCTAAATTGTGTTATCAAGGAAACTTTCATGTCTTCCACCTCAGACTGATCAGTGTCCAGAATTAGCATGTCATCAACATACAAGCATATAATTGCAACTTTATCTAAAACTTGTTCTTACATACAGATATTTATCTGATAGGCTAGATTTAACTCATGTCTTTAACACAAGTGTCAAATTTTTTTTGTCACAATTTAGGTGCTTGCTTCAATCCGTAGAGTGACTTGATCAACTTACAGACCTTATTTTCTAGACCTTTTACGAAAAACCATTCAGGTTGGTGCATATAGATCTCCTCAATCAGATCTTCATTAAGAATGCAGTCTTGCCATTCATCTGATGAACGACAAAATGTTCAATAGATGTTAATGCGAGAAGAATCATAATTATCACAATGTGACAAATAAGCGAGTATAATTATCAATATTTCTGACATTCTCTTGTGACAAAACTTTTGTTGTCATATATGTCGGAAAGTATTAACTCTAGTAATTGCGTGCTCTTAGAAACTTGACTAAAAGATGTTCTGGTTATCTTTGTCTGAAGACAAATTTTGCATTTGTCAAATTGATTGTTGTGTCTAAGGGTATGTTATGAGTTTTAACTAGCAGTAGTAGTTTTTTATAGTTCACGTGTCCTAGTCTTGCATGTAAAGTCTTATGATCCATCAGATTTGAGCTAACCTGGTTTACTACTTCATTTGCTAAACATATCTTATACATCTCATTAAAAATATAAGCACAACTAAAATAATGTGAGTGAACCATTAAAGTTACTCTACCACCACTAATGTTAAATGACATACCGGCATCGCATAACAGACTAATTGAAATTAAATTAGCAGTTAATGTAGGTATAAGTTTAATATTTTTCAAAATTAAACGCATGCTTGAGGAAAGCAGCAGAGTTGCATTTATCACCTTTAGTACATCAGTTACTCCACCATTACCAACAATGACAGTCTCTTTTATTGCAGTGATATCCTCCAAAAGCGTTGAATTGTTGCATACATGGCAGGTGTAACACCTCCCCTGTAATGACCATATAATATGGGTCTGGTCGGGGCCCCACAACATACAGACGCCACAACTTTAGCATTGAAAGATGATATTAACTACCCAACTTAAAACTCAGAATAAAACAGCAGCGGAAACCGAAAACAAGACCAGAAGTTATCCACATACATTAAAGCATCAAAACGGTCTTAAGGCCTTACAATGATAGAGAGTCCAAAACTCAAATGATAGCCTCAAACACCAACGTGTATAAACACTTCTACACCACGTCGGCATGTAAGCCGGAAAACTAGAGCATCAAACATACAATGCCACATAAAAAACAGAGCTAGTACAAAACTTGTAACACTTAGTGAAGCTTAGACCTTATTGGTCGGCGAGCTAGCTCCTGCGTGCGATCCTTGCCCTGTAAAAATATGGTGGTAACGTGGGTCAGCAAAGGCTGACCTCAACTGTGTAACCAACACATCTCCTCCTGGCAGCCCCTAACGGACCCCGGGGTACCCCTCCAACCTACAAGTCGGCACTTTGTATGACATATATTTAAATATGTAAAGCTTTAAAAACAGGTTTGGATGTCTCAAACAACAAACATGTTTTTTATGTTGATCATATAATTTATGGGGCCTACTATGCATCATGTATGCAAACCCAAGCTTCACCCAAGGCACCATATCGCGTATACATCTAACACATCATCATAATATATCAACTGGGTACTTCCATTTTCCCCATCGGCGTCAAGCCGCAAACAAAAGGGTACTGCAATTCCCCTAACGGCTTACAAGCCGTCACGCGGAAATCTTGCCAAGGCCCCACCCGCTCGTGGGTCTTAGACCCGGGCTTGCCTGCAAACCCTGACTTCACACGTCAGGTTTCCATCTCACACACAGACCGATTCTAAGAACCCTTGCTGGACCCCACCCGCTCGTGGGCTTCATTGCCCGGGCTTGTCCTATGCGTGGCATTCTCGTCAGTCTTACAGAAGGGAACTAGTCTCGCCGGGACACTCTCCCCACATGACTTGCACGTCACGGGATTGCCAGCCGACCACGGAGACAAAGCCGCACCTTAGCACATCACAATTCATAGTCCTCCCACCCTAATCCCTCATTCGTACTGCAACGTTCCCGCGCACCAAGGAAACCATCTACCGTCAATGAGGAGCTAACCTTGTCTGGTTCCGGCTACAAATACTCACTCGAAAAGGGGGGAAAACACATCCATCACAAGCGGTATCTTGTCGCAACGGATTTATACAAAATCCTTGAGGCTCGCTATGCAACATCACCGAGTTGGACTAACGGTCGCGACTACGACTTCATCCACAATGCCTAATCCACTAACGGAGCGGATCTCTAATGCAAAATCATGTCGGGGACAGACACAATCGATCTGGTGGTTCCTCTTGAACCATGGCGACCCAAACCTCTCTCATTTGAGGGATTTGGTGCCCAAAACAAGAAAGAAGAGAGATGTTATGCACGCATCCTAGAAACCGAGAGGAGAAAATATCGTTACCTTACGGCCTCTCTTCCTAGCCATGGAATCATTGCTTTGAACGGATTGACACGAGCGCCTCCACGCCCTCTCCACGGATCCGGTCTCGGAATGACGATCAAAGCTCCAAAGCTTCGTCAATGGCGGTGGAAGACTTCTCCCTCCTCCTCCTCACTCTCACCCAACTCCAAGTCAACACTCTAAAATGAAAAAAAAAACGAAGAGAAGGGGCTCTCAGCCCTAATAATATCATTTGGGCGGAAGATCATGTGCCCTCGGATCGGATCTAAGGAAAAATCGGATGGCCACGAATTGAAATGACGGAGCAGACCCGTCCGCACGATCAGTGGCACACGACCAATGGTCGTGCGCACTTGATCCCATGATCGTGCGTTTAGTAAAGGCAGAACTCCAGAAAAACGGGATCAACGCGCATGACCAGTAGCGCACAACCAGTGGTCATGTGCACTAAGTCCAACGGTCGTGCGTTTGCCCTAGGCAGAACTCGGAAAAAAGGGATATAGAGTGAACGATCAGTGGCACACTACCAGTGGTCGTGCGCACTAGATCACATGATCGTGCGCACTGGATCCTGCACCGAGCTCATCGACCTACCGTCAGCGGTCTCTCTTCCGCCGGGCGTTAGCTTCCAGCAACTCCAGGCCTAAAAACTGTGGTGTTACAACTCCTCCCCACTTACAAGAATTTCGTCCCCAAAATTAATCCTCAAATAAGAAGATAACATGAAAATGATTGCATCAAATAAAACAACCATTTCCAATCAGGCAAACAACCGAAAACATTATTACAACGTCTCAAAACACCGTTGCTACATACCGGTTACTGTTTCAAATCTGCATTACACAAATAACTCGGGATAGTCCTCGCGCATTGCTTGCTCACGCTCCCAAGAAAACTCGCCGCGCCCGCAGTTATCCCAACGCACCTTCACGAGCTTAACTTCTTTGTTCCGCAACTGTCGAACTTCTGCATCCTCTATACTAACTGGACGAACTCGCGTCCTCAAGTTCTTTTTTATTGGCACCGATGCCGATTCGATCACCATACTAACCTCCACTAAGGCTTTCCTCAAGACGGAGACATGAAAAACATCGTGTAATCCACTCAGCTCTATGGACAACGCCAACTAGTACGCTGCTTCTCCCACCCATTCTATAACCTCGAAAGGTCCCAAAAACTTTGGACTCAACTTCTTGAGTCGACGAATCCGCAAAACCCCTTTGAACGACTCAATCTTTATATAGACCCAGTCGCCTACCGTGAACTCCACCTTCCTGTGGCGAGCATTAAAATATTTTGCTTGCCGATCTTGAGCAACCTTCATGCGCTCTTGAATGGTTCGCACCAACTCGCATGCATCAGCTACCACTTATTTTCCCAAAAGTTTGGTGTCTCCCGCCTCTGTCCAAGACATCGGTGTTCGACACGGCATCCCATACAAAGCTTTATACGGCGTCATCTTTATACTTGCTTGGTAACTGTTGTTATAAGCGAACTCTACCATGAAGAGGTGATCTTCCCACTTCTTACTGAAATCAAGAGTACACATCCTCAGCATATCCTCCATAGTGCGGTTCGTTCTTTTGGTTTGCACGTCAGTTTGAGGATGGAAAGTCGTACTGAACTTAAGCTTTGTGACCGGAATCTTCTGAACTAACCTCCAGACTTTGGATGTGAACCGTCCATCGCGATCACTAACTATACTCTTAGGTATTCCATGTAGTCGCATAATGTTGCGAACATACAACTCTACCAGCTTCTCCACGCTGTGCTCTTTCCGATTTGGGATGAAGTGAGCCACTTTGGTCAAACGATCCACGATCACCTAAATCGCATTGTTACCCTACTGCGACTTAGGTAACCCATGTACAAAGTCCATGAAGATGTCATCAAATTTCCACTCGGGAATAGGAAGAGGCTTCAGGAACCCGCCCGACTTCTGACACTCGGCCTTCAATAAGGCATATGTTTGACACTGACTCACGTACAAAGCTACATCTCTCTTTAAACCAGGCCACCAAAAGGATTTCTTCATATCCAAGTACATATTTGTACTGCCCGGGTGAATAAAGTACTTTGTGAAGTGAGCCTCAAACATCAACTCCTCACGGAGCTTGCCAAACTGCGGTACACAAATCCTCCTGTCCTTCCTCAGAATCCCATCAATCAACTCCCAGGTGCTACTCTCGCCCTTTTGAGCTTCCACCACGTATGGCTGGAACTCAACATCCAAACGGGTCTCTTCCCGAATATGATCGGACAAGTCGTTCTACATTTCAACCCAGTTCAACCAAGCCACGCTAGACTCGCCTCCTGCTACACACTCCATGCCAAAGGACTTCCAGTCCCGCATCAACCGCTCATCATGAGCTTCGATCCATCAACCCTTGACCAGAATATTTCCTACTCAAGGCATCCGCCACCACGTTGGCTTTGCCTGGCGTATACTGAATCGCCACATCATAGTCTCCAAGGAACTCGACCCATCTGCGTTGTCGCATATTCAAGTCCTTCTGATCTAGAAGATACTTCAGACTCTTGTGATCCGTGAAGATCTCCACTCTCGCACCATACACATAGTGCCGCCATAACTTCAAAGCAAAAATTACCGCCGCCAACTCCAAATCATGGACGGGGTAATTCCTCTTGTGACCAGGTGTTGACGAAGGTGTTTCTTTGTCAATGTTACCTCATCATAGTCATCGCCAGTAAGAAGAATGTCATCAACATATACCGTAAGAACTACCAGACCCGAGGCGGTTTTCCGAACGAACAAGGAGTGATCGGCTGAACTTCTTGCAAAACCAATAGCTTCAATAATACCGCTAAACTTGTCAAACCAGGCACGAGGGCTCTGCTTTAGGCCATAGATAGCCTTCTTTAGCCGGCATACTCGTGTCTCCCCCTGTGCAACATACCCAAGAGGTTGCTCCATATAAACATCTTCATGCAGATCACCGTAGAGAAAAGCATTCTTAACATCCAGCTGCGAAAAGGGTCAATCCCTGTTGCCAGCGACAGAGATAAGGACCCGAATGGTGCTGAGACGAGCAACGGGAGAGAAGGCATCGAAGTAATCAACACCATGGGTCTAAGTGAAGTCTTTGGCCACCAGGCGGGCCTTGTAGCGATCCATGCTGCCATCTAAATGGAATTTTACAACAAAGACCCAGCGGCAGCCAACCACATCAGTGCCAAAAGGAGGGGGAACCAGGGTCCAGGTACCCCGTTCAGTGAGGGTAGCAATTTCCTCATCCATGTCGGCCTTCCAATGAGGAACAGTAAGAGCTTCCTGGTAGGTGCGGGGAGTGGCAGTCGCAGAGATAGCTAATGCAAATGCCCTGCAAGAAGGAGTGAGACGATCATATGAAATAATAGCAGCCAGCGGGTGTTGGCTACACGTTCGCACCCCTTTGCGAAAAGCAATGGGAAGATCCAGGTCGGCATGTTCCTCAGTAATCGGAGCATCTGTGGCGGAGAAAGCTGGCCCGGGAGAGGAGAGAGACGGCCGCGTAGAAGAGAGAGAGAGTGGTGGTGATGGGAAGAGAGGGAGGGAGGAGACAGTGGAGGTGATGACGGGAAAATCTCAATGGGATTAGATAGGGTGGAGGGGACGGTGGGAGGAGGAGCTGGAGGTTGATCATAGGAGAAATATGACACATTCTCGAACAAGGTCACATCCGCGGATACGTAATGTTTTCGAAGAACGAGATCAAAATAACAACTGTCTTTTTGAGTAGTTGAGTAACCCAAAAAGATACATTTTGTGACACGTGAGTCAAGTTTGTCATGTGTGGCGGAAGGATTGTGCACAAAGGTCGTGCACCCAAAGATACATGGAGGAAGAGGAAATAAATCCTTACCTGGATATATAAGAGAGAATGGAGTTTGTCCGTGGAGAACCATGGACAGAATGCGATTAATGAGGTAACAAGAGATGAGGACAGCGTAGCCCCAATAGGAGCGAGGAACGTGCACATATGTCATCAGAGTGCGGGCGACATCAAGAAGGTGACGGTTCTTGCGTTCTGCCACCCCATTTTGTTGGGAGGTATAGACACATGTAGTTTGATGAATAATACCATTTTGCATACAAAAAGAAGAGAAAGCATTGCTAAGATATTCCTTAGCGTTGTCAGAACGAAATATTTTGATAGACATATCGAATTGATTCTTAACCATATTATAAAAAGATGTTCATACAAAAAAAAGTTCAGAGCGATCCTTTAAAAGATACACTCATGTACATCTAGAGAAATTATCAATAAATATTACAAAATATGAACTACCCCGACCTATGATGAGGGTAGGAGCAGGACCCCAGATGTCGGAGTGAACAAGTTCAAATGTCCGGGAAGATCCACGACCTTGCTTTGGTGGGAAGGAGGAGCGGTGATGCTTGCCAAGCTGACATGCTTCACAGTTGAGAGGTGGACCTTACAGAGGAAGATGTGGTAGAAGCCGATGAAGAAGACGTGGAGGAGCATGACCAATACGAAGGTTCCACTAGAGAAGATCAATAGAAGATGTGGAGAAGACAGAGAGTGCGGAAACGTTATCGAGGAAGTAAAGGCCGCCGCTCTCAGTCCCAGTATCAATCGTCCGCTTGGTGCCCAGATCCTGAAAAGAACAAGTAGTGGAAGTGAATGTGACAGAGCATTACAGTTGCTTGCAAAGCGAAGTAACAGATAACAAGTTGTAAGGGAATTTGGGCACGTAGAGGGTGTCCGCCATGCGAAGAGATGGAGTGACTTGAACAACACACGTTCCATTGACCAGTGAGGGAGAGCCGTCCGCAACAAGAACCGGGGGCAACCGATCATGTTGTTTTAGGAGAGAAAAACATTGTGGATTGCCGGTCATATGATTGGTAGCACCAGAGTCGATCAGCCATTTACCTTGAGTAGTGACGTGGGCACTACCTGAAGACGTGACCACAGAGGCGGATGGCTTAAAAGAGGAAGTGGAAGCGTCGCCAGATGGTCGAAGATGAGGATGCTTCTTCCAACAGTGATCAACTGTATGGTCGGTGCGGTCATAATGAGAGTAAAGAAAACGGGAAGCACCACAGTAGCTTGAGGGGAGGTGACGGGCACTAGAGCCACTGCGCTGAGTATGGTGAGTGGACGTGTCCGGTTGAGGAGGGGAGGATAACAACAGACGTTGGAGCAAAGACATAACAGCGGCGATGCGGGCAGCGGTGGTCATCCAAGGTGGGAGACTCCACCTCGCCAAGGATCTGTTGACGTATCATGTCATACGACTCAGGAAGTAGTAGAAGATAACACACAACCAGAAGCTCATGTAAGTGTTTGTGTTGCTCAGCAAGATCAGCAGAGAAGGGACGATTTTGGAGAATTTCGGCCCTGAGAGCCTGAACTTGTTAATAAGCAACATCAAGAGACATGGAGGGACGGGCAAAGAGGTCCGTAAACAGAGTATAGATGCGAGACGTCTGAGCCCCCTTGGAGTAGAGAGCGGCAAGATGGAGCCAAGCGAGCCTTGACCGTTTCATCATGACGGATGACAGGAGGCATTCATCAGAGAGACTGTTAGCTAGCCATGTGCGGACAAGAGCATCGTTGACATCTCAATCGTCAAAGCTAGGGGAATCATGCGGAAGAGAGTCATCAGTGAGATGATGACATTTGCGTTGAGAGCGGAGAAGGAAGGTGAAGGACACACTCCAATCGGGATAGTTGGGACCGATGAGTTTGGAAGCGGTGCCAAGCTTACCAGAAGGAGTGGGAGGAGAAGGAGGATGAGCGACAACGGGAGTAGTAATGGTAGAGATATCGGAGTTGGCCATAGAGGAGAGCAGCAAGAAGAACAAGCCGCGCAGCTAAAGAGGAGGAAGCAACGACTAGTAAGCAAGAGTGACTAGAAAAGGAGGTCGTACAAAGGAGAATAGGTCGCGACGACTTAGGAACAGGTCGCGACGACTAGAGAGCAGCAGCGGCGAGGAAAGGAGGCCGCATAAAGGAAAACAGGTCGCGACGACTAGAGAATAGCAGCGGCTAGAAAAGGAGGGGCAGAGAGGACACCCACACAAGAGAGGAAACAGAGCGCGAGAACAGGTCGCGAGAGAAGAGGAACAAGCCGCGCGGACAGTGCGCGACAAGAGAGAAAACAGGGCGCGAGAACAGGTCACAAGAGAAGAAGAAACCGCGCGAACAGGGCGCGACAAGAGAGGAAAGAGATTGCGAGAACAGGTCGCGAGAGAAGACGAACAAGCCGCGCGAACAGGTCGAGCGGACAGAGAGGTCTCAAAAAATCAAGAGGAAAAGATCGAGTCCTCTAATACCATGTGCGAACAGAAAAAAGTAGACCGAAAATTTGGAGTAACAAAAGTTTTATTATCCAAAAAGATATCAATTACAATGGTATAGCCTCCCTTTTATAAAATGGAGGAGATGAGAGAGATTACAATTAAGCAATGTGAGACTGAAAATTTACAAGTATATGCGGCTTTACAAATAGACAAACCGGACAGGTCGTGCGGTTAGACAAGCCGGCTAACCGCCCGACAACCAACAGTAGGAGAGAACAAGCGCCACAGAGAGCAAGCCGCCACAAGAGACCGCTAGACCGCCCGGTATCCAAGTCGTCTGAGACAAACTGCCAGACCGCTGGATACCAAACATCAACAGCCCGGCAGACAAACCGGCTAGGATCAACCGCCAAATCGCCGGCCTCCGAACAACAACAGACCGTCCGGCCTCCATACTGCAATAGAGGAGTACTAGGACTTTTGGTGATCTAAGATCTAGTCGACACTCTTGTCGAGGAAGAATCGTGAGTCGAGTCATCGGCCAAAGAAAGACGTGAAGTCCGATATCACATACACCGACGAGAGTTCTTCAAAATTTCTCGATTTAAATGTAAAAGCACGATTAGGGTTGAAGTAAAATCACCTTGGGTATTTATAGGAACTCCCCTTCTCTAACAGCTAGAAGTTCCTTCTATGCCGAGAAATCCACGTGTTACTGTACATGACAGTCGGGATGGACATAACAAAAATACAAAAATAAACCCGAAGTCATTTTCGTCGAGTATCGTTGAGTATATAAGGGTATACTTGTCGAACTACTTTGAATTATGATGAAAAGGTCTTGGACGAATCCAGACAGATCGATTTGAGAGCTCAGCGCATTCCTAGAGAGACTCGGCAAATTTGACGAATATCGACCAGCATACCTGACGAATTCGACGAGTATCGAAAGATAACTTCAACGAATTCGACGAATATGCAAGGCGATATACAACAAATTCTACTTGGCCGATTCTCAAGGATGCATGAAAATTCAGAGTTAATTCCTACGAGTTCGACGAGTATAAGTAGGTGTATCCAACGAATTTGACGAGTATCAACAGATAACCTCAACGAATTTGACGAGTCTACTCTACGATACTCGGCAAATTTTCCTTAGAGACAATTCTGTCATTTTTGAAATTCAGCAATACATCATTCCTTAAATCTTCTAATGCACTTGAAATAGAAGTATATTCCAATAGAGAGATTACACATGAGTCAGCACTTTGGCCTACACAATGAAGGATTACATTGTATAGTCACGTGTTCGATGATTCATTGTAACCTGATATTGGTCTGTACTTAACAACATTATCCTGCAAGCACATGACTAAAAACACAGCAATCAAATACAATCTCAATTCATCTTAGTTCCATGGACACTTCTTCAAATAAAGGTTATTGTGGATACAATACCCAACAACTCATTCTAACAGTACGAAACAGGCTACTCAGCAACTTCACCTCCCTTATCTTCGTCTACTGCTCGAACGTGTTCAATCGAGCGTACACTTTTGACATCAGCAATCTCCTCTTCACCCTCTCACCTCTTCACTCGTGACTCAAAGTAACCAGCTGTTCGACAGTCTCGCATCCTCCTTCATCCCGCTTCTTAACTCGAACGTTATATCCGAGGCGCATTTCTTGCATCAACAACGGCTATATTGGTGAGGGGTGCAAGCGCAGAAGGCAAAAAGGAGCGTGAGCTCATGAGGAAGGAGCACAGGAGATGACGACGTAGGATGATACGGGGAGATTGTCCCTGCCATTGAGTTTTATGTGTTTTTTTCGTCATGAGATTAAAGGTTTTTTGGCACTTTGTACCTTCATTTGTACCTTTTTGGTAGTTTACACCTTTAAAATAATAATACGACACTTTGCACCCCCCATTTGAATAGTTTGGCATTTTGCACCCTAGGACATATTTCAGGTAGGTATTTTGTCCGACTGATTTAAAATATATATTAGGGCTTGAATATTTTCTCTTCCTATCAGTTCCCCTCCATTCAGACTTATTCTCTCCAGCAATGATAAACTTATGTCAAAATGGGAGCGTCGAGGTTGTTGGATCACTGAGCTCTTTAGAGCGTCGTGTTTCTGGATGCTGAGATCGTCGAAGGCTAGGCTCGTTGAAACACAAAGCTCGTTAGAACGCAGAGCTCGTCAGAACACATAGCTCGTGGAAATCAACTTTTTCAAGATTCTTCTCTGACTTTAGGTATTAAAACTCAAGCTCATCAGTACTTACATTTATCTTTTTTTAGGGTTTTTTTCTCATCTTTTTCTCATTGTTCATTTAAGGGTTTTTTTTCTCTTTTTTTAGGTCTCGTTGTTCATTTAGGCCATTCAGTCCACATTTGTTCAGATTTAGCCATATAATTTTTTCTTAATACATTCATCTCCAAATTGGGTGTATTGTCTGTTTATTTTTTCATAGAATTTCTTAGCTCTATTTTTTCAGAGTTAGTTTTCTTTTTTTCCACATGTTTAATTTTCATTTTGAGTTAGCCATGTCCAGTCCCGGAGATGTTAAGTGACAAAACATGTTGGTTGATGAAGAGGGAGTTAATGTTGACAGTAGTAGTGATCCACTATGTATGGATAAGGAGTCAGATCAAGGCAATTCATCGTTTTGTGATGATTTGTATGATAGTGAATTTGAGTTGGATGCTTTGTTAGTTGATGATAATGTCGATGACTGTTGAAGCTTGAGGGATCGGGCGGTTTAATATCTAGCCGCAGCGGTCAGCTTGTCTCCCCGATCTGGCGGTTTGGTTCAGCGGTCTGCTAGTCTCCTTTTTCCGGCGGTCTGCTAGTCTCCTTGTTCCGACGTTTTGACTCAGCGGTCTGTTGGTTAGCCGCATTAGCGGTCTGATGATTGGCCGCAACAACGATCAGGAGGTTAGCCGTAGCAGCGGTCTGCTGGTTAGCCGTCACAACGGTATGTTGGTTACCCGCAACCACGGTCTGTTGGTTAGGCACAACAACGGTCTGTTGGTTAGGCACAACAACGGTCTGTTGGCAAGCCGCAGGTGTAGTCTGGAGGTTTGCCACAACATCGGTCTGGAGGTTAGCTGTAGTAGCGGTCTGGTAGTTAGCTGCAGTAGCAGTCTGGGAGTTAGCCGCAGCTGCGGTCTGGATGTTAGCCGGCGCTGGAGTTCAGAGGCTTCACTGGTTATGTATTATGTATAGCATGACGATTTGATTGTGTCAAACCGCCTAGCCGCGTGGCTTATATTTAGTCTCACATCGTCTCAACGAATTCGACGAGTCTACTCTACGATACTCGACGAATTTTCCTTAGAGACAATATTGTCCTTTCTGAATTCAACAACACATCATTCCTTAAATCTTCTAATGCACTTGAAATGGGAGTACATTCTAATAAAGAGATTACACATGAGGTAGCACTTTGGCCTACACAATGAAGGATTATATTGTATAGTCATGTGTTCAATGATTCATTGTAACCTGACATTGGTTTGTACTTAACAACATGATCCTGCAAGCACATGACTAAAAAACACACAATCAAATACAATCTCAATTCATCTTAGTTCCATGTACACTTCTTCAAATCAAGGTTATTGTGGATACAATTCCCAGCAACTCGTTCTAACCATACGAAACAGGCTACTCAGCAACTTCACCTCCCTTATCTTCGTATACTGCTTGAACGTGTTCACTCGAGCGTACACTTTTGACATCAGCAATCTCCACTTCACCCTCTCACCTCTTCACTCGTGACTCAAAGTAACCAGCTGTCTGACAGTCTCGCATGCCTCCTTCATCCCCGCTTCTTAACTCAAACATTATATCCGAGGCGCATTTCTTGCATTAACAACGGCTATATTGGCGAGGGGTGCAAGCACAGAAGGCAAAAAGGAGCGTGAGCTCATGAGGAAGGAACACAGGAGATGACGACGTAGGATGAGACGGGGAGATTGTCCCTTCCATTGAGTTTTATGTGTTTTTTCATGGTGAGATTAAAGATTTTTTGGCACTTTGTACCCTCATTTGTACCTTTTTGGTAGTTTACACCCTGAAATAATAAATACGACACTTTGCACCCCCCATTTGAATAGTTTGACATTTTGCACCCAAGGACATATTTCAGGTAGGTATTTATGTCCGACTGATTTAAAATATATATTAGAGCTTGAATATTTTCTCCTCCTATCAGTTCTCCCTCCATTCAGACTTATTCTCTCCAGCAATGATAACTTATGTCAAAATGGGAGCGTCGAGGTTGTTGGATCACTGAGCTCTTTAGAGCGTCGTGCTTGTGGATGTTGAGATCGTCGAAGGCTAGGCTCGTTGAAACAGAGCTCGTCGGAACGTAGAGCTCGTCGCAACGCAGAGCTCGTCAGAACACAGCTCGTGGAAATCAAATTTTTTGAGGATTCTTCTCTGACTTTAGGTATTAAAACTCAGGCTCATCAGTACTTACGTTTATCTTGTTTTAGGGTTTTTTCTCATCTTTTTCTCATTGTTCATTTAGGGTTTTTTTCTCTTTTTTCAGATCTCGTTGTTCATTTAGGCTATTCAGCCCACATTTGTTCAAATTTAGCCATATAATTTTTTCTTAATACATTCATCTCCAAACTGGGTGTACTGTCTGTTTATTTTTTTATAGAATTTCTTAGCTCTATTTTTTTTTCAGAATTTAATTTCATTTTTTCGTATGTTTAATTTCACTTTGAGTTAGCCATGTCCAGTCCCGAAGATGTTAAGTGACAAAACACGTTGGTTGATGAAGAGGGAATTAATGTTGACAGTAGTAGTAATCCACTATGCATGGATAAGGAATCAGATCAAGAGAATTCATCGTTTGATGATGATTTGTATGATAGTGAATTTGAGTTGGATGATTTGTTAGTTGATGATAATGTAGATTACTGTTGAAGCTTGAGGAGATCGGGTGGTTTAATATCTAGTCGTAGCGGTCAGCTTGTCTCCCCGGTCTGGCGGTTTGGTTTAGCGGTCTGCTAGTCTCCTTGTTCTGGCGGTTTGACTCAACGGTCTGTTAGTTAGCCGCATTGGCGGTCTGATGATTAGCCACAATAACGATCAGGAGGTTAGCCGCAACAGCGGTCTGTTGGTTACCCACAACAACGGTCTGTTGGTTAGCCGCAACAGTGGTCTGTTGGGAAGCCGCAGCTGTAGTCTGGAGGTTTGCCACAACATCAGTCTAGAGGTTAGCCATAGTAGCGGTCTAGTAGTTAGCCGCAACAACGGTCTGGGAGTTAGCCTCAGCTGCGGTCTGGATGTTAGCCGGCGCTGGAGTTCAGAGGCATCACTAGTTATGTATTCTGTATAGCATGACAGTTTGACTGTGTCAAACCGCTAGCCGCGTGGCTTGTATTTAGTCCCACATCGCATGTTGTATTCTCTCTCCTCCCCGTTTTCTATAAATAAGGAGATATACCTATGTATTGCTTATACTTTTTGGAGCAATAAAATTTGCTTTTATTTAGCTCTTTTTCACATATTTTTCAAAGCGAACCGATCCTTTGCTCCAAAGAGATGATAATTTGCATGTCTAACCGCTTTTGGTTAGCTTCTTCCGACCTTCTTTTGGTTTGCTTCCGGTCTAATTGTTGGGTATTGTATCCACAACGTACCTGATTTGAAGAAGCCCCTGGACAAGCTAAGGTAAATAGACAATGTTTTTGACAAAATATTTCAAGTTGTGCTTGCAGTTATTCCACGCTAAGTGCACACCAATGTCAGGGTGCAGTAGGTCAATATACACGGGTCTGCACGACGTAATCCCTCGTTGAGCAGATCAGTGTGTTGGCCTACGTGTACTCTCTCTATTGGAGTGCACTTAATTTCAAGTACAGGGCTGTGTTAAGGCAAGAGCAGACAAGGAGCAAGGATGGGTCAAGGAGCAGCTATTGGATGGAAAGATGAAAAATCATCCAAGTAAGAATCGACGAGAATCATCAAGTGATTCTCGCCGATTCGGCGAGAATCACTAGTGATTCTCGCCGAATCGTCGAGAATCACTGGCTGATTCTCGCCGCTAGATCAGCGTGCTATCAAGGCAAATTCGACGAGAATCCCTTTGTGATTCTCGACGAATCGTCGAGAATCACTTTGCGATTCTCGCCGAATCGTCGAGAATCACCCTTGATTCTCGACGATTCGACGATAATCACAGGTGATTCTCGCCGATTTTGCCTTGACAATTTTTCTGGAACCCCCTGAACCGGATTCTGCCGCGGGTACCATTTTGAACCGGATTTCGGGTTTACTCTTGTGGGACCCACAACGGTCTTTAAGGTATTTACTTGTGTATATATATACGGGTATTTTTCAACAGTAAAGACACAGAAAGAAGCCGAGCAAAATACCTTGACCTAAAATCGCGATCTCCACTCCGCCGCCGCCGTCGCGCTCGAGCTAGTTGGTCGCCGCCTGTGATCGAGATTTCGTCATGATCTTCCGGCGACAGAAGCTTAGCCAAGCTTAGAGTCTCACGTGTCTATCCAGAGATCCCTTGTCTCTTGATTTGTTGATCGGGAAAAACTTCCCCGTCCGAATCGATCGAGACGACCGATCCTCGTGTGACCGTTGGTAGACCTAGCTTGCTTCGCTATGAAGTTTGGATCTCCAAAGAAGAGCAGCCGCACATCGTTGTTGCCGCCGATCCCGTGAACCTAGCCGCCGCCCACTCCACCGCCGCCGGTTCCGGGGAGATTCTCTCCAAGAGAGACCAAGGTTGTGGACTCTTTGTAGACTTCAAGATCACGTCGTCAATGAAGAGGGACACCGTAGTCTCCACACGTAGTTTGTATTTCTTGTACATTCTATTTTACTTTTGTTGTAAAGGAACGTTTGTTCCGTGTTGTAAGGATTGGGTGCAACCCGTTTTGTGGGAGTGTTGACTCCTACGTGTGGAAGGGTTCCTTCCGATAGTGCAGGGATTGGATTTCAATCATGTTGGAGAAGAGACCGAGTCGTCCCTTGGTGGGAGATAGGTCGAAGGGGGAAGGTGGATGTACCCAAGTCGGGGAACCACTATAAATTGCTTGTGTATTCTGTGTGCCGTGCTGTTTATTTTTATTGTGCAGGTACATTCTTAAATTCCGCAAAAATGTTGCACGTCACCTATTCCCCCCCCCCATAGGTGAAGATAGTTGACACTAGGTGGACTTTCAAGTGGTATCAGAGGGAGGTTACTCATCAAAAAGGTTAACACCTTGAGTTGAATCCTGCCGCTAGTGTCAAGAAGAAGGCAAACATCTACTATGGACGGGCTCAAGTTCACTGGTAAGATCCCCGTGTGCACCAGGCTCAACTTTCCTATCTGGAAGGAAAGGATCAGATTCTACATGGAGGCAGTTGATCCTAGACTCTTCATGATTGTGGAGGAGGGACCTTATGTCCCCACTAAGGTATCCACCATTGATCCTACCAAGAAAGTGCCGAAGAAACTTTCTGAAATGGACAAGGACGAGATGGTGCTAGTGGGACTGGACAAGAAGGCACAGAACATTCTGGTCAGCGCAGTTGATGACTCAATGATGCAGAACTTCTGCAACTGTAGGACAGCATAGGAGATCTGGCATGGCCTGATCACCCTAATGGAGGGGACTAATGAAGTGAGGGATGATCGGAGATCCCTCCTGAACCAGAAATATGAGGCCTTCAGACAAGGGCCTAAGGAAGAGATCGGAGTCACATACGAGAACTTCCTCAAGATTGTCAACGCCCTCAAAGGATACGGAAGAGTGTTCACTAATGGTGAACTCAATGATAAATTCCTTAGGTCCCTCACTAAGGAATGGGACACAAAGATCTGCGCCATCCGAGAGTTTGGCAGACTAGCTGAAACAGACCCGCAAATTCTGTTTGGAAAGCTAATGTCCTATGAGCTTCAACTGAACACCAGGAAAGCAAAAGAAGAAGCAGAGAAGGCTGCAGCCAAAGAAAAGACTGTGGCTCTAAAAGCCAGTCACTCCAGAAAAGGTAAGGGTGCGGTTTCATACCGTGCCAGGAATAAGGATGAGGAGGAGGACTCCGAGCCATGCTCCTCCAGCTCAGAGCTGTCGGAGGAGGATTTCTCCCTCATCACCCACGAGTTCAAGAAGTTCCTCAAGATGAGAAATCAAAGAAAGAAAGACGGCTCCTCCTCCAGGCATCAGAAGAAAAATTATTCTTCTGACAGGTATGCTTCCAAACCGAACAAACATCGCTCTTCTGACATTATTTGCTTTAGATGCAATAAGCCAGGACATGTCGTGGCCGACTGCTATCAAGGCAAGAGAGAAAAAAGGAAAGGAGAGGAGCACAAATCCTCTAGAGATAAGAAGAAAGAGCGGAGCTACATCGCCAAAGGCCAAAGACACTAAGTGAGTCTGATTCCTCAGACTCCAGTGATGATGAGGAAGCCTACTTCGGGCTGGTGGGTCGCTCCGCCTCAGAAGGAGAATGTCCCCCATTTACTGGGAAGGTAAAAGCTCACACCCCTCTCTCCGACTCTGACTCTGATCCTGAGTCTCAGGATGATGAACCTGAGGATAGCCTTTTGGCTCGTGAAGCTGAGCTCCTCGAGAAGTATGAGCTTCTGCTCAACACTTTCGAGGAGTGCCGTAAGAGATTGAAGGCTGAGAAAAAGGAAGTAAAATTCCTTAAGGGTGAGTGTGTTTCCCTAAGGGAAGAGGTCACCAGTTTGATTTCTCTCCGACAGGAGCATCTTGACCTGACTTCAAAGCACTCAGAGTCTCTTAAGCTCCTTGATCTTAAGCAGGAGGAAGTCGACAAGTTGGAAGAACAACTTGCGGCAGAGAGGAAGATCGTCAAGAGCTTCTCTATGCCAAAAATTGTTCTTCCAGTTGTTGATACCTTCTCTGCTCAGGCCAAAGGAGCTGGCTTGGGGCATGTAGGGGTATCTGGTTCCTCATCCAGGAGAAACAGGAACCAGAGGAAGAATAAGGCGCCAAGAAGGCCTCTGCTGATGAAAAGGGAAAGGCTCCGCTCAGTCCTGTTGCGTTCAAAAAGCCTGGCTTTCCTTGCAACCAACATGACTTTGAATCAACATTTGGCCATCATTTCCGGCCCTCGGTTGCAAAGCCAAAGAGCCGATATGACGGTTGGACCTTTCCCCGGAACTTCGGTGAGAGTGCCTTCAAGGCACCTTATGAGGAAATCCACATGGGAAATTATGGTCACTTCTCTAGCGGCCATAATGGAAAGCAGGCACCAAAGGCCAAGCCTGTTATACAGAAGGTGAAGAAGTCTTGTGACTGCAATCACTGTGAGGCCCCCACCTCCAGATCCAAATCCCCTGCTGTACCCACCGTTCCCAGGGTAAGGCAGAGCTGAGGAGCCTAGGAAGAGGTACAACAGATTTGACTGTTGGTGCTGTGGCAAAGTCGGTCACTTTGTCGTGGATTGTTGGTTTAATCCAAGGTATCACGAGACTCCCTATGTTAGCAATGCGAGGTCGACCACTCGTAGGGTTAACCAACCGAGGGGGAGTATGCTAACCAGGAATCTAGGACCCAAGTTCGATTGGGTTCCTAAGGGAAATTAATTTTGTTTTGCAGGAATGTCCAAAGGCCACCAAAATGCCAATCTGGTACTTGGACAGTGGATGCTCCCGGCACATGACCGGGACAAGAAGCCTGCTGCGTGATTATACTCCAGTCAAGAATGGACCCAAAGTCATCTTTGGAGGGTCAGATCGAGGAGTCACCAGAGGTTACGGTATGATTTCCAACGGCATAATCTCTATCACCGACGTGGCTTATGTTGAAGGGTTAAACCATAACCTGATCAGTGTAAGTCAGTTATGTGACAAAAGTTATGACGTTAAGTTCTGCAAGGATAAATGTCTGATAATTTCACGTATCTCTTCTGAGACGGTACTATCAGTCATTAGGAGCAGAAATATCTTCTGCTTAGATTTTCTCAGTGTAGATTCATCTACCCCCGTATGCCTTGTGGCAATAGGCACTGCATCTCTTTGTGAACAATGGCACAAGAGATTGACACATATTAATTTCAAAACAATTAGTATGCTGTTTTCTAAAAACTTAGTAAGGGATGCTCCGGTTATCAAGTGCATCAAAGATATCCCTGTCCTGCATGCTAGATGGGCAAACAGACTCGGGCTACCTTTAAGAGCATTGTAGACAAAGACTCTTCCCGATGTCTTTACCTTCTACATATGGACTTGTTTGGTCCAATGCAAGTTCATAGCTTGGGAGGCAAGTCTTATACGCTAGTGATAGTTGATGATCATTCTCGGTTTACATGGGTGTTCTTCTTAAAACGAAAGTCGGATACGTTTGACATCTTCACTAGTTTTGTCAAGCAAGTTCAGAACGAATTTAACTGCCCAGTGGTCAAAATTAGAAGTGACCATGGAACAGAATTCGAATCTGGTGCTATGACAGAATTTTGTGAAGAACAAGGTATCTTTCATGAGTTTTCCTCCCCGCGCACTCCTCAGCAAAATGGAGTTGCGGAGAGGAGAAATAGAACTCTCATTGAAGCCTGCACGACAATGTTGAAAGACGCTTCTCTCCCAGAATACTTCTGGGCAGAGGCTGTCAACACAGCTTGTCATGTACAAAACCGAGCATTGATCAACAAGCATCATCGTAAGACGCCTTACGAGCTACTGAAAGGCAGGAAACCAACCATGTCCTACTTGAGGATCTTTGGTTGCAGATGCTATGTACTAATAATGGGAAGTACCCGCGTACTAAATTTGGTGAAAAATGCTTCGAAGGCATATTCATGGGCTATAGTTCCCACATTCGGGCGTATAGGGTCTTCAATAAGAAAACCCTAGTGGTAGAAGAATCAATTAATGTTGTATTTGATGAAGGAAGTTTGCTTAACAGCAATTCTTCCAGTGGTATTCTTGAAGATGCAGGTGCACGACTTGAACAGCTGGATCTCAATGAGACTGCTAAAGATGAAACTCCTAAGTACGTCAAAGTCTCCACCTCCACGTCATCTGGGAATGTTGAAGATCAAAATGGAACAAATCTCTTAGAAGGAGGAGAAGTCCAAGAAGTAGTCGAAGCTCCAGACGCCAGACTTCTAGAGCTCCGGCACGTGAGGGATCATCCTAGAGATCAGATCATCGGAGATCCTCGTGTCGGTGTTAGAACTCGAAGAGGTACTATTAACGAAGTTTTGCATCTTAGCTTCCTGTCGCAGGTTAAGCCAAAGAAGTTCGATGAGGGGAACAAAGACTCGACATGGATTTTGGCCATGCAAGATGAACTACACCAATTCGAACGATGCAACGTTTGGACGCTGGTTCCCAGACCACACAAGCAGAATGTGATTGGCACTAAGTGGATCTTCAGAAACAAACTGGATGAACATGGTGTCATCATAAAGAACAAGGCCAGGCTGGTGGCTCAAGGTTACAGACAGGAGGAGGGGATTGACTTCGACCAGACCTTTGCACCAGTGGCAAGGCTCGAGGCAATCAGACTGTTCCTGGCGTATGCTTCGCACAAAGGATTCACAGTCTATCAAATGGATGTGAAATCGGCATTCCTGAACGGAGACCTGAAAGAGGAAGTATACGTCGCTCAACCCCCAGGTTTTGTCAATCCTACTTATCCTAATCATGTATATTTTCTTAATAAAGCTTTATATGGGTTAAAACAAGCTCGACGAGCTTGGTATGAGACTTTATCTAGTTTTCTTCTTGAGAACAAGTTCTCTAGAGGCAAAATAGATAAGACATTGTTTCTCAGGGAAGTCAAAGGCAAGATTTTGCTGGTGCAAATCTATGTCGATGACATAATATTCGGGTCAACGGACAACAATCTTTGCAAAAAGTTTTCCAAACTTATGCAAGGAAAGTTTGAAATGAGCAGTATGGGAGAGCTCAAGTATTTCTTGGGACTTCAAGTGAAACAGTCTGAGGATGGAATCTTCATCTCTCAGACGAAGTTCACAAATGAACTCCTTAAGAAATTCGGGATGGAGAATGCAACCTCTATGAGGACTCCAATGGGATCCACTATGTCTCTGGATAAGGATGTGAAAGGTAAACCTTTCAATGAAACCAAATACAGAAGCATCATTGGATCCCTGCTCTACCTTACTGCCAGTAGACCGGATATTATGTTCTCCACATGTGTCTGTGCCCGGTATCAGGTGAACACTAAGGAATCTCACTATGTCGCTGCAAAGCGAATTCTAAGATACCTCAAAGGTACTCCCAATCTTGGCTTGTGGTACCCGAGAAACAATGATGTCGAGCTAATAGGCTTTTCAGATGCTGATTTTGCAGGGAGTAGAGATGACAGGAAAAGCACTTCCGGGACGTGTCAATTCCTCGGAAGAAGGCTTATCTCTTGGAACAGCAAGAAGCAGAATTGTGTAGCTACCTCCACTGCAGAGTCTGAGTACATCTCGGCTGGCAGTTGTTGCGCACAACTCCTATGGATCAGAAACCAGTTAGCCGACTACGACCTTCAGTTCAAGGAAGTGCCGATGTACTGCGACTCCTCCAGTGCTATTGCGATTGACAACAATCTTGTATCGCACAGCAGAACGAAGCATATTGAAGTGCGCTACCACTTCATTCGGGAGCACGTGGAGAACAAGGACATCTCTCTCTGTTATGTCCCCACGGACAAGCAGATTGCAGATATATTCACAAAACCCTTAGACGAAGCCAAGTTCAGTCTTTTCAAAACTGAATTGGGCATGCTCAACTATGAGGAATGAAGACTACAGAAGCTCCAAGCTCGTGCAAGAACTGAGGGGGAGCAAGGGTCAAATACTACAGACCCAGATTTGCAGAAGCTGAAAAGGGGGAGATTACCCTCTCGGCTAAGGCTAAGGTGGCTCTAAAGTTTGCTCGCACGGAATTGGTATCGGTAATGAATACCTCACTCAACTCAATTTCAAATTTATGGCTTTCATTCCCATATGCTCTATTCACCTTAGCTTGTAGGGTTTAGGCTTCTTCAAATAGGGGGAGATTGTTGGGTATTGTATCCACAACGTACCTGATTTGAAAAAGCCCCTGGACAAGCTAAGGTAAATAGACAATGTTTTTTGACAAAATATTTCAAGTTGTGCTTGCAGTTATTCCACGCTAAGTGCACACCAATGTCAGGGTGCAGTAGGTCAATATACACGGGTCTGCACGACGTAATCCCTCGTTGAGCAGATCAGTGTGTTGGCCTACGTGTACTCTCTCTATTGGAGTGCACTTAATTTCAAGTACAGGGCTGTGTTAAGGCAAGAGCAGACAAGGAGCAAGGATGGGTCAAGGAGCAGCTATTGGATGGAAAGATGAAAAATCATCCAAGTAAGAATCGACGAGAATCACCAAGTGATTCTCGCCGATTCGGCGAGAATCACTAGTGATTCTCGCCGAATCGTCGAGAATCACTGGCTGATTCTCGCCGGCTAGATCAGCGTGCTATCAAGGCAAATTCGACGAGAATCCCTTTGTGATTCTCGACGAATCGTCGAGAATCACTTTGCGATTCTCGCCGAATCGTCGAGAATCACCCTTGATTCTCGACGATTCGACGAGAATCACAGGTGATTCTCGCCGATTTTGTCTTGACAATTTTTCTGGAACCCCCTGAACCGGATTCTGCCGCGGGTACCATTTTGAACCGGATTTCGGGTTTCCTCTTGTGGGACCCACAACGGTCTTTAAGGTATTTACTTGTGTATATATATACGGGTATTTTTCAACAGTAAAGACACAGAAAGAAGCCGAGCAAAATACCTTGACCTAAAATCGCGATCTCCACTCCGCCGCCGCCGTCGCGCTCGAGCTAGTTGGTCGCCGCCTGTGATCGAGATTTCTTCGTGATCTTCCGGCGACAGAAGCTTAGCCAAGCTTAGAGTCTCACGTGTCTATCCAGAGATACCTTGTCTCTCGATTTGTTGATCGGGAAAAGCTTCCCCGTCCGAATCGATCGAGACGACCGATCCTCGTGTGACCGTTGGTAGACCTAGCTTGCTTCGCTACGAAGTTTGGATCTCCAAAGAAGAGCAGCCGCACATCGTTGTTGCCGCCGATCCCGTGAACCTAGCCGCCGCCCACTCCGCCGCCGCCGGTTCCGGGGAGATTCTCTCCAAGAGAGACCAAGGTTGTGGACTCTTTGTAGACTTCAAGATCACGTCGTCAATGAAGAGGGACACCGTAGTCTCCACACGTAGTTTGTATTTCTTGTACATTCTATTTTACTTTTATTGTAAAGGAATGTTTGTTCCGTGTTGTAAGGATTTGGTGCAACCCGTTTTGTGGGAGTGTTGACTCCTACGTGTGGAAGGGTTCCTTCCGATAGTGCAGGGATTGGATTTCAATCCTGTTGGAGAAGAGACCGAGTCGTCCCTTGGTGGGAGATAGGTCGAAGGGGGAAAGTGGATGTACCCAAGTCGGGGAACCACTATAAATTGCTTGTGTATTCTGTGTGTTGTGCTGTTTATTTTTATTGTGCAGGTACATTCTTAAATTCCGCAAAAACGCTGCACGTCACCTATCCCCCCCCCCCTAGGTGAAGATAGTTGACACTAGGTGGACTTTCACTACTTCTTCCCACCCTGCCCTCTCTTCTTGCCGTTATTTTTGTGACTTGTTTCCTTGCGAACTTTTCTGTTCACGCGGTCTTCCTTGATAGCCGCTCTGTCTTGCTCTTTCTAGCTTGTGGCTGCATGTTTGTGTGGCCTATGCGGGTTTCTTACCGCGCGCCTTCTTTGCTAGTCGTTCTTCCTTTCAACTTATTGTGTTTGCGCGGCTTCCCTGTTGTTCGCGCTTCCGTCTTCTGTGCTTCTTCAGGCTATTTCTTCCTATGTTGTTTCTTCTCGTGCGGTTTGTTCTGTTAAACCGTATGGTTTGCTGTTGTTTTCTATGGCCACTCCTTCTCTTGCTACTTCTATTACTGCTCGGTTGGCTACTACATGAAGGTGGCTCATTGATTCTGGGCTACTAATCATATGACAGAGAATTCTCATCTTTTCTCTTCTCTTGACATGAGTGACCCGAGTTTTCCTTGCAATCTTCTTTCCGTCACTGCTCTTTTCAAACAGTTGAACTGTGAAGCTATTTTTACCGCTTCTACCTGTGTTTTTCGGGTCCCTCACTCCGAGGAGTCGATTGATACTGGGACTGCAAGAGGTGACTTGTTCTATCTTGATACTGCTTCTGCTTTTTCATCCTCTTCTTTACTTTAGTGGCATCTTCGCCTTCAACATCCTCCTCCTCAGATTCTTTACTAGCTTCTGTCTGATTTATCTCGAGAGACTTCTTCTCTTAATTGTGAGGCTTATCAATTTGACAAACATCACAGATCTACTTTTCCCGCTAAGCAAGGCCGCAGTTCTTCTCGTCCCTTCGACCTTATTCATTCGGATGTTTGTGGTCCTGCTCCCCTCCCGACTGTTGGTAGGGGTAGTATGTATTTTGTTACTTTTATTGATGATTTCTCTCGGTGTATGTGTGTAACACCTCCCCTGTAATGACCGTATAATATGAGTCCGGTCGGGGCCCCACAACATACGGACGCCACAGCTTTAGTATTATAAGTTGATATAGCTACCCACACTCAAAACACTTTGCACAACATATCGGAAACAAAAGCAAGCCTAGAAGTTATCCACTACTACAAGAGTAAAACAAATGGCCTTACAACAAGTGTCCAAACTCAAATAATACATCAGTCAAGAAAGTGCATAACACTCCTAGTCTACCTCGGCATGCAAGACGGACAACATGAATCTCAAACATACAACATCATAAAGTAGAACTACAAAAGAGAGAAGCACTTCATGAAGCTTAGGCCTTTCTGGCCGGCGAGCTAGCTCCTGCATGCGATCCTTGCCCTGTAAAATTTATTAATAACGTGGGTCAGCAAAGTCTGACCTCAAACTGTGTAACAACACATCTCCTCCCGGTCGCCCCTAACGGACCCCGCGGTACCCCTCCAACCTGCAAGTTAGCACTTCGTATGCAATAATCATAAGCAAGAAAAAGCAACTACAGAAATAGGCTTGGGTGTCACACACATCATACATGTTCTCTACGGGTTGAGCATATAATAAAAAGGGCCTATTTATGCAATCATGTATGCAACAACCCGGGTTTCACCCAAGGCACCCTATCGCGTATGCATCTAGCACATCATCACATCATATGGGTACTCATCGATTCCCCATTGGCATAAAGCCACAAACAAAGGGGTAAAACCATTCCCCCCATCGACACACAGGCCGCCACATGGAACTCTTGCAAAGGCCCCACCCGCTCAAGGTCTTAGACTCGGGCTTGCCTACAAGCTCTGACGTCTCATGTCAGGATTCCAACAAACACAAAACTGACCGATTCTAAGAAGCCTTGCCGGACCCCACCCGCTCATGGCCTCATTGCCCGGGCTTGTCCCCATGCTTGCATTCTCGTCAGTCTCATAAAAGGGTACTAGTCTCGCCGGTACACTCTCCACACATAACGTGAACGTCACGGGATAGCCAGCCGACCACAGAGACATAGTCACGCCTTGGCACATCACAAACCAAGACAATTCCACCCTAGTCCCTCATTTGTACTACAGCGTTCCCGCGCACCAAGGAAACATCTACAACTCATGCGGAGCTAACCTTGTCCACCAAGGAAACCATCTACCGCCACGAGGAGCTAACCTTGTCCGGTTCCGACTACACATACTCACTTGAGAAAAAGGGGGAAACATCACCACATCACGAACGACATCTTGTCGCGACGGAATCTCTACGAATCCTTAACGTTCGTATGCAACATCACCGAGTCGGACTAACGGTCGTGACTACGGCTTCACCCACCATGCCTAAATCCACTAACGGAGCGGATCTCTAATGCAAAATATGTCGGGGACGGACTCAATCAACCCGGAGGTTCCTCTTGAACCTTGGCAACCCAAAACCCCTCTCATTTGAGAGTTTGGTGCCCAAAAACTAGAAAGAAAAGATGCTAAAGACATGCATCCTAAGACCGAGAGGAGAAGTGTCGTTACCTTCCGACTCCTCTTCCTTGCCATGGCAAAATAGCCGGATGAAAACCTTCGCAAAGATCTAGCCTCCACGGATATGGACTCGGCTCGCGATTTGGAGCACTGAAACCTCTCCTACAGCCCAAACCCTCCTTCTCCTTCTTCCTTGCTCTCCCTTCTCTCTAGAAATTAGTAAGAGAAAAGCTTGAAGAAGATTGAGGGTTTCCAACCATATTCTCGGACTTAACTCCCCAAGAAATGTCCTGAACCATCAGATCCTAAAATCAGAGAAAGAATGACCACGATCCGCCTGAAAAATAAAAGACCTGGGCCAAACACGGCCTGACACAGGCCCGTGTCCAGTGTCGTGTGCCTCATTCGCCGTCTCAAATCGACGTGCCTGGAACAGCACACGAGCATCCGACACGCCCGTGTTCGACTCGACACGCCCGTGTCCCCACTGACACGGCCGTGTGGCCGGCCGTGTGCCTCCAACGACACGGCCCCGAAACATCCCGTGAAGGGACATGGCCTGGGACACGCCCGTGTCCCAAGCCGTGTGCCAAGTCTCGACACTCATCGACAGCCTTTGTGTCGACACCGCGGAAAAACGTCGAGCGAAGATCGTCAACCAAGCGGGACACGCCCGTGTCACAGGCCGTGTACCCCAGTCTCGACACTCGACACTCGACTCTCGACACTCATCGAGGGAACATCGTCGACTGAAGCTCGTCGACAGATCCACACGGCCTTGGACACGCCCGTGTCCTAGGCCGTGTGCCTTGTCTCGACACATGGTCGAGCAAAAATGTCGACACCTCGGGCCGAGTGTCGATACGGGCTCGACACGCCCTGCGACACGCCCGTGTCACAGGCCGTGTGTCCTGTCTCAACACTTCGTCGAACGCAAAGTGTCGACCACGCGGCCAAGTCGTCGACACGGCCTGACACGGCCTGGGACCGGGCCGTGTGCCCCCTGCCAGAAACCAAAAATTTTCCAGAGATGCAAATCGACCCTTTCTCCAGAACTGGGGTGTTACAACTCCCCCCCCCCCTTAACAGAATTTCGTCCCGAAATTACAAAACAAAAGGGAACAAAAACTTAACTTGTACCTGAAATGAAGAGTTCTGGATACTCTTCTTGCATGACCTGTTCTCGCTCCCAAGAGAACTCCTCTCGACCACAGTTGTCCCATCGGACTTTCACGAGTTTAACCTCTTTATTCCGCAACTGCCGAGTCTCCGAATCCTCTAAAGCAATTGGAAGGACTCGCGTCCTCAAGTCTTCCTCAATCGGCACCGATGCCGGCTCAATCACCACACTAGCCTCCACCAAGGCTTTCCTCAAAACGGAGACGTGGAAGACGTCATGCAATCCACTCAGCTCTGTGGACAACGCCAACCGATAGGCTGCTTCTCCCACCCGTTCAACAACTTCAAAAGGCCCCAAAAACCTTGGACTCAACTTCTTGAGTCGATGAATCCGTGAGACGCCTTTGAACGGTTTGATCTTCAAATAGACCCAATCACATACCGCAAACTCCAACTTCCGGTGACGAGCATTAAAGTATTTTGCTTGTCGGTCTTGCGCCACCTTCATACGCTCTTGTATGGTCGGTACCATCTCACAAGCGTCAACTACCACATCCTTTCCCAAAATTTTGGTGTCTCCCGCCTCTGCCCAAGACATCGGTGTTCGACACCGTCTCTCATACAAAGCTTCGTATGGCGCCATTTTTATACTTGCTTGGTAACTGTTATTGTACGCGAATTCTACCATGAATAGGTGATCCTCCTACTTCTTGCCGAAGTCAAGAACGCACATTCTCAACATATCTTCCATAGTACAGTTTGTTCTTTCAGTTTGCCCATCGGGTTGAGGATGGAATGTCGTACTGAACTTTAGCTTCGTGCCCAGACTCTTTTGAACCAATCTCCAGTCCTTGGACGTAAACCGTCCATCTCGATCGCTGACTATGCTCTTAGGAATCCCATGCAGTCGTACAATATTGCGAACATACAACTCCACCAGCTTCTCCACGCTGTCCTCTTTCCGATTTGGGATGAAGTGGGCCACCTAGGTTAAGCGGTCCACGATTACCCAAATAGCATCATTACCCTGCTGCGATCTAGGCAACCCATGCACAAAATCCATGGAGATGTCATCAAATTTCCACTTAGGGATTGGAAGGGGCTTCAGGAACCCGCCCGGCTTCTGACATTCGGCCTTCACCAAAGCACACGTTTGGCAACGATTCACATACAAAACTACATCCCGCTTCAGCCCCGGCCACCAAAAGGATTTCTTCATATCCAGGTACATCTTCGTACTGCCCGGGTGAATGGAGTACTTTGTGAAGTGAGCCTCAAACATCAACTCCTCACGGAGTTTGCCGAACTGCGGTATACAAACCCTTCCGTCCTTCCTCAGAATCCCATCAATCATCTCTCAGGCGCTGCTCTCGCCCGTTTGAGCCTCCAACACAAATGGTTGAAACTCCACATCCAACCGAGTCGCTTCCCGAATGCGATCGGTCAAGTCGTTTTGCACTTCAATCCAGTTCAATCGAGCCACGTTGGACTCGCCTCTCGCAACACATTCCAAACCAAGGGACTCTCATTCCCGTACCAACCGCTCATCATGAGCTTCGATCCAATTCCCTTGCCCCGAGTACTTCCTACTTAAGGCATCCGCCACCACATTGGCTTTACCTGGCGTATACTGAATCGCCACCTCGTAGTCTCCAAGAAACTCAACCCACCTGCGTTGTCGCATGTTCAAGTCCTTTTGATCCAAGAGATACTTCAGGCTTTTATGATCCGTGAAGATCTCCACCTTTGCACCATAAACATAATGTTGTCATATTTTCAACGCGAAAATTACTGCCGCCAACTCCAAGTCATAGACGGGGTAATTCCTCTCATGAGGCATCAGCTGTCTAGACCCAAAAGCTATCACCTTGCCATGTTGCACCAAAACACAACCCAAACTGCATCCCGATGCGTCACTGAAGATCTGAAATCCCTCGGTCCCTTGCGGTAGACTTAGGATTGGAGCCATCATCAGTCTCTCCTTCAGTGCCTCAAATGCTTGGCTGCACTCTTGAGTCCACACAAACTTATGATCTTTACGAGTGAGTGAGGTGAGGGGTAGAGCTATCCGCGAAAAATTCTCCACGAACCTCCTGTAATACCCAGCTAGTACAAGAAAACTTCGGACCTCCGCCACGGTCCTCAAAACCGGCCAATCTCTGATGGCTTTTCACTTTTGTTGGATCCATTGCCACCCCACCCCACTAATCACGTGGCCCAAAAATGCCACCTTCTCTAACCAGAACTCATACTTGGAGAACTTTGCATACAACTGATTCTCCCTCAACACTTGCAAGACCACCCTCAAGTAGGACTCATGTTCCACTTCCGATTTGGAATACACCAAGATGCCATCAATGAAGACAACCACAAAAGAATCCAAGTATTCCCGAAATACTCGATTCATAAGATCCATGAACACAGATGGTGCATTCGTCAGTCCGAACGACATCACCGTAAACTCAAAGTGTCCATACCTTGTACCAAAGGCAGTCTTGGGGATGTCCTCGTCCCGAATTCGCAGATGATAATATCCTAACTTCAAGTCCAATTTGGAGTACACCACCGACCCCACTAGCTGGTCGAACAAGTCGTCTATCCGAGGAATCAGATACTTATTCTTGACGGTCAATTTATTCAGCTCTCGGTAGTCTATGCATAGCCGCATGTTACCATCTTTATTCTTTACAAACAACACAGGCGCGCTCCACGGTGAAAAACTGGGTCTAATATACCCTTGCTCCAATAGTTCCTGTAGCTGTACCTTAAGCTCAGCCAACTCCTTTGGTGCCATCCTAAACGGAGGACGTGACACCGGCCTAGCCTCCGGCACTAACTCGATCGAGAAATCGATCTCCTTCCGAGGAGGCGCTCCAGGAAGTTCATCCGAAAACACATCCTTGAACTCTGCCACTACGGGCACTTCCTCAATAGACAGCTGGGAGAGACGAACCTCCAATAATGCTACAAGCGCTACACCACCCTGGTAAACCGCCTGCATCAACTGCATGGCCGAAATCAGGGAACAGGACACTCCACAAAGGCCCTCAAATTGACCTTTGCCTGCCCTTTGCTCCTGAGGGTCACTACCTTAGATAGGCAGTCAATACTGGTGCGCTGCTCTGCAAGCCAGTCCATGCCCAAAATGACATCGAACTCAACCAATGGTAAAATCGCTGCTACCAAAACGAAGTCCACTCCGTCCAGCTCCCAACAGATGCGCCCTCTGGCCCCGGTGGTCATGGATGACCCATTGCTGCGCCCGACGAGAAAGACTCAACTCCTATTCTCCGGATGAAGCTCTCCGCGAGAAAGGAGTGTGATGCTCCCATATCAAACAATACCCTAGCAGGTTATTCGAAAACTAAAACGAAGCCTACAACATAGACAACACACAAAAAGTCTAAAAGGATGAAGCACAAAATTTAAACTTAAATTTTCTTCATACCTGTCACCACATCGGTTTGGCGGATCGGTTCTTGCTGTCCAAGGTTGTAAGCCCTTGGTTGCACCGGTTGGAACCGAGAAGCGCTCGACTCCGTCATCTTCCCTTTCTCTGCAGCACTGGGGCCGGAGCGCACAGTCTGCTCCTGCCTTGCCTCTTGCCCCGCTCCTACTTGGGGACAAACACGAGCTATGTGCCCCACTTTACCGTAGTTGTAGCACGTCGGCGGTCCCCTAGAGTGTGAACCTCCAGGCGTCCACTTGCTCTTCTCACCGGACCTGGATGTGTGAGGCTTATTCCTCCACCTACTCCCTTCAGACTTTCCATGGGATTGGGAAGGCTTCCCTTCCCCTTGCTTGAGAGTAAAACCCTTACGATGTTGGGTTCGCTCCAAATCACTTTCCAACATCCTGGCAGCCTCAACCAACTCATTGAAACCAGCTCTCTTCATGGAAATGAGGGGTTGCCTCAGGTTCTCCCTCAGCCCCTAGTAGAAGAGGTTATCCCTCTCTACATCATCTGCCATCGTCGTTCCCGCGTAACGACCCGAACGGGTGAACTCCTGCACATACTCATCCAACGTCTTGTCTCGCTGCATTAAATGCAGAAACTGTCTCTGAAGGGCCAACCGTGTCGAAACGGGAATGTACCTCTTAAGAAAAGCATCCCCAAACTCCACTGATGGGGTGCGTCCGGGAACTGGCGGCCGCTATGGCTCACCCACCACAACTTGGTGTCTCCTTCCAACATGAACGCCGCAAACTCAGATTTCTTTCTTCTGGCGTCTCTGCCGCCCTCAAAAGCTCTTGAATGCGAACCCACCAGTCCTCCGCATCCGTTGGCGTACCAACTTCCTTGAATGACGGGGGATGGAAGCTCAGGAAATACTTCAAGTACCGGTCTCCATGTCCGACAACTACCCTTTCTGCCAAAGGCTCCACTCGCCTAGCTTCTCCTCCTGGAACGGCCATCGCCGTATCCGGTGTAGCAGGGGTTGCTACCATAGCTGCCGCTGCAGCTTGGGCCGCCACTGCAGCTTGGGCCTCCACCATCGCTTCTGCAAGCATGCAGTAGAAATCGACAGGGTTAACACCCATACCCAAAAGACCTGGAGCAGTAGCACTGCTCGCCAAAAGCTCTTCTCTTGCTCTCGACGTTCCTGCCTCGTTGCTTGCACTCTTCAAGAAACAAGAAACAAGGAATCAGCCTCTAAACTCACGACTTAAACAATAGGACACTCATGGTCCAGCATTACTCTTATGTGGATAACTTCTCTATGCATTGACCTTGAATCTAACCTCGCTTTGATACCAAATTGTAACACCTCCCCTGTAATGACCGTATAATATGGGTCCGGCCGGGGCCCCACAACATACGGACGCCACAGCTTTAGTATTATAAGTTGATATAGCTACCCACACTCAAAACACTTCGCACAACACAGCGGAAACAAAAGCAAGCCTAGAAGTTATCCACTACTACAAGAGTAAAACAAATGGCCTTATGGCCTTACAACAAGTGTCCAAACTCAAATAATACATCAGTCAAGAAAGTGCATAGCACTCCTAGTCTACCTCGGCATGCAAGCCGGACAACATGAATCTCAAACATACAACATCATAAAAGTAGAACTACAAAAGAGAGAAGCACTTCATGAAGCTTAGACCTTTTTGGCCGGCGAGCTAGCTCCTGCATGTGATCCTTGCCATGTAAAATTTATTAGTAACGTGGTTCAGCAAAGGCTGACCTCAAATTGTGTAACAACACATCTCCTCCCGGCCGCCCCTAACGGACCCCGGGGTACCCCTCCAACCTGCAAGTTAGCACTTCGTATGCAATAATCATATGCAAGAAAAGCAACTACAGAAACAGGCTTGGGTGTCACACACATCATACATGTTCTCTACGGGTTCAGCATATAATAAAAAGGTCTACTTATGCAATCATGTATGCAACAACCCGGGTTTCACCCAAGGCACCCTATCGCGTATGCATCTAGCACATCATCACATCATATGGGTACTCATCGATTCCCCATTGGCATAAAGCCGCAAACAAAGGGGTAAAACCATCCCCCCCATCGACACACAGGCCGCCACATGGAACTCTTGCAAAGGCCCCACCCGCTCAAGGTCTTAGACCCGGGCTTGCCTACAAGCTCTGACGTCTCATGCTAGGATTCCAACAAACACAAAACTGCCCGATTCTAAGAAGACTTTCCGGACCCCACCCGCTCATGGCCTCATTGTCCGGGCTTGTCCCCATGCTTGGCATTCTCGTCAGTCTCACAGAAGGGGACTAGTCTCGCCGGGACACTCTCCACACATGACGTGAACGTCACGGGATAGCCAGCCGACCACGGAGACAACCACGCCTTGGCACATCACAAACCAAGACAATTCCACCCTAGACCCTCATTTATACTGCAACATCACCGAGTCGGACTAACGGTCGTGACTACGGCTTCACCCACCATGCCTAAATCCACTAACGGAGCGGATCTCTAATGTAAAATATGTCGGGGACGGACTCAATCAACCCGGAGGTTCCTCTTGAACCTTGGCAACCCAAAACCCCTCTCATTTGAGAGTTTGGTGCCCAAAAACTAGAAAGAAAAGATGCTAAAGACATGCATCCTAAGATCGAGAGTAGAAGTGTCGTTACCTTCCGACTCCTCTTCCTTGTCATGACAAAATAGCCGGATGAAAACCTTCGCAAAGATCTAGCCTCCACGGATCTGGACTCGGCTCGCGATTTGGAGCACTGAAACCTCTCCTACATCCCAAACCCTCCTTCTCCTTCTTCCTTGCTCTCCCTTCTCTTTAGAAATTAGTAAGAGAAAAGCTTGAAGAAGAATGAGGGTTTCCAACCCTATTCTCGGACTTAACTCCCCAAGAAATGTCCTGAACCATCAGATCCTAAAATCAGAGAAAGAATGACCACGATCCGCCTGAAAAATAAAAGACCTGGGCCGAACACGGCCTGGCATACGCCCGTGTCTAGGGCCGTGTACCTCATTCGCCGTCTCAAATCGACGCGCCTAGAACAGCACACGGGCATCCGACACGACCGTGTTCGACCCGACACGCCTGTGTCCCCACTGACACGGTCGTGTGGCCGGCCGTGTGCCTCCAACGACACGGCCCCGAAACATCCCATGAAGGGACACGGCCTGGGACACGCCCGTGTCCCAAGCAGTGTGCCAAGTCTCGACACTCGTCGACAGCCTTTGTGTCGACACTGCGGAAAAACGTCGAGCGAAGATCGTTGACCAAGCGGGACACGCCCTGTGACACGCCCGTGTCACAGGCCGTGTGCCCCAGTCTCGACACTCGACACTCGACTCTCGACACTCATCGAGAGAACATCGTCGACTGAAGCTCGTCGACAGACCCACACGGCCTTGGACACGCCCGTGTCCTAGGCCGTGTGCCTTGTCTCAACACATGGTCGAGCGAAAATGTCGACACCCCGGGCCGAGTGTAGATACGGGCTCGACACGCCCTGCGACACGCCCGTGTCGCAGGCTGTGTGCCCTGTCTCGACACTTCGTCGAACGCAAAGTGTCGACCACGCGGCCAAGTCGTCGACACGGCCTGGGACCGGGCCGTGTGCCCCCTGCCAGAAACCAAAAATTTTCCAGAGACGCAAATTGACCCTTTCTCCAGAACTGGGGTGTTACAACTCCCCCCCCCCCCCTTAACAGAATTTCGTCCCGAAAGTGCAAAACAAAAGGGAACAAAAACTTAACTTGTACCTGAAATGAATAGTTCTGGATACTCTTCAAGCATGACCTGTTCTCGCTCCCAAGAGAACTCCTCTCGACCGCAGTTGTCCCATCGGACTTTCACGAGTTTAACCTCTTTATTCCGCAACTGCCGAGTCTCCGAATCCTCTAAAGCAATTGGAAGGACTCGCGTCCTCAAGTATTCCTCAATCGGCACCGATGCCGGCTCAATCACCACACTAGCCTCCACCAAGGCTTTCCTCAAAACAGAGACGTGGAAGATGTCATGCAATCCACTCAGCTCTACGGACAACGCCAACCGATAGGCTGCTTCTCCCACCCGTTCAACAACTTCAAAAGGCCCCAAAAACCTTGGACTCAACTTCTTGAGTCGGCAAATCCGTGAGATGCCTTTGAACGGTTTGATCTTTAAATAGACCCAATCACCTACCGCAAACTCCAACTTCCGGTGACGAGCATTAATGTATTTTGCTTGTCGGTCTTGCGCCACCTTCATACGCTCTTGTATGGTCCGTACCATCTCACAAGCGTCAACTACCACCTCCTTTCCCAAAATTTTGGTGTCTCCCGCCTCTGCCCAAGACATCGGTGTTCGACACCGTCTCCCATACCAAGCTTCGTATGTCGCCATTTTTATACTTGCTTGGTAACTGTTATTGTACGCGAATTCTACCATGAAGAGGTGATCCTCCCACTTCTTGCCAAAGTCAAGAACGCACATTCTCAACATAGCTTCCATAGTACGGTTTGTTCTTTCAGTTTACCCATCAGTTTGAGGATGGAACGCCGTACTGAACTTTAGCTTCGTGCCCAGACTCTTTTGAACCAATCTCCAGTCCTTGGACGTAAACCGTCCATCTCGATCGCTGACTATGCTCTTAGGAATCTCATGCAGTCGCACAATATTGCGAACATACAACTACACCAGCTTCTCCACGCTGTCCTCTTTCCGATTTGGGATGAAGTGGGCCACCTTGGTTAAGCGGTCCACGATTACCCAAATAGCATCATTACCCTACTGCGATCTAGGCAACCCATGCACAAAATCCATGGAGATGTCATCAAATTTCCACTTAGAGATTGGAAGGGGCTTCAGGAACCCGCCCGGCTTCTGACATTCGACCTTCACCAAGGCACAAGTTTGGCAACGATTCACATACAAAGCTACGTCCCGCTTCAGCCCCGACCACCAAAGGGATTTCTTCATATCCAAGTACATCTTCGTACTGCCCGGGTGAATGGAGTACTTTGTGAAGTGAGCCTCAAACATTAACCCCTCACGGAGTTTGCCGAACTGCGGTATACAAACCCTTCCGCCCTTCCTCAGAATCCCATCAATCATCTCCCAGGCGCTGCTCTCGCTAGTTTGAGCCTCCAACACAAATGGTTGAAACTCCACATCCAACTGAGTCGCTTCCCGAATGCGATCGGTCAAGTCGTTCTGCACTTCAATCCAGTTCAACCGAGCTACGCTGGACTCGCCTCTCGTAACACATTCCAAACCAAGGGACTCCCATTCCCGTACCAACCGCTCATCATGAACTTCGATCCTGAAAGTCCACCTAGTGTCAACTACCTTCACATATGGGGGTGGGAATAGGTGACTTGCAGCTTTTTGCGGAATTAAAATTGTACCTGCACAAGATAACAAAACAGCACAGAAAAGAAAGGACACAAGCAATTTATAGTGGTTCCCCGATTTCGGTACATCCACTTTCCCCCTTCGACCTATCTCCCAACCAGGGACGACTCGGTCACTTCACCAACAGGATTGAAATCCAATACTTGCACTAACGGAAGGAACTCTTCCACACGTAGGAGTCACCACTCTCACAACACGGGTTGCACCCAACCCTTACAACTAGGAACCAACGTTCTTTTACAACAAAATGAAATAGAATGTATACGAAATACAAACAACTTATGAAGACCAAGGTGTCCCTCTTCGTTCGATGATGCGTTCTTGAAGTCAACGAAGAGTCCACAACCCTAGATCTCACTTGGAGAGAATCTCCCCGAAACCGGCGGCGGCAAGAGGGGCGGCGGCGGCAAGAGGGGCGGCGGCTTGGTTCTCGGGATCGGTGGCGACAATGGTGTGCGGCTGTAGTACTTTGGAGATTCAAACTTCATAGCAAAGCTAGCAAGGTCTTCCAACGGTCACACTAGGATCGATCGTCTCGATCGATTCGGAAGGGGAAGGTTTTCCCGATCAACGAATCAAGAGACAAAGGATCTCTGGTTAGACGCGTGAGATGCTATGCTTGGCTGAGCTTCTGTCGCCAGGAGATCTGGAAGAAACCACGATCAAGGCCGGCGAACAACTTGCACGAGCGGCGACGGCGGCAGCGGAGCTAGCTTCGCGAACTAGGTCACGTCGGCGGCTCGGCTTCGTATATTTTTGTGTGTCATTTTACTGTTCAAAATACGCGAGTATTTATACAGTAGTATACCTCTTTATGACCGTTGTGGGTCCCACAAGAAGAAACCCTAATACCGGTTCAAAACAACGCCTTAACATTTGATCCGGTCCAGCGGGATCCAGAAAATATCCCAAGTCAAAATTAGTGAGAATCGAAGGTGATTCTCGACGAGTCAGCGAGAATCACCAGTGATTCTCGTCGATTATGACTTAGCTCCTTATCGGCTCTTGCATGATCACAGCCCTGTACTTGAAAATAAGTACACTCCAATAGAGAGAGTACACGTAGGCCAACACACTGATCTGCTCATTGAGGGATTACGTTGCGCAGACCCGTGTATATTGATCTACTGCACCCTGACATTGGTGTGCACTTAGCGTGGAATAACTGCAAGCACAACTTGAAAGATTTTATCAAATACATTGTCTATTTACCTTAGCTTGTTCAGGGGCTTCTTCAAATCAGGTACGTTGTGGATATAATACCCAACAGATCCAATTCCCTTGCCCCGAGTACTTCCTACTCAAGGCATCCGCCACCACATTGGATTTACCTGGCGTATACTGAATCGCCACCTCGTAGTCTCCAAGAAACTCAACCCACCTGCGTTGCTGCATGTTCAGGTCCTTTTGATCCAAGAGATACTTCAGGCTTTTATGATCCGTGAAGATCTCCACCTTTGCACCATAAACATAATGCCGCCATATTTTCAACGCGAAAATTACCACCGTCAACTCCAAGTCATGGACGGGGTAATTCCTCTCATGAGTCTTCAGCTGTCTAGACCCAAAAGCTATCACCTTGCCATGTTGCACCAAAACACAACCCAAACCGCATCCTGATGCGTCACTGAAGATCCGAAATCCCTCGGTCCCTTGCGGTAGACTTAAGATTGGAGACATCATCAGTCTCTCCTTCAGTGCCTCAAATGCTTGGCTGCACTCTTGAGTCCACACAAACTTATGATCTTTACGAGTGAGTGAGGTGAGGGGTAGAGCTATCCGCAAAAAATTCTCCACGAACCTCCTGTAATACCCGGCTAGTCCAAGAAAACTTCGGACCTCCGCCACGGTCCTCAAAACCGACCAATCTATGATGGCTTCCACTTTTGTTAGATCCACTGCCACCCCACCCCCACTAATCACGTGGCCCAAAAATGCCACCTTCTCTAACCAGAACTCGCACTTGGAGAACTTTGCATACAACTGATTCTCCCTCAACACTTGCAAGACCACCCTCAAGTGGAACTCATGTTCCACTTCCGATTTGGAATACACCAAGATGTCATCAATGAAGACAACCACAAAAGAATCCCAGTATTCCTGAAATACTCGATTCATAAGATCCATGAACATAGATGGTGTGTTCGTCAGTCCGAACGACATCACCGTAAACTCAAAGTGTCCATACCTTGTACCAAAGGCAGTCTTGGGGATGTCCTCATCCCGAATTCGCAGTTGATAATATCCTGACTTCAAGTCCAATTTGGAGTACACCACCGACCCCACCAGCTGGTCGAACAAGTCCTTTGGTGTACCTTAAGCTGTAGCTGTACCTTAAGCTCAGCCAACTCCTTTGGTGCCATCCTAAACGGAGGACGTGACACCGGCCTAGCCTCCGACACTAACTCGATCGAGAAATCGATCTCCCTCCGAGGAGGCACTCCAGGAATTTCATCCGGAAACACATCCTTGAACTCTGCCACTACAGGCACTTCCTCAATAGATAGTTGGGAGAGACGAACCTCCAATAATGCTACAAGCGCTACACCACCCTGGTAAACTGCTCGCATCAACTGCATGGCCGAAATCAGGGAACAGGCCACTCCACAAAGGCCCTCAAATTTGACCTCCGCCTGCCCTTTGCTCCTGAGGGTCACTATCTTAGATAGGCAGTCAATACTGGCGCGCTGCTCTGCAAGCCAGTCCATGCCCAAAATGACATCGAACTCAACCAATGGTAAAATCACTGCTACCAAAACGAAGTCCACTCCATCCAGCTCCCAACAGATGCGCCCTCTGGCCCCGGTGGTCATGGATGACCCATTGGGCATGCGCACTCTCAGCTCTACGCCCGACGAGAAAGATTCAACTCCTATTCTCCGGATGAAGCTCTCTGCGAGAAAGGAGTGTGATGCTCCCATATCAAACAATACCCTAGCGGGGTATCCGGAAACTAAAACGAAGCCTACAACATAGACAACACACAAAAAGTCTAAAAGTATGAAGCACAAAATTTAATCTTAAATTTTCTTCATACATGTCACCACATCGGTTTGGCGGATCGCTTCTTGTTGTCCAAGGATGTAAGCCCTTGGTTGCACCGGTTGGAACCGAGAAGAGCTCGACTCCGCCATCTTCCCTTTCTCTGCAACACTGGGGCCGGAGCGCACAGTCTGCTCCTGCCTTGCCTCTTGCCCCGCTCCTCCTTGGGGACAAACACGAGCTATGTGCCCCACTTTACAGCAGTTGTAGCACGTCGGCGGTCCCCTAGAGTGTGAACCTCCAGACGTCCACTTGCTCTTCTCACCGGACCTGGATGTGTGAGGCTTATTCCTCCACCTACTCCCTTCAGAATTTCCATGGGATTGGGAAGGCTTCCCTTCCCTTGCTTGGGAGTAAAACCCTTACGATGTTGGGTTCGCTCTAGATCACTTTCCAACATCCTGGCAGCCTCAACCAACTCATTGAAACCAGCTCTCTTCATGGAAATGAGGGGTTGCCTCAGGTTCTCCCTCAGCCCCTGGTAGAAGAGGTTATCCCTCTCTACATCATCTGCCATCGTCGTTCCCGCGTAACGACCAAAACGGGTGAACTACTGCATATACTCATCCACCGTCTTGTCTCGCTGCATTAAATGCAGAAACTGCCTCTGAAGGGCCAACCGTGTCGAAACGGGAATGTACCTCTTAAGAAAAGCATCCCCAAACTCCTCCACCGACGGGGTGCGTCCGGGGAACTGGCGGCCGCTATGGCTCACCCACCACAACTTGGCGTCTCCTTCCAACATGAACGCTGCATACTTAGATTTCTTTTCTTCTGGCGTCTCTGCAGCCCTCAAAAGCTCTTGAATGCGAACCCATCAGTCCTCCGCATCCGTTGGCGTACTAGCTCCCTTGAATGACGGGGGATGGAAGCTCAGGAAATACTTCAAGTACCGGTCTCCTTGTCTGACAACTACCATTTTTGCCAAAGGCTCCACTCGCCTGGCTTCTCCTCCTGGCACGGCCGTCGCCGTATCCGGTGTAGCAGGGGTTGCTACCTGAGCTGCCACTGCAGCTTGGACCGCCACCATCGCTTCTGCAAGCATGCGACAGAAATCGGCCGGGTTAACACCCGTGCCCAAAAGACCTAGAGCAGTAGCACTGCTCGCCGAAAGCTCTTCTCTTGATCTCGACATTCCTGCCCCGTTGCTTGCACTCTTCAAGAAACAAGAAACAAGGAATCAGCCTCTAAACTCACGACTTAAACAATAGGACACTCATGGTCCAGCGTTACTCTTATGTGGATAACTTCTCTACGCATTAACCTTGAATCTAACCTCGCTTTGATACCAAATTATAACACCTCCCATGTAATGACCGTATAATATGGGTCCGGCCGGGGCCCCACAACATACGGACGCCACAACTTTAGTATTATAAGTTGATATAGCTACCCACACTCAAAACACTTTGCACAACACAACGGAAACAAAAGCAAGCCTAGAAATTATCCACTACTACAAGAGTAAAACAAATGGCCTTATGGCCTTACAACAAGTGTCCAAACTCAAATAATACATCAGTCAAGAAAATACATAGCACTCCTAGTCTACCTCGGCATACAAGCCGGACAACATGAATCTCAAACATACAACATCATAAAAGTAGAACTACAAAAGAGAGAAGCACTTCATGAAGCTTAGGCCTTTCTGGCCAGCGAGCTAGCTCCTGCATGCGATCCTTGCCCTGTAAAATTTATTAGTAATGTGGGTCATCAAAGGCTGACCTCAAACTGTGTAACAACACATCTCCTCCAGGCCGCCCCTAACGGACCCCGGGGTACCCTTCCAACCTGCAAGTTAGCACTTCGTATGCAATAATCATAAGCAAGAAAAGCAACTACAAAAACAGGCTTGGGTGTCACACACATCATACATGTTCTCTACGGGTTGAGCATATAATAAAAAGGGCCTACTTATGCAATCATGTATGCAACAACCCGGGTTTCACCCAAGTCACCCTATCGCGTATGCATCTAGCACATCATCACATCATATGGGTACTCATCGATTCCCCATTGGCATAAAGCCGCAAACAAAGGGGTAAAACCATTCCCCCCATCGGCACACAGGCCGCCACATGGAACTCTTGCAAAGGCCCCACCCGCTCAAGGTCTTAGACCCGGGCTTGCCTACAAGCTCTGACGTCTCATGCTAGGATTCCAACAAACACAAAACTGACCGATTCTAAGAAGCCTTGCCGGACCCCACCCGCTCATGGCCTTATTGCCCGGGCTTGTCCCCATGCTTGGCATTCTCGTCAGTCTCACAGAAGGGGACTAGTCTCGCCGGGACACTCTCCACACATGACGTGAACGTCACAGGATAGCCAGCCGACCACGGAGACATAGCCATGCCTTGGCACATCACAAACCAAGGCAATTCCACCCTAGTTCCTCATTTGTACTGCAGCGTTCCCGCGTACAAAAAGAAAACATCTACAACTCATGCGGAGCTAACCTTGTCCACCAAGAAAACCATCTACCGCCACGAGGAGCTAACCTTGTCCGGTTCCAACTACACGTACTCACTTGAGAAAAAGGGGGAAACATCACCACATCACAAACGACATCTTGCCGCGACGGAATCTCTACGAATCCTTAACGTTCGTGTGCAACATCACCGAGTCGGACTAACGGTCGCGACTACAGCTTCACCCACCATGCCTAAATCCACTAATGGAGCGGATCTCTAATGTAAAATATGCCGGGGACGGACTCAATTAACCTGGAGGTTCCTCTTGAACCTTGGCAACCCAAAACCCCTCTCATTTGAGAGTTTGGTGCCCAAAAACTAGAAAGAAAAGATGCTAAAGACATGCATCCTAAGACCGAGAGGAGAAGTGTCATTACCTTCCGACTCCTCTTCCTTGCCATGGAAAAATAGTCGGATGAAAACCTTCGCAAAGATCTAGCCTCCACGGATCTGGACTCGGCTCGCGATTTGGAGCAACAAAACCTCTCCTACAGCCCAAACCCTCCTTCTCCTTCTTCCTTGCTCTCCCTTCTCTCTATAAATTAGTAAGAGAAAAGCTTGAAGAAGAATGAGGGTTTCCAACCCTATTCTCGGACTTAACTCCCCAAGAATTGTCCTGAACCATCAGATCCTAAAATCAGAGAGAGAATGACCATGATCCGCCTGAAAAATAAAAGACCTGGGCCGAACACGGCTTAGCACACTCCCGTGTCCAGGGCCGTGTGCCTCATTCTCCGTCTCAAATCGACGCGCCTGGAACAACACACGGGCATCCGACACGCCCGTGTTCGACCCGACACGCCCGTGTCCCCACTGACACGGCCGTGTGGCCGGCCGTGTGCCTCCAACGACACGGCCCCGAAACATCCCGTGAAGGGACACGGCCTGGGACACGCCCGTGTCCCACGCCGTGTGCCAAGTCTCGACACTCGTCGACAGCCTTTGTGTCGACACCGCGGAAAAACTTCGAGCAATGATCGTCAACCAAGCGGGACACGCCCTGTGACACGCCCGTGTCACAGGCCATGTGCCCCAGTCTCGACACTCGACACTCGACTTTCGACACTCGTCGAGAGAACATCGTCGACTGAAGCTCGTTGACAGACTCACACGGCATTGTACACACCCGTGTCCTAGGCCGTGTGTCTTGTCTCGACACATGGTCGAGCGAAAATGTCGACACCCCGGGCCGAGTGTCGACACGGGCTCGACACGCCCTGCGACACTCCCATGTCGCAGGTCGTGTGCCCTGTCTCGACACTTCGTCGAACGCAAAGTGTCGACCACGCGGCCAAGTCGTCGACACGGCCTGACACGGCCTGGGACCGGGCCGTGTGCCCCCTGTCAGAAACCAAAAATTTTCCAGAGACGCAAATCGACCCTTTCTCCAGAAATGGGGTGTTACAACTCTCCCCCCTTAACAGAATTTCGTCCCGAAATTACAAAACAAAAGGGAACAAAACTTAACTTGTACCTGAAATGAAGAGTTCTGGATACTCCTCTAGCATGACCTGTTCTCGCTCCCAAGTGAACTCCTCTCGACAGCAGTTATCCCATCGGAATTTCACGAGTTTAACCTCTTTATTCCGCAACTGCCGAGTCTCCGAATCCTCTAAAGCAATTGGAAGGACTCGCGTCCTCAAGTCTTTCTCAATCGGCACCGATGCCGGCTCAATCACCACACTAGCCTCCACCAAGGCTTTCCTCAAAACGGAGACGTGGAAGACGTCATGCAATCCACTCAGCTCTGCGGACAACGTCAACCGATAGGCTGCTTCTCCCACCCGTTCAACAACTTCAAAAGGCCCCAAAAACCTTGGACTCAACTTCTTCAGTCGGCGAATCCGTGAGACGCCTTTGAACGGTTGGATCTTCAAATAGACCCAATCACCTACCGCAAACTCCAACTTCCGTTGACGAGCATTAAAGTATTTTGCTTGTCGGTATTGCGCCGCCTTCATACGCTCTTATATGGTCCGTACCATCTCACAAGCATCAACTACCACCTCCTTTCCCGAAATTTTGGTGTCTCCCGCCTCTGCCCAAGACATTGGTGTTCGACACCGTCTCCCATACAAAGCTTCGTATGGCGTCATTTTTATACTTGCTTGGTAACTGTTATTGTACGCGAATTCTACCATGAAGAGGTGATCCTCCCACTTCTTGTCGAAGTCAAGAACGCACATTCTCAACATAGCTTCCATAGTACGGTTTGTTCTTTCAGTTTGCCCATCAGTTTGAGGATGGAACGTCGTACTGAACTTTAGCTTCGTGCCCAGACTCTTTTGAACCAATCTCCAGTTCTTGGACGTAAACCGTCCATCTCGATCGCTGACTATGCTCTTAGGAATCCCATGCAGTCGCACAATATTGCGAACATACAACTCCGCCAGCTTCTACATGCTGTCCTCTTTTCGATTTGGGATGAAGTGGGCCACCTTGGTTATGTAACACCCCAGTTTTTGCAAGAGGTTCAGTCTGCTGTTCTGGAAATTTTTTTGGGTTCTGGCAGGAGGCACACGGCCTGCGACACGGGCGTGTCGCAGGGCGTGTCGAGGCCGTGTCGACACTCGGCCCAAGTGTCGACACTTTGTGCTCGACAAAGTGTCGAGAGTGAGGCACACGGCCTGCGACACGGGCGTGTCGCAGGGCGTGTCGAGGCCGTGTCGACACTCGGCCCAAGTGTCGACACTTTGTGCTCGACAAAGTGTCGAGAGTGAGGCACACGGCCTGCGACACGGGCGTGTCGCAGGGCGTGTCGAGGCCGTGTCGACACTCGGCCCAAGTGTCGACACTTTGTGCTCGACAGAGTGTCGAGAGTGGGGCACACGGCCTGCGACACGGGCGTGTCGCAGGGCGTGTCGAGGCCGTGTCGACACTCGGCCCAAGTGTCGACACTTTGTGCTCGACAGTGTGTCGAGACTGGGGCACACGGCTTGGGACACGGGCGTGTCCCAGGCCATGTCACCTCTCGGGTTGGTGTTGGGGCCGTGTCGTTGGAGCTACACGGCAGGCCACACGGCCGTGTCACTGGGGACACGGGCGTGTCAGATTGAACACGGGCGTGTCGGATGCCCGTGTCTGATTCCAGGCGCGTCGATTTGAGACGGCGAATGAGGCACACGGCCCTGGACACGGGCGTGTGCCAGGCCGTGTTCGGCCCAGATCTTTTATTTTCCAAGCGAATCGCAGCCAGTCTTTTTCTGGTTTTGGGATCTAACGGTTCAGGCCATCTCCTGGGGATTTAAGCCCGAAGTTAGGGCTGCAGATCCTCACTTTTTCCAAGTTCTCTCTTTCTAAGATCTTGAGAAAACCTAGAGCAAGGAGGAGGAAGAAGAACTCTTGGGCTGTAGGAAGGGTGTCGGAGCTCCGAATCGCGAGCCGAGTCCGGATCCGTGGAGCTTAGACCGCTGCGAAGTTTTCCATCCGGATAGTTTGCCATGGCAAGGAAGAGGAGTCGGAAGGTAACGACATCTCTCCTCTCGGTCTTTAGGATGCACGTTTTAGCATCATCTAGTTTTCTTTTCTCTAATTTTTGGGCACCAAACTCTCAAATGAGAGGGGTTTTGGCTTGCCAAGTTTCAAGAGGAACTTCCGGGTCGATTGAGTCCGTCCCCGGCATATTTTGCATTAGAGATCCGCTTCGCTAGTGGATTAGGCATGGTGGGTGAAGCCGTAGTCGCGACCGTTAGTCCGACACGGTGATGTTGCATACGAACTTAGGGATTCGTAGAGGTTTCCGATGCGGCAAGATGCCGTTTGTGTTGTGGTGGTGATTGTCCCGTTTGCTTGAAAAGAGTACATGTAGTCGAACCCGGACAAGGTTAGCTCCTCGTGGTGGTAGATGGTTTCCTTGACAAGGTTAGCTCCAAATGAGAATGGAGATGGTTTCCTTGGTGGACAAGGTTAGCTCCGCACGAGTTGGAGATGTTTTCCTTGGTGCGCGGGAACGCTGCGGTACAAAGAGGGATTGCGATGTGTTTAGTCTTGGTTGTGTTGTGCCAAGGCGTGGCTATGTCTCCGTGGTCGGCTGGCTATCCCGTGACACGTGCGTCATGTGTGGAGAGTGTCCCGGCGAGACTAGTCCCCTTCTGTGAGACTGACGAGAATGCCAAGCTTGGGGCAAGCCCGGGCAAAGAGGCCATGAGCGGGTGGGGTCCAGCAAGGCTTCTTAGAATCGGTCAGTCTGTGGTTGTTGGAATCCTGACAGGAGACGTCAGAGCTTGCAGGCAAGCCCGGGGCTAAGCCCACGAGCGGGTGGGGCCTTGGCAAGATTTCCATGTGGCGGCCTGTGCGCCGTGTGAGGGAGTTGTGTCTCCCTCAATGTTTGCGGCTTTATGCCAATTGGGGAAATGTGAGTACCCAAATGTTGTGATGTTGTGCTAGATGCATACGGTTTAGGGTACCTTGGGTGAAGCCCGGGTGTTGCATTCATGTTGCATAGTAGGCTCTTTCTTTATATGCTCAACCAGTAGAGAACATGTTTGTTGATTGAGACATCCAAGCCTGTTTTAATGTATTTCTATTTATAGAAATTTATATTGCTTATGAAGTGCTGACTTGCAGGTTGGAGGGTTCCCCGGGGTCCGTTAGGGGCGGCCGGGAGGAGATGTGTTGTTACACAGTTTGAGGTCAGCCTTTGCTGACCCACGTTACTAATAATTTTTACAGGGCAAGGATCGCACGCAGGAGCTAGCACGCCGGCAAAAAAGGCCTAAGCCCATGAAGTGTTTTCTCTTTTGTAGCACTACTTTTGATGATGTATGTTTGAGACTATTTTGTCCGGCTTGCATGCTGAGGTAGACTAGGAGTGCTGAGCACATTCATGTTTGGTTGTACTGTCTACCCTTTTGGACATTTGATGTAAGGCCTTAAGGCCATTTGTTTACTCTTTTGGATTAGTGGATAACTTCTAGTTGTGCTTGGTTTTCCGCTGTGTTGTGCAAGTGTTTTGAGTTTGGGTAGCTATATCAACTTTTAATACTAAAGCTGTGGTGTTCGTATGTTGTGGGGCCCCGGCCGGACCCATATTATACGTCTATTATAGGGGAGGTGTTACAGGTTAAGCGGTCCACGATTACCCAAATAGCATCATTACCCTACTGCGATCTAGGCAACCCATGCACAAAATTCATGGAGATGTCATCAAATTTCCACTCAGGGATTAGAAGGGGCTTCAAGAACCCGCCCGGCTTCTGATATTCGGCCTTCACCAAGGCACAAGTTTGGCAACGATTCACATACAAAGCTACGTCCCGCTTCAGCCCCGGCCACCAAAAGGATTTCTTCATATCCAAGTACATCTTCGTACTGCCCGGGTGAATGGAGTACTTTGTGAAGTGAGCCTCAAACATCAACTCCTCACGGAGTTTGCCGAACTGCGCTATACAAACCCTTCCGTCCTTCCTCAGAATCCCATCAATCATCTCCCAGGCGTTGCTCTCACCCGTTGGAGCCTCCAACACAAATAGTTGAAACTCCACATCCAACCGAGTCGCTTCCCGAATGCGATCGGTCAAGTCGTTCTGCACTTCAATCCAGTTCAACTGAGCCACGCTGGACTCGCCTCTCGCAACACATTCCAAACTAAGGGACTCCCATTCCCGTACCAGCCGCTCATCATGAGCTTCGATCTAATTCCCTTGCCCCGAGTACTTCCTACTCAAGGAATCCGCCACCACATTGGCTTTACCTGGCGTATACTGAATCGCCACCTCGTAGTCTCCAAGAAACTCAACCCACCTGCATTACCGCATGTTCATATCCTTTTGATTCAAGAGATACTTCAGGCTTTTATGATCTGTGAAGATCTCCACCTTTGCACCATAAACCTAATGTCGCCATATTTTTAACACGAAAATTACCGCCACCAACTCCAAGTCATGGACGGGGTAATTCCTCTCATGAGGCTTCAGCTGTCTAGGCCCAAAAGCTATCACCTTGCCATGTTGCACCAAAACGCAACCCAAACCCCATCCCGATGCGTCACTGAAGATCCGAAATCCCTCGGTCCCTTGCGGTAGACTTAGGATTGGAGCCATCATCAGTCTCTCCTTCAGTGCCTCAAATGCTTGGCTGCACTCTTGAGTCCACACAAACTTATGATCTTTACGAGTGAGTGAGGTGAGGGGTAGAGCTATCCGCGAAAAATTCTCCACGAACCTCCTGTAATACCCGGCTAGTCCAAGAAAACTTCGGACCTCCGCTACGGTCCTCAAAACCGGCCAATCTCTGATGGCTTCCACTTTTGTTGGATCCACTTCCAGCCCACCCCCACTAATCACGTGGCCCAAAAATGCCACCTTCTCTAACCAGAACTCGCACTTGGAGAACTTTGCATACAACTGATTCTCCCTCAACACTTGCAAGACCACCCTCAAGTGGGACTCATGTTCCACTTCCGATTTGGAATACACCAAGATGTCATCAATGAAGACAACCACAAAAGAATCCAAATATTCCCGAAATACTCGATTCATAAGATCCATGAACACAGATGGTGTGTTCGTCAGTCCGAACGACATCACCTTAAACTCAATGTGTCCATATCTTGTACCAAAGGCTGTCTTGGGGATGTCCTTGTCCTGAATTCGCAGTTGATAATATCCTAACTTCAAGTCCAATTTGGAGTACACCACCGACCCCACCAGTAGGTCGAACAAGTCGTCTATCCGAGGAATCAGATACTTATTCTTGACAGTCAATTTATTCAGCTCTCGGTAGTCTATGCATAGCTGCATGCTACCGTCTTTCTTCTTTACAAACAACACCGGCGCGCTCCACGGTGAAGAACTGAGTCTAATATACCCTTGCTCCAATAGTTCCTGTAGCTGTACCTTAAGCTCAGCCAACTCCTTTGGTGCCATCCTAAACGGAGGACGTGACACCGGCCTAGCCTCCGGCACTAACTCGATCGAGAAATCGATCTCCCTCCGAGGAGGCACTCCAGGAATTTCATCCGGAAACACATCCTTGAACTCTGTCACTACGGGCACTTCCTCAATAGACAGCTGGGAGAGACGAACCTCCAATAACGCTACAAGTGCTACACCACCCTGGTAAACCGCCCGCATCAATTGCATGGCCGAAATCAGGGAACAGGCCACTCCACAAAGGCGCTCAAATTTGACCTCCGCCTGCCCTTTGCTCCTGAGGGCCACTACCTTAGATGGGCAGTCAATACTGACGTGCTGCTCTGCAAGCCAGTCCATACACAAAATGACATCGAACTCAACCAATGGTAAAATCGCTGCTACCAAAACGAAGTCCACTCCGTCCAGCTCCCAACAGATGCGCCCTCTGGCCCCGGTGGTCATGGATGACCCATTAGGTATGCGCACTCTCAGCTCTGCGCCCGACGAGAAAGACTCAACTCCTATTCTCCGGATGAAGCTCTCCGCGAGAAAGGAGTGTGATGCTCCCATATCAAACAATACCCTAGCGGGGTATCCGGAAACTAAAACGAAGCCTACAACATAGACAACACACAAAAAGTCTAAAAGGATGAAGCACAAAATTTAATCTTAAATTTTCTTCATACCTGTCACCACATCGGTTTGGCGGATCGCTTCTTGTTGTCCAAGGTTGTAAGCCCTTGGTTGCACCGGTTGGAATCGAGAAGAGCTCGACTCCGCCATCTTCCCTTTCTCTGCAACACTGGGGCCGGAGCGCACAGTCTGCTCCTGCCTTGCCTCTTGCCCCGCTCCTCCTTGGGACAAACACGAGCTATGTGCCCCACTTTACCGCAGTTGTAGCACGTCGGCAGTCCCCTAGAGTGTGAACCTCCAGACGTCCACTTGCTCTTCTCACCGGACCTGGATGTGTGAGGCTTATTCCTCAACCTACTCCCTTCAGACTTTCCATGGGATTGGGAAGGCTTCCCTTCCCCTTGCTTGGGAGTAAAACCCTTACGACGTTGGGTTCGCTCCAGATCACTTTCCAACATCCTGGCAGCCTCAACCAACTCATTGAAACCAGCTCTCTTCATGGAAATGAGGGGTTGCCTCGGGTTCTCCCTCAGCCCCTGGTAGAAGAGGTTATCCCTCTCTACATCATCTGCCATCGTCGTTCCCGTGTAATGACCCAAACGGGTGAACTCCTGCACATACTCATCCACCGTCTTGTCTCGCTGCATTAAATGCAGAAACTGCCTCTGAAGGGCCAACCGTGTCGAAACGGGAATGTACCTCTTAAGAAAAGCATCCCCAAACTCCTCCACCGACGGGGTGCCTCCCGGGAACTGGCGGCCGCTATGGCTCACCCACCACAACTTGGCGTCTCCTTCCAACATGAACGCCGTATACTCAGATTTCTTTTCTTCTGGCGTCTCTGCCGCCCTCAAAAGCTCTTGAATGCGAACCCACCAGTCCTCCACATACGTTGGCGTACCAACTCCCTTGAATGACGGGGGATGGAAGCTCAGGAAATACTTCAAGTACCGGTCTCCATGTCCGACAACTACCCTTTCCGCCAAAGGCTCCACTCGCCTGGCTTTTCCTCCTAGCACGGCCGTCGCCATATCCGGTGTAGCAGGGGTTGCTACCTGAGGTGCTGCTGTAGCTTGGGCCGCCACCATCGCTTCTGCAAGCATGCGACAGAAATCGGCCGGGTTAACACCCGTGCCCAAAAGACCTGGAGCAGTAGCACTGCTCGCCAAAAGCTCTTCTCTTGCTCTCGACGTTCCTGCCTCGTTGCTTGCACTCTTCAAGAAACAAGAAACAAGGAATCAGCCTCTAAACTCACGACTTAAACAATAGGACACTCATGGTCCAGCGTTACTCTTATGTGGATAACTTCACTACACATTGACCTTGAATCTAACCTCACTTTGATACCAAATTGTAACACCTCCCCTGTACTGACCGTATAATATGGGTCCGGCCGGGGCCCCACAACATACAGACGCCACAGCTTTAGTATTATAAGTTGATATAGCTACCCACACTCAAAACACTTTGCACAACACAACTGAAACAAAAGCAAGCCTAGAAGTTATCCACTACTACAAGAGTAAAACAAATGGCCTTATGGCCTTACAACAAGTATCCAAACTCAAATAATACATCAGTCAAGAAAGTGCATATCACTCCTAATCTACCTCGGCATGCAAGCCGGACAACATGAATCTCAAACATACAACATCATAAAAGTAGAACTACAAAAGAGAGAAGCACTTCATGAAGCTTAGGCCTTTCTGGCCAGCGAGCTAGCTCCTGCATGCGATCCTTGCCCTGTAAAATTTATTAGTAATGTGGGTCAGCAAAGGCTGACCTCAAACTGTGTAACAACACATCTCCTCCCGCCCGCCCCTAACGGACCTCGGAGTACCCCTCCAACCTGCAAGTTAACAATTCGTATGCAATAATCATAAGCAAGGAAAGCAACTACAAAAATAGGCTTGGGTGTCACACACATCATACATGTTCTCTACGGGTTGAGCATATAATAAAAAGGGCCTACTTATGCAATCATGTATGCAACAACCCGGGTTTCATCCAAGGCACCCTATCGCATATGCATCTAGCACATCATCACATCATATGGGTACTCATCGATTCCCCATTAGCATAAAGCCGCAAACAAAGGGGTAAAACCATTCCCCCCATCGGTACATAGACCGCCACATGGAACTCTTGCAAAGGCCCCACCCGCTCAAGGTCTTAGACCCGGGCTTGCCTACAAGCTCTGACGTCTCATGCTAGGATTCCAACAAACACAAAACTGACCGATTCTAAGAAGACTTTCCGGACCCCACCCGCTCATGGCCTTATTGCCCGGGCTTGTCCCTATGCTTGGCATTCTCGTCAGTCTCACAGAAGGGGACTAGTCTCGCCGGGACACTCTCCACACATGACGTGAACGTCACGGGATAGCCAGCCGACCACAGAGACAGCCACGCCTTGGCACATCACAAACCAAGACAATTCCACCCTAGTCCCTCAATTGTACTGCAGCGTTCCCGCGCACCAAGGAAACATCCACAACTCATGCGGAGCTAACCTTGTCCACCAAGGAAACCATCTACCGCCACGATGAGCTAACCTTGTCTGGTTCCGACTACACGTACTCACTTGAGAAAAAGGGGGAAACATCACCACATCACAAACGACATCTTGCCGCGACGGAAGCTCTACGAATCCTTAACGTTCGTATGCAACATCACCGAGTCGGACTAACGGTCGCGACTACGGCTTCACCCACCATGCCTAAATCCACTAACGGAGCGGATCTCTAATGTAAAATATGCCGGGGACGGACTCAATCAACCCGGAGGTTCCTCTTGAACCTTGGCAACCCAAAACCCCTCTCATTTGAGAGTTTGGTGCCCAAAAACTAGAAAGAAAAGATGCTAAAGACATGCATCCTAAGACCGAGAGGAGAAGTGTCGTTACCTTCCGACTCCTCTTCCTTGCCATGGCAAAATAGCCGGATGAAATCCTTTGCAAAGATCTAGCCTCCACGGATCTAGACTCGGCTCGCGATTTGGAGCACCGTAACCTCTCCTACAGCCCAAACCCTCCTTCTCCTTCTTCCTTGCTCTCCCTTCTCTCTATAAATTAGTAAGAGAAAAGCTTGAAGAAGAATGAGGGTTTTCAACCCTATTCTCGGACTTACTCCCCAAGAAATGTCCTGAACCATCAGATCCTAAAATCAGAGAAAGAATGGCCACGATCCGCCTGAAAAATAAAAGACCTGGGCCAAATACGGCCTGACACACGCCCGTGTCCAGGGCCGTGTGCCTCATTCGCCGTCTCAAATCGACGCGCCTGGAACAACACACGAGCATCCGACACGCCCGTGTTCGACCCGACACGCCCGTGTCGCCACTGACACGGCCGTGTGGCCGGCCGTGTGCATCTAACGACACGGCCCCGAAACATCCCGTGAAGGGACACGGCCTGGGACACGCCCGTGTCCCAAGCAGTGTGCCAAGTCTCGACACTCGTCGACAGCCTTTGTGTCGACACCGCGGAAAAACGTCGAGCGAAGATCGTTGACCAAGCGGTACACGCCCTGTGACACGCCCGTGTCACAGGCCGTGTGCCCCAGTTTCGATACTCGACACTCGACTCTCGACACTCGTCGAGAGAACATCGTCGACTGAAGCTCGTCTACAGACCCACACGGCCTTGGACACGCCCGTGTCCTAGGCCGTGTGCCTTATCTCGACACATGGTCGAGCAAAAATGTCGACACCCCGGGCCGAGTGTCGATACGGGCTCGACACGCCCTGCGACACGCCCGTGTCGCAGGCCGTGTGCCCTGTCTCGACACTTCGTCGAATGCAAAGTGTCGACCACGCGGCCAAGTCGTCGACACGGCCTGATACGGACGGGGACACGCCCGTGTCCCGGGCCGTGTGCCCCCTGCCAGAAAGCAAAAATTTTCCAGAGACGCAAATCGACCCTTTCTCCAGAACTGGGTGTTACAATGTGATTGTATTTGTTACATGACCGCTCTGAAATATATTCTACTTTCACTGTATTTTATAATGAGATTCATACACAATTTGATACCCCTATTAAAATTCTTCGCACTGATAATGCTAAGAAGTATCTCAGTCATCAATTTACGTCATTTTGTGTGGATCATGTCATTGTCCATCAAACTATTTGTCCTTACATTTCTCAACAGAATGACGTTGCTAAACACAAAAATCGTCATCTTCTCGATGTGGCTCGTAGCCTTCTTACTCATATGCATGTTCCCAGGTCTTATTAGGGTCATGTTGTTCTTCTCTCTTGTTTTCTCATTAATCAAGTTCTGTCTTCGGTTCTCAATGGAAAGACTCCATTTTCTATCTTGTATCCTAATGGGACTCTGTTTCTTTTATCTCTTGAGTCTTTGGATGCACAACGTTTGTTCACTCACCTTATTCTGGTCGTGACAAACTCTCGCATCGCTTCGTTAAGTGCATTTTTCTGGGTTATTGGCCAACACAGAAAGAATATAGGTGTTTTGATCCTGTTTTTCGGAAACAATATATTTCTACAGATGCCACTTTCTTTAAGGATGACCCGTTCTTTTCTTCTCCCTTTATTCTTCCTTCTTTTAATGATTCTGCTTATTTTCCTCTTGTGTCGGTACCTCTTCTAGAGCATGCACTTCTTCCTTCTCTTTCTACTTCTGATTCTCCTATTGTCTTTGATTCCTCTACTGAGTTGCTGCCAACCGCTCTTGAGCTAGTTATCTCGCCTTCGGGTGGAACTGATACAGTCGACAGGACAAACCTTAATCTTCTGATTGCTCTTCGGAAAGGTGTTCGATCTTGCACTCAACATCCCCTTCGAGATGTGGTCTCTTATGCGCAGTTGTCTCCTCAGTTTAAGAGCTTTGCTTTTGCTCTATTGGCAAAAGTTATTCCCGCATTATATCAAGATACTCTTGTCATTCCTCATTGGAAAGCTGTTATGGATGAAGAGATGAAAACTCTCACTGAATGGGCTACTTGGACTCTCGTTCCTACCTCTCCTGGAGCTGATGTGGTTGGCTGTTGTTAGGTCTTTGTCATCAATTTCATCATGATGGTACTATTGATCATTATTATAACACCCCATATATGTCGCATAGCATATAGCAGTAGCTCCGGCCGGGGCCCGACACCATATACCACAGACAGACCAGAAGGTTACTCAATGGAAACCATCCAACTAAGAATCAACGTCCTATACAGAGTACATTCTAACGAAAGCAATTTAAAGGTTGCAAAACAAAGAACCCAGCATAAGCATAAATGTCCACTACTCAAACCAGCAGGAATGAAGGTACAATACATAAGTACAATGGCCTTAAGGCCTTACAATTGTTTACTCAAATTACAGTGTTTTCCAAACCTCGGCACGCAGGTCGGTCACATATGAATAAAGCAAGTAAACACTCGATAATTAGGCCTTCGAGGGCCGGCTCAGCAACATGGGCTTTTGCCCACTATTTACCACTTGGCCCCGCAGCACCTACAAACAATAATCCACCACAATGGTGGCAAACAAAAGCAACGGTCAGCTATGCTGACCAAATTATAACGATCTCGCTCCCAAACTCGGGGCGGCGATGCTCCTTTCCCTGCACTTTGTTATCATAACCAAGCAGTATAGTGTAAACACTTCATCACAGGCATGGGCACGCACGACCACATACCCGGTGCTGTCAGGGCACATTCTCGGTGAACCGATCAACATCACGTCAATTTAATCCATAGACATCTCGGTCTCACCACAGCCACTTGGACGGCCAATCTTGCGAGCATTTAGGTCCTTCCGGCCGATGTCACGTCAATTTAAGCCATAGACAACCCGAGACCTACTATCTATGCCAACGACAAGTCCCACGTAGCTTTAGGTCGCTTGTACCGAATGACATAGACCGGACACGGTTCCGCTTAACCCGTTGCTCACACCGCAGCGTCAATTTAAGCAATATGCGTGGGTTAGCTCCCCGAGTCCCAAATCGTTTGCACACATCATATAACCCAGTTATGTTCAAGTTGGCTCCCAGGACACCATGTTGGCAGAATCACGCATCTGCCCAATTTTCCGGGTGCACCTTGAAGTTAATCCCCAAGGCTCCCTGTTGCTATCTACCGCGTAGAAAAACCCAAAAAACAATCATTCGCGCGGAGTCTTCTCCGGCCATTCATGCAATACAACATCACCGATCCAGAGCAACTTGTCCGGGTAGTCTTCACACATCATGCCTATGTCCGTTTTCGATTACGGACTCTACATGTACACAACGGGGACTATTCATGTCTACCCAAAGGAACGCCTCAAACTCACCGCAAACTCGCGAGAGCGAGCTTATTATGTGTAAGAACCGAACAAAAAACAAACCGAAATGGTTTTAACTGAAACTTTATTATCCGAAAAAGGTATCTATTACAAAGGTATGGTCTCCCTTATATAGAATGGAGGAGAGAAGAGAGAATACAAATAAGAGATGTGGGACTAAAAATTTACATGACACAAGCAGACTATACAGACACAAACCGCACAAGCCGCGCGGTTAGGCAGAAGGGCTAACCGCTCGGCTACTACCAGAGAGAGAGAGATTGCCATAGGAGACCGCTAGACCGCCCGGTCTCCAAGTCGCTAGAGACAACCCGCTAGACCACTTGGACCTCAGACAGCAACACACAGTAACCAAACCGCTGAAGGGTAACCGCCAAACCGTGCGGTCATCAACCCGCCAAGCCAGACCGCCAGACCGCCCGGTCACTAACTTCAACACTCCCCCTCAACCTGGAGCATATATATCGATCATGCCCAGCTTGTCACAAATATGAAGAAAAGAGGTAGATACTGGCTTGGTGAAGATGTCAGCCAGCTCTTTATCAGAAGTGACGAAGAGAGTGCAAATTTCTTCCTTCAAAATCTCTTCACGAATGAAATGACAGTCGACTCAATGTGCTTGGTTCTTTCATGAAAGACTAGATTTTTGGAGATGTATATGGCAGTCTTATTGTCACAAAATATAGGTAGAGGATGGTGGTAGACCTCTCCTAAATCCAGCATGAGAGCCCGTAACCATTTTAACTCACAAGTGGTCGTTGCCATACTTCGATACTCTGCTTCAGCACTGGACCTGGAAACCACAGACTGCTTCTTGCTCTTCTAGCTTACTAGATTTCCCCCAACAAAGGTGCAGAAATTGGAGGTAGATTTGCGATCCCCTTTGTCATCAGCGTAACTCGCATCTGAGTATACTTCAACCCTCAGGTGACCATTCTTCTGAAAGAGTAATCCTTTCCCAGGCGCTGCTTTGACATACTCCAAGATCATCAAGGCGGACTGTAGATGGCACTCCTTAGGAGCTTGCATGAATTGACTCACCTTCCCCACATCATAGGAAATGTCGGGCCTGGTCACTGTGAGATATATGAGCTTACCAACTAGACGCCTGTACCGCGTAGTATCTGAAAGAAGGGGCGAATCATCCGTCCAGGTTTTGTCTTCTCCAATAGCCATGGGGCATCGGGCAGGTTTGGCTCCAGTCAATCCTGCTTCTTTTAAAAGATCTAGAGCATACTTACGCTGGGAGAGGACTAAGGAGTTGGGCTTCCGAGAGATTTCAATCCCCAAAAAGTACTTCGGAGAGCCCATATCTTTCGTGACCAGATGTTGACGAAGATGCCGCTCTGTCAAGGCAACCCCTTCCTGATCATCGCCAGTGAGAAGAATATCATCGACGTACACAACAAGAACCACCAGGCCCGAGGAGGTTTTGCGAATAAATAGCGAGTGATCGGCAGAGTTGCGCACAAAACCAACGGCCGCCACGATGCCGCTAAACTTGTCAAACCAAGCTCTAGGGCTCTACTTGAGGCCATAGATTGCCTTCTTCAACCGGCATACTCGGGTCTCCCCCTGAGCAACATACCCAGGAGGTTGCTCCATATAGACGGCCTCCTGAAGATCACCATAAAGGAAGGCATTCTTGACATCCAGCTGCGAAATCGGCCACTCTCGATTGACCGCCACAGAGAGAAGGACTCGGATGGTGCTGAGACGAGCCACCGGAGAGAAAGTGTCAAAGTAATCAACTTCATATGTCTGAGTAAAGCCCTTAGCAACAAGGCGAGCTTTATAACGGTCCACCGTGCCGTCGGGGCCAAATTTGACCACAAAGACCCAGCGACAGCCAACAACATCAGTACCAAAGTGAGGAGGAACAAGAGTCCAGGTACCCCGCTCCGTGAGGGTCGTCATTTCCTCATCCATGGCCAGATTCCAGTGGGGAATATCAAGGGCCTCCTGATAGGAACGAGGCGTGGCAGTGACAGAGATAGCCAGCGCAAAGGCCCTGCGAGAAGTGGTAAGATGATCATATGAAACAACAACAGCAAGGGGGTGTAGGGCAGATGTCTGCACCCCTTTACGAAGAGCCACAGGGAGATCCAGGTCGGCGCCACCCTCGGTATCCAGAGCGTCCGTGGCAGAGAGAGCTGGTCCGGGAGAAGAGAGCGACGGTGGCGGAGAGGATGGAGACGGTGATGGAGAAGTGGGAGAGAGAGGTGGAGCGAGAGGAGGGGACGGAGATGGCGGGGGGGGGGGGGGTGGATATCTCGGTAGGAGACGAGGGAATGAAGGGAATATCAGGAGAATCAGAAGCAGGGGGAAGAGGGGAGGAAGCGGGGGAAAGAGAGGAGGATTCAGCCGAGAAGTAGGAGGCATTCTCGAAGAAGGTAACGTCAGCAGAGACGAACTGCTGACGAAGAACAGGGTTAAAGCAACAGTAGCCTTTTTGAGTGGTGGAGTACCCCAAAAAGAAACATTTGGTGCAGCGAGAGGATAGCTTGTCATGGGTGGCAGATGGGGCATGCACAAATGCAATGCATCCAAAGATTCGGAGAGGGAGAGGAAAAGGCTCCTTGCCCGGATACAGAATGGAGAATGGTGTTTTCCCGTGGAGAACGGTGGATGGAATGCGATTGATGAGGTAGCAGACAAGGAGAACAACATAGCCCCAATAAGAGCGAGGGACATGCATCTGGGTCATCCATGAAAAGAATAAGAAGTCGGAGTAAATGTCACAGAACACTGAAGCTGTTTGCATAAAGAGGTAACGAACAAAAGATTGCACAGAAACTTGGGCACATAGAGAGTGTCTGATAGTCATAGTGACGGAGTAACATGAACCACTCCCGTCCCATGAACCGGGGAGGGAGAACTGTCCTCAACGAGGACCGGGGGCAACCGATCATGTTGTTCGAGTAAAGAGAAGCACTGAGGATTGCCCGTCATGTGATTAGTTGCACCAGAGTCGATGAGTCATTTACCTTGAGTCACCATGTGGGCACTACCTGAGGATGTGACAACAGAGGCAGACGGCTTGGAAGAGTCGGAGGGGCGAAGATGGGGATGCTTCGTCCAGCAGCGTTCGGAAGTATGTCCGGTGCGGCCATAGTGAGAGCAAAGGTAGCGAGAAGAAGCACGGCTGCCGGACTGGTGACTGCGGCTACCAGAGCCACTTCGCTGAGTGTGATGAGAATAGTTGTCCGGTGGAGGAGGAGCGGGCAGAAGTGGGCGCTGAAGGAGAGAGGTGACAGCAGCGATGCGGGCAGCGGTGGCATCTAAGGTAAGAGATTCCGCCTCACCCAGAATTTGCTGGCGGATCATGTCATAAGTATCAGGAAGCCGGAGCAGATAACACACAACCAGAAGCTCCTGGAAGTGCTTGTGTTGGTTATCCAAATCCGCAAAAAAGGGGCGATTCTGAAGAATCTCAGCCCCAATAGCCTGAACCTGTTGGTAGGCAGCAACAGGAGACAAGGTAGGACAGGCAAAGAGGTCTGCATACAACGTATAGATGCGGGATGTCTGAGCCCCCTTGGAGTACAGAGCGGCAAGATGAAGCCAAACGGCCTTGACCGTCTCATCATGACGTATGACGGGAAGGCACTCATCGGAAAGACTGTTCGCGAGCCAAGTACGCACAAGCGCGTCACTCGCATCCCAGTCATCAAAGAGAGGTGAATTGATAGGAGGTGGGTCATCAACGAGATGGTGGCGTTTGCGTTGTGAGCGGAGTAGAAAGGTGAAAGAGACGCTCCAATCCGGGTAGTTGGAGCCGACAAGCTTGGAAACGGTGCCAAGGTTCCCGGAAGGAGTAGGTGGAAGAGGCGGAGCCGGATTGGTGACAGGGGTGGTGGCAGTAGAGGCATTAGAAAGTGCAATAGGCGCAGGAAAAGGGAGTCCGGGCGGTTAGAAAACAACCCGCACTGATAGGAAGAAAAAAAGCTGCAGCGGTCACGAGGGTAGAAACCAGAGGCCAGAAAGGCCACGACCAAGCTGCAGACCCAAGCAGAGGGAAAGAAGTCAAACGACTAGAGGACAAGCCGAGCGAATAGGAGCAGCGACAAAACAGGTCGCGGCGATAGGAGGCGGCGACTTAGAACAGGAAATAAAAAGGTCGCGCACACAGAGGGCAACGACAAGGAGAGGAAGAGGCCGCGCGGACAGGGTGCAAACCGGCGAGGCAAGCCGCGCGGACAGGGAAGGCACAGAATCAGGAGGAGTAGATCGAGTCCTCTGATACCATGTAAGAACCGAACAAAAAACAAACCGAAATGATTTTAACTGAAACTTTATTATCCGAAAAAGGTATCTGTTACAAAGGTATGACCTCCATTATATAGAATGGAGGAGAGAAAAGAGAATACAAATAAGAGATGTGAGACTAAAAATTTACATGACACAAGCGGACTATACAGACACAAACCGCACAAGCCACGCGGTTAGGCAGAAGGGATAACCGCTCGGCTACTACTAGAGAGAGAGAGGGATCGCTATGGGAGACCGCTAGACCGCCCGGTCTCCAAGTCGCCAGAGACAACCCGCTAGACCGCTTGGACCTCAGACAACAACACACATCAACCAAACCGCTGAATGGTAACCGCCAAACCGTGCGGTCATCAACCCGCCAAGCCAGACCGCCAGACCGCCCGGTCACTAACTTCAACATTATGCAAAGGAAAAGAGGACTTCACATGTCCTAGGATGAGAATCGTTACCCTAACATTTTTCCTTGGCGCCATGGAAATCTATGCCATTGAAAAGCACCGCGTTGTCCTCGCCTCCGTAGATCTGAAGTCGGCTTGCGATTTGGAGCTCCGAAGCTCCGCCGGTGACCGGATCTAGCCTCCTTCTTCTTCCTTGCTCTCTCCCCTCTCTAGGACTTTAGAAAGATATTGAGTAAGAGAAATGAGGGCTTTGATACCCTATTCTCGGGTATAACCAAGCAGGAATAGCCCTCAGCCGTTAGATCCCAAAATAAGGAAACAGACGGCCACGATTCGGACTTGAAATCTAAGACCTGGGCCGAACACGGCTTGTGACATGCCCGTGTCTAGGGCCGTCTTCCCCATTCGTCGTCGAAACCGACGAGTCCCGAAAAGGACACGGGCACCCGATACGCCCGTGTCAAACTTGACACGCCCGTGTCATATAGTACACGGCCGTGTAGTGTGCCGTGTTACTCCATCGACACAGGACCTAAAACGCCTGAAAGGGATACGGGTACTCGACATGCCCGTGTCGCATTTTGACATGCCCGTGTCTACCCGACACAGCCCGTATGCTGACCCCGTGTATTACCCCGCCACGGCCGGGCTTCATCCCGTGAAGGACACGGCCTGGGACACACCCATGTCTCAGGCCGTGTTCGCTGCTCGACGATCGTCGACTCCAAATTCGTCGACCTCTCGGCCATATCGTCGATCCGAACATGACACGCCCCTGGGACACGCCCGTGTCGCAGACCGTGTGACCTCTGCCAAATTCCAAACTTGGCTCAAAACGCCACCCGTCGCTCTTTTGAGTTTCGGGGCGTTACAACTCTCTCCCTCTTAAAAGAATTTCGTCCGGAAATTGCATAAAGGAAAGATAAAAACAAAACTTAAACGGTACCTGAGTGGAATAACTCCGGGTACTCATCAAGCATGGTCTGCTCTCGCTCCCACGAGAGCTCCTCCCGACCGTAGTTGTCCTAACGGACCTTGACCATCCTGATCTCTTTGTTGCGTAGCCGCTTGACTTCCGAGTCCTTAATGCGAACGGGCTTGACCTTTGTCGTCAACCCATTATCGACCGGCACTCGATCGACCGCAATCACTTGTGAAGGCTCTTGCACGGCCTTCCGCAGCACCGATATGTGGAATACATCGTGTAAACCACTCAGCTCCACTGATAGCCTCAATCGATAAGCTGTTTCGCCAATCCGCTCTAGAACCTCAAACGGTCCAAGGTACCTCGGGCTTAGATTCTTCAAGCGCCGCACCCGCGAGACACCCTTGAACGGCTTGATCTTCAAGTATACCCAGTCGCCGACAGTGAACTCCACGTTCTTATGCTTGGCGTTATAGTACTTAGCATGGCGGTCCTGAGCGATTAGCAATCTCTCTCGAATCGTTCGAACCAACGACGTTGCATATTCCACCTCTTGGTGCTTGTACAACTTTGACTCGCTCGTTTCCAACCAAGACAACGGCGTGCGACATCTTCTACCATAAAGGGCCTCAAAGGGCGCCATTTGTATGCTCGCCTGGTAGCTATTATTGTAAGCAAACTCCACCGAGTATAGGTGATCTTCCCACTACTTCCCGAAATCCAGGACGCACATGTGAAGCATGTCTTCCATTGTCCTATTGACTTTCTCGGTTTGACCATCTGTCTGCGGATGAAAGGCTATGCTGAAACTCAGTTTTGTTCCCAACGTTCACTGCACCAACCTCCAATCATTGGACGTGAACCGCCCATCTCGATCACTCATGATGTTGCGCGGCACACCGTGAAGCCGTACTATGTTATCCACATATAACTTCGCCAGTTTCTCCACAGAATCGTCCTTCCTATGCGGAATGAAGTGCGACACCTTCGTCAAACGATCCACGATCATCCAGATGGCGTCGTTTCCTATCTACGACCTTGGCAACCCGTGCACAAAGTTCATAGTAATGTCGTCGAACTTCCACTCTGGAATAGGCAAGGACTTCAAGAATCCTCCCGGCTTTTGGCACTCCGCCTTCACCAAGGCGCATGTTTGACACTTCACCACGTACAGTGCCACGTCCTTCTTAAGTCCTGGCCACCAGAACAATTTCTTCATATCGCGGTACATCTTCGTGCTCCCCGGGTGAATCTAGTACTTGGTATGATGCGCCTCGTACAATAATTCCACCCGGAAATTGCCCACATTTGAGACGCACAAACGACCGTCTTTCCAAAGCAATCCATCCTCAACAACGAATTGGGAATTTGATCCATCCAAAGCCTCAACCATGATTTGCTTCATGCGGCCATCCATAACCAAAGCCTGCCAAATCCGATCAGCCAGGTCACACTGGACTTTCGTCCATTTCAATAGCGCTTCGACACTTGTCTGCTTGTCTACGCAAGAGATCTCCAATGCCTCCAACTCCCGAACCAACCGCTCGTCATGGACCGACAACCAATTGGCTTGAGCTGGGGCCCGCGGATCAACGCGTCCGCAACCGCATTGCCTTTACCAGGCACATAGTGAATTTTGAACGTGTAGTCCCCCAGGAACTCCATTCATCTCCTCTGTCGCATGTTTAGATCTTTCTGATCCAACAAGTATTTCAAGCTCTTGTGGTTGGTATAGATATCGACCTTCACCCCATACAAGTAGTACCTCCACAGCTTCAAGGCAAAAACCACGACCGCTAACTCCAAGTCATGGACCGGATAATTCCTCTCGTGCACTTTCAGCTGTCTCGAGCCATACGCTATCACACTTCCATGTTGTAGTAGTACACAGCCCAAGCCACTGCCAGAAGCATCGATGTAGATTTCAAAGCCTTCGGTCCCACTCAGTGAACTAAGATCCGACGCCATGGTCAACCGACAGTTTAACTCCTCAAAAGCTCATGCGCACTCCGGCGTCCAAATGAACTTCTGCTCTTTCCTCGTCAAAGTCGTGAGGGGTAACGCTATTCGTGAGAAGTTCTCCACGAAGCGCCTGTAATAGCCGGCAAGCCCCAAAAAACTTCGGACTTCCGCCACCATAGACAACACAAGCCACTCTCGTATCACAACAATCTTTGCCGAATCCACTCCAATTCCCTCTCCATTGACTATGTGACCAAGGAAAGCTACCGAGGATAACCAAAACTCGCATTTGGAGAACTTAGTGTACAATTGATTCCTCTTCAGCGTCTCCAGCACCAAATGCAGATACTTAGAGTGATCCTCCTCACTCTGCGAGTACACCAAAATGTCTTCGATGAAGACGATCACAAAGTGGTCTTGCTACTCCCTAAAAGTCATGTTCATCAAATCCATGAACACCGATGGCACATTCGTAAGCCCAAACGATATGACCGTAAACTCGTAATGTCCGTATCTCGTACTAAAAGCTATCTTAGGGATATCACTCTCCCTTATCCTCAGCTGATAATATCCAGACTTAAGATCCAATTTAGAGTACACCGTTGACCCGACTAACTGATCGAACAGATCATCAATCCTCGGGGTCGGGTACTTGTTTTTCTCTGTTAGCTTGTTCAGTTCTCGGTAATCGATACAAAGTCTCAAGCTTTCGTCCTTCTTCTTGACAAAAAGAACCGGTGCGCTCCAAGGCGACGAACTTGTACGCACAAACCCCTTCTCCAACAACTCTTGAAGTTGAACCTTCAGCTCCGCCATTTACTTAGGCGCTAGCCGGTACGGAGAACGTGGCACAGGTTTCGCACCTGGCACTAGCTCGATAGTGAAATCAATCTCCCGTTGAGGTGGGGCTCCAGGAAGATCGCCAGGGAATACATCAGGGTACTCGGATACCACTAAAATACAGTCCAACGTAGGCTTAGGCTTTGCAACCTCCACTAGCGTAAAGAACAACTCTGCACTAGCACGAACCGACTTCACCACCTGAAGAGCAGACATCAAAGTCTTGCTCGACCCTTTCAAGCCCGTGAAAGTCGTCTCATGACCTGTTCCTAACTTGACTTCCTTGCGACCGCAATCAATATAAGCTTGCTGCTCCGAGAGCCAGTCCATGCCAAATATCACGTCAAACTCCACCAGCGGTAGTAACAACGCTTGTAAATCGAACTCTTGACTCCCAATACGAATATTTACGCCATAGATTCTATTCGCGCGCATTGAATACCCATTCGGCAACAACACATCCAGTTTGTCCTTCTCCATCGAAGAGGGTACTCCGATGCGTGATATGAATCCTTCAGACAAAAAGGAGTGCGAAACTCCCGTATCAAAGAGTGCTCTCGCCGGATTATCACAAATCAAAACAAATCCTAAACAAGCAGTGGTAAGGTAATACACGTATAACAAGTATTTAAAAATTAACTTGCTATAAATTTAAACCGTACCTGTCACCACATCCACTTGCTTAATGGCCTCCTGCTGGCCAAGATTATAAACTCTAGGTTGAGCCTGAGCATAATGGGACGCGGTTGACTCCACCGTCTTGCCCTTCTCTTCATATATTGCTCTCGGCTTCCTCTCGGACTTGGGACGTCCGCTCCAGCAGTCCCGGGCAAAGTGTCCCAGCTTTCCACAAGTAAAGCATACACTCAGGGTTCGACCCGTAGTCTCCCCAGAAGCACAAGAAGAGGGGGCTGGACCCGAGGTCCTAGCCTTCTTGTAGAACTTACGATAGCCAGACTTCGAAGTAGTCAGCACTTTAAACTCCGTCTTCTTATCGCCAAAGATTTTTTTGATTGCACATTCTTCAAGTCCTTCTCCAAAGACCAGGCAGTATTGACCAAGGTCAAGAAGCCATGCGTCATAGGCCCCGAGAGCAGTAGCCTTAAGTCATCTCTCAAACCTTCATAGAACCGGTTCGTCTTGCGCTCCTCATCTGCGACTGTGGAGCTAGCGTACTGACCCAATCAAGTAAACTCGTGGATATACTCATCCACGTTACTCTCTTCTTGTGTCAGCCTCTGAAACTCATTCTCCATCGCAATACTCTGAGTCGAAGGAAGGTACCTTGCCAAGAACAGTCCCAAAAACTCTTCCATCGGGACGTCCGTGAGTTGCCTCCCCCTCAAGTGATGGAGATCTAAACCTTCCCACCACAACGTAGCTATAGTGGTCATCTGTCACTCCTCCGTCTCCATCGCTGTCAAGAATCTCTTCACTCGGGAGAGCCAATCTTCAGCTTGGGATGTGGTTCCCAACCCCGAGAACACAGGAGGGTTGAAGCCCATAACATGTTTGAGCTGTCTCTCAGTTGCTCTCCCAGACACCAAAGGTTCCACCACTACTTACTCCACTCTTCTTGGCTCAGCCGCTTGAAGCGGTACCTGCTCCATCGCAGGAGCGGGCTGCTGCATTTGCATTGCAGGCTGCGCGTTGATCACGACAAACACTGCTTCGGCCACGAATCGTATGGTTTTAGCAGAGGGAGGTGTTGCAGGAGCATCATTTGGTGCGCTACTAGCCTCAGAAACCGAGCGTTCTGACGGACCTGCACCACTTCTGGTCACCTATAGTTGTACAAAACACCGTTAAGCGACAAAACAAAATTACAAAAAGCAATTATAGGAACACGCAGGTTCCTCAAACACATGTATTTTCATTCCTAAGTGGACATTCATGAGTTCTTTTGATGTTATAACGATGACACACATACATGTGCTAACCACTCCTTAAAAGAATTCACCAACGAATTCAGTTAAGCCTGATCGAAACCAGTAGTCTGATACCAAATTATAACACCCCCTATCCGTCGCATAGCATATAGAATTTGGTCTGGTCGGGGCCCGAGGCCATATACCACAGACAGACCGAGAGGTTACTCAATGGAAACCATCCAATTAAGAATCAACGTCCTACACAGAGTACATTCTAGCGGAAGCAATATAAAGGTTGCAAAACAAAGAACCCAACATAAGCATAAATGTCCAATACTCAAACCAGCAGGAATGAAGGTACAATACACAAGTACAATGGCCTTAAGGCATTACAATTGTTTACTCAAATTATAGTGTTTTCCAAACCTAGGCACGCAGGCCGATCACATATGAATAAAACAAGTAAACACTCAATAATTAAGCCTTCGAGGGCCGGCTCAGCAACATGAGCTTTTGCCCGCTATTTACCACTTGGATCCGCAACACCTGCAAACAATAATCCACCGCAACGGTGGCAAACAAAAGCAACGGTCAGCTATGCTGACCAAATTGTAATGATCTCGCCCCCAAACTCGGGGCGGCGATGCTCCTTTCCCTCCACTTTGTTATCAGAACCAAGCAGTATAATGTAAACACTTCATCACAGGCATGGACACGCACGACCACATAACCCATGCTCTCAGGGCACATTCTCGGCGAACCGTTCAACGTCACGTCAATTTAAGCCATAGACATCTCGGTCTCACCACCTGTTGGGTACATTGGTTTAAATGTACCTGATTTGAAGAAGCCTCACCCTACTCAATGATATACATCAAAATGTATTTGATGTGTTTTGAGTTTAGTTGTGCAGGTTAAGTATTAGCAGGGAAAGCAGAAAAGATTCTAAGTCCATGTGTCGACACCCAGAGGGAAAGTGTCGACACTTGGAGTAATTGTGTCAACACCAGGGATGCAAAGTCGACACCAGACAGAAAGTGTCGACACAAGGAGCTGTGTCGACACTCAATGAAGAAAAGTTCAGTGAACCTGTGTCGACACTTTGAAGCAGTGTCGACACATAGAGGAACTGTGTCTACATCAGAAAGTGTCGACACTTAGCAAATTTCAGCAGAGTCTAAGTATAAGTGTCGACATCAAGAGGAATGTGTCGACACACAACATAAGACTCAGCACTTGAAGAAAGTGTCGACACAAGAAAGAATGTGTCGACACTTAGCAGAAGACTCAACATATGAAGAATGTGTCGACACAAGGAGCTGTGTCGACACTTAACAAAGTTCAGCAAAATTCTAAGTACAAGTGTCGACACAACAGGAGATATGTCGACACTCAGCTAAAGTCTCAACACAAGAAGAATGTGTCGACACTAAGGAGCTGTGTCGACACTCAGCAAGTATCAACACTGAAGGCATGTGTCGACACCAAGAAGAAGTATCGACACTGAACAAGTTCAACACATGAAGATGTGTCGACACAAAGGAGTTGTGTCGACACTTACAAGAATTCAACAAAGTACTGAAGAACAAGGACTTGTGTCGACACACATTATCAGTCTCGACACATGATGAAGAAGCTGTGTCGAGAAGTGAATTCTACAACACAAGGAGTTGTGTCGACACCTTGAAGGCTAGTGTCGACTCTTAGTCAACTTGTGTCGACACTTGGTCTATAAGTGTCGACACTTAAAGACAGATTGTCTCGACACTTTCAGACAGTTACAGTTATTTCAAGAACTGACTGGATGACTTGATAGCTGCCATTCCAGCCGGTCTACTGCACCTGTCAGAGTTGTCAGAAAGCTGTTAGAAACCGGATCAGCCGGTCACCATGAAGAAGGCCTATATATAGGCTTATACTATCAACAGATAGAGATGATTGAACATAGATTAACACAAATCAGTTGAAGTGATCTGAAGATCTAAGTAGTTGGAGAAAGAGAGCTCCATCCAAGAAGACGGTAGTTGGAACCAAGCTGTGAAGAAGGGTTCAGACCTAGTTCTGAATCTTAAGTTGCAGTGATTGAAGATCAGCTGCAGAGAATCAATCCTATTGTGTTCTACATTCAAGAAGCTTTGAAGAAAAGCCAAGTGAGATTGTTCTCAGCAGAGTTCTTCCAAGAACTCATCAAGAACCTTTCAACTCATCTCTCTTTTCTCTGAGTTGTAAGTATAAACTTTGTATTCTAATTTCTTGTAGGATTTTTAGGGATCTGAGTTGTAAGCCTATAATTATAAAGGCTGAGGTAGGGCCTGAGTGCCTGAGTGTAGGAGATCTAATTCTCTGAGTGTAGGCCTGTTGTGGGAGAGTGTAGGCTTTGTGAAGAAGCTGAGTGTAGGCTTTGTGAAGAAGCTGAGTTGTAGGGCCTTGGGCCTGAGCTGTAGGAACCTGGTTGAGGTTCTGAGTGTAAGATCTAAGGATCTGAGATAGTGGAGGAGTTTGGCTGAATCTAGTACACTACTAGATAGGCGAAGGGGAAAGTGGATGTACCCAAACCTTGGGGAACCACTATAAATTTGTGTGTTCACTGTGTGATTGTTTGATTGCTGTGATTGCTGATTGACTGCTGTGTAGAATTAGTTATAAATCTGTGATATAACCTGCAATCTGCCTAAAAGGTTTTAAAAAGATTAAGTCACCTATTCACCCCCCCCCTCTAGGTGATTAGGTACAATTTCTTTCACCACCGCCACTTGGATGGCCAATCTTGCGAGCATTTAGGTCCTTCCGATCGATGTCACGTCAATTTAAGCCATAAACAACCTGAGACCTACTATCTATGCCAACGACAAGTCCCACGTAGCTTTAGGTCGTTTGTACCGAACGACATAGACCGGGCACGGTTCCGCTTAACCCGTTGCTCACACGACAACGTCAATTTAAGCCATATGCGCGGGTTAGCTCCCCGAGTCTCAAATCGTTTACACACATCACATAACCCAGTTATGTTCAAGTTGGCTCCCAGGCCACCATGTTGGCAGAATCACACATCTGCCCAGTTTTCCAGGTGCACCTTGGAGTTAATACCCCAAGGCTCCCTGTTGCAATCTACTGCGTAGAAGAACCCGAAAAACAATCATTCGCGCAGAGTCTTCTCCGGCCGTTCATGCAATGCAACATCACTGATCCAGTCCAACTTGTCTGGGTAGGCTTCACACATCATGCCTATGTCCGTTCTCGATTACAGACTCTACATGTACATAACGGGGTCTATTCATGTCTACCCGAAGGAACGCCTCAAACTCACAGCAAACTCGCGAGAGTGGGCTTCCTATGCAAAGGAAAAGAAGAATTCACATGTCCTAGGATGAGAATCGTTACCCAAACATTTTTCCTTGGTGCCATGGAAATCTATGCGAATGAAAAGCACCGCGTTGTCCTCGCCTCTGTAGATCTGAAGTCGGCTTGCGATTTGGAGCTTCGAAGCTCCGCCGGTGACCGGATCTAGCCTCCTTCTTCTTTTGTGCTCTCCCGCTCTCTAGGACTTTAGAAATAAATTGAGTAAGAGAAATGAGGGCTTTGAAACCCTATTCCCGGGTATAACCAAGCAGGAACAGCCCTCGGCCGTTAGATCCCAAAACCCTAAACCCTAAACCCTAAACCCTAAAACCCTAAACCCTAAACCCTAAACCCTAAACGAACAGCCCTCGACCGTGTTCCCCATTCGCCGTCGAAATCGACGCGTCTCGAAAAGGACACGGGCACCCGACACGCACGTGTCATATAGTACACGGCCGTGTAGTGTGCCGTGTTACTCCATCGACACAGGACTGAAAACGCCCAAAAGGGACACGGGTACTCGACACGCCCGTATCGCATTTTGACACGCCCGTGTCTACCCGACACGGCCCATGTGCTGACCCCGTGTATCACCCCGCCCTGGCCCGACTTCATCCCGTGAAGGACACGGCCGGGGACACGCCCGTGTCTCAGGCCGTGTTCGCTGCTCGACGATCGTCGACTCCAAATTTGTCGTCTTCTCGGCCAAATCGTCGACCCGAGCACGACACGCCCCTAAGACGCGCCCGTGTTCCAGGCCGTGTGACCCCTGCCAAATTCTAAACTTGGCTCAAAACGCCACCCGTCGCTCTTTTGAGTTTCGGGGCGTTACAGTTATAAAGCCCAGTTTGTTGCCAAAGGATTTACACAAATCTATAGTGTGGATTTCTTCGATACTTTCTCTCCTGTTGCTAGGATTACTACAATCTGTGTTTTATTTTCTGGGACTGTGAACAGAGACTAAGAAATGTCTCTGTTGGATGTGAAGAATGCTTTTCTTTATGATGATTTGTATGAGACAGCCTATATGGAACAACCTCTTGGGTATGTTGCTCTGGGAGAGTCTCAGGTCTGTAGATTGCGGAAGGTTATCTATGGTCTCAAGCAAAGCCCGATGGCCTGGTTTGACAAATTCGATGAAGTTGTTTCTGTTATTGGATTTGTTCGGAGGGTTGCAGATCATTCTTTGTTCATTCGCAAAATCTCGCCTGGCCTTATTGTTCTTGCAGTATACATGGATGGCATTCTTCTTACAGGGGATAATATAAATGACATTGATATGACAAAGAAGCATTTGCTTCAACATTTTGTTACCAAAGATATGAGGTCTCCTAAATACTTTCTAGGGATTGAGATATCTCGAAAATCTGGTTCTATTATTTTTTCACAGGGGAAGTATGCCTTAGTCTCTTGAAAGAGACAAGTCTTCTTGGAGCTAAACCCGCTCGGACTCCTATGTCTGTTGGAGATGACAAATGCTGGAGTGAGAATTCTCCTATTCTCGAAGATATCACCAGATACAGATGTCTTGTGGGTAAACTCATTTATCTAACAGTCACAAGACCAGGTGTTGAAGCCAAAAATGACTTCTGTGGAGTTCGGGGTCCCTAGAAAGGGGTGACCTCACACCTACTACACCCGGAGGAACGTCACGGACCAAAGATCAAGAAGCTAGAAACAGACCCTCGGCTCTAGCGCGGAGGTCCCACCTCTCACCCGGAAGACCTTTGCGGTCTCCCCCTCCCTAACTAATGCTTGAGCTATGGTGCCTTGAAGGATGAAGAGAGAATGAAGAAGTGATGATCTCCAAGGCACCCCTAAGGGTCTATTTATAGTTTTCCAAATCTCATGGACCAAAATGCCCGAAATGCCCCTACGACAAATAAGCCTTGGGCCAACAGAAAACAACCACACCGGGGGGGGGGGGGTAAAGGGGGAAAACTACCCTTGGGTGTATAACAGTAAAAGCAAGCCCCTTACCTCTCCCCCCGAACACCCGAGGCAGGCCGCTGGGCGAGACCCTGCCCGCAGGGCAGTCTCGTCACCAGGCAGGCCGCCGACGAGACCTGCCCGCAGGCCGGTCTCGCCACCAGGCAGGTCGCCGGGCGAGACCCCGCCCGCCAGCAGGCAGGTCTCACCACCCAGGCAAGCCGCCGGCGAGACCCTGCCTGCAGGCCGGTCTCGCCACCAGGTAGGCCGCCGGGCGAGACCCCGCCCGCAGGCAGGTCTCACCACCCAGGCAGGCCGCCGGCGAGACCCTGCCTGCAGGCCGGTCTTGCCCCCCCACCTCGAACTTAGCAAGCTGAGGCGGGTGCCGACCAACGTGCCGCACCCGCCCCCAAAAAAGGGGCGCTGGGGGAGGCAGATTTTTCCTCCCTCTACTAGTATATTTCCAAGGCCAAGCCAAAATTGGCCACCAAGAGCTCAAACCACTCCAAATGCTTAAAATCCAAAACCTACGAATACGAGGTTGTACACAATCCCCTCTCTTTTCGAGGTTGGCACAAGCTCGGAAAGAAATGTCCAACCCAACATATTCGCTGAGTGTAATTTTCTTGCGCGCCTTTTCGGGGAGCCAACCTGTCATGCCAGCTGATGAGAGCCTGGGTGAGAGACCCCCTCCGGGTAAAAAATACTTCACCCCCCGCAGGGGTCAACCTGCCATGCCAGCTATGGGAGCCTGGGTGGTGAGACCCCCTCCGGGTAAAAAATACTTCACCCCCGGAGGGGTCAACCTGCCATGCCAGATATGGGAGCCTGGGTGGCGAGACCCCCTCCGGGTAAAAAATACTTCACCCCCCGGAGGGGTCAACCTGCCATGCGAATTATGGGCGCCTGGGTGGCGAGACCCCCTCCGAGTAAAAAAATATTTCACCTCCCGGAGGGGTCAACCTGTCATGCCAGCTATGGGAGCCTGAGTGGCGAGACCCTCTCCGGGTAAAAAATACATCACCCCTCGGATGGTTCAACCTGCCATGCCAGCTATAGGAGCATGGGTGGCGAGACCCCCTCCGGGTAAAAAATACTTCACCCCCTGAAGGGGTCAATTTGCCATGCCAGCTATGAGAGCCTGAGTGGCGAGACCCCCTCCGGGTAAAAAATACTTCACCCCTTGGAGGGGTCAACCTACCATGCCAGCTACGGGAGCCTGGGTGGCGAGACCAGCTCCGGGTAAAAAATACTGGGCATTCACGAGAGGCACGCCTGCCCTGCAAGCTAGTGAGAGCCTGACAGCGGAAATAAACTCGAGGTGAGACCTACCCACCCTCCAAGAGATCAGCCTGCCCTGCCAGCTAAATAAGAGCCTGGTAGCGGAATTCATCTCGAGGTGAGACCTACCCCACCCTCCGAGAGATCAACCTGCCCTGCCAGCTAGATGAGAGCCTAGCAACAGAATCCATCCCGACATGAGACCTACCCCACCCTTCGAGAGATCAACCTGCCCTGCCTGCTAGATGAGAGCCTAACAGCGGAATCCATCTCGATGTGAGACCTACCCCACCCTCCGAGAGATCAACCTGCCCTGCCAGCTTGATGAGAGCCTGTTAGCGGAATCCATCTCGAGGCGAGACCTACCCACCCTCCAAGAGATCAACCTGCCCTGCCAGCTAGATGAGATCCTGTCAGCGGAATCCATCTCGAGATAAGACCTATCCCACCCTCCGAGAGATCAACCTGCCCTGCCAGCTAGATGAGAGTCTGGCAGCGGAATCCATCTCGAGGTGAGATCCCACCCAACCCTCCGAGAGATCAACCTGCCCTGCCAGCTAGATGAGAGCCTAGCAGCGGAATCCATCTCGAGGTGAGACCTACCCACCCTCCGAGAGATCAACCTGCCCTGCCAGCTAGATGAGAGCCTGACAGCAGAATCCATCTCGAGGACCTACCCCCCATGAGCCCCACCTACCCACCCTCTGAGAGATCAACCTGCCCTGCCAGCTAGATGAGAGCCTGACAGCGGAATCCATCTCGAGGTGAGACCTACCCACCCTCCGAGAGATCAATCTGCCCTGCCAGCTAGATGAGAGCCTGCTAGCGGAATCCATCTCGAGGTGAGACCTACCCACCCTCCGAGAGATCAACTTGCCCGGCCAGCCAGATGAGAGCCTGACAGCGGAATCCATCTCGAGGTGAGACCTACCCACCCTCCGAGAGATCAACCTGCCCTATGAGAGCCTGGCAGCGGAATCCATCTCGAGGTGAGACCTACCCACCCTCCGAGAGATCAACCTACCCTGCCAGCTAGATGAGAGGCCTGACAGCGGAGGAATCGCCCCCCTCCATCTCGAGGTGAGACCTACCCACCCTCCGAGAGATCAACCTGCCTGCCAGCTAGATGAGAGCCTAGCAGCGGAATCCATCTCGAGGTGAGACCTACCCACCCTCCGAGAGATCAACCTACCCTGCCAGCTAGATGAGAGCCTGGCAGCGGAATCCATCTCGAGGTGAGACCTACCCACCCTCCGAGAGATCAACCTGCCCTGCCAGCTAGATGAGAGCTTGACAGCGGAATCCATCTCGAGGTGAGACCTACCCCCCTCCGAGAGATCAACCTGCCCTGCCAGCTAGATGAGATCATGACAACGGAATCCATCTCGAGGTGAGACCTACCGACCCTCCGAGAGATCAACCTACCCTGCCAGCTAAATGAGAGCCTGACAGCAGAATCCATCTCGAGGTGAGACCTACCCACCCGAGAGATCAACCTGCCCTGCCAGCTAGATGAGAGCCTGACAACGGAATCCATCTCGAGGTGAGACCAACCCCACCCTTCGAGAGATCAACATGCCCTGCCAGCTAGATAAGAGTCTGGCAGTGGAATCCATCTCGAGGTGAGACCTACCCACCCTCCGAGAGATCAACCTGCCCTATCAGCTAGTGAGAGCCTGACAATGGAATCCATCTCGAGGTGAGACCTACCCCACCCTCCGAGAGATCAACCTGCCTGCCAGCTAGATGAGAGCCTGACAGCGGAATCCATCTCAAGGTGACACCTACCCACCCTCCGAGAGATCAACCTGCCCTGCCAGCTAGATGAGAGCCTGACAGCGGAATCCATCTCGAGGTGAGACCTACCCACCCTCCGAGAGATCAACCTACCCTGCCAGCTAGATGAGAGCCTAGCAGCAGAATCCATCTCGAGGCGAGACCTACCCACCCTCCGAGAGATCAACCTGCCCTGCCAGTTAGATGAGAGCCTGACAGCGGAATCCATCTCGAGGTGAGACCTACCCACCCTCCGAGATATCAACCTGCCCTGCCAGCTAGATGAGAGCCTGACAGCAGAATCTATCTACTCACCCTCCGAGAGATCAACGTGCCCTGCCAGCTAGATGAGAGCCTGACAGCGGAAATCCATCTCGAGGTGAGACCTACCCACCCTCTAAAAGATCAACCTGCTCTGCCAGCTAGATGAGAGCCTGACATCGGAATCCATCTCGAGGTGAAACCTACCCACCCTCCGAGAGATCAACCTGCCCTGCCAGCTAGATGAGAGCCTGCCAGCGGAATCCATCTCGAGGTGAGACCTACCCACCCTCCGAGAGATCAACCTGCCCTACCAGCTAGATGAGAGCCTGGCAGCGGAATCCATCTCGAGGTAAGACCTACCCACCCTCCGAGAGATCAACCTGCCCTTCCAGCTAGATGAGAGCCTGACAGTGGAATCCATCTCGAGGTGACACCTACCCATCATCCGAGAGAAAAACCTGCCCCCCAGCTAGATGAGAGCCTGACAGCGGAATCCATCTCGAGGTGAGACAACTGGGCATCCACGAGAGGTACCACCGGCCCTGCCCAGCTAGTGAGACCTAGGCAGCGGGACCGTCTCGGAGTAAAAGGACTAGACATCTTAATCAAACCTTACCAAATCCTACATCCTCAAACGGGGAAAATGGATGGGTTACATGACCCTTCGATTCAGTTGGTTGGGGGTTGGACTCATTACAAACATAAGATACATACATGACTCTGCCGGAGTGAGGCTTCCTCATGGGGTCTGGGCCTGGTGGTCGTCATCCACCTCCTTCTCGCCGGACACTTCCATCCTGCTCAGACTTTCCATGATCCTTTCCATCTCCTCCGCCCTGGACAACTAAGTGATGGTGTTGACGGCCGTGACGTAGCACTGCCTTGCCATCTTGGAGTCTCCCTTGACTCTGACCTGGATCCCTCCGAAGCTAAACTTGAGGCATTGGTGGAAGGAAGATGGCACGTAATGGAAGGCGCTGATGAGGGGCCTTCCGAAGATGGCGTTGTAGCTGCTTGGAGCGTCAACAATGACGAACCGGCAGTTCCTTGAAGCCCCTCCCAACTTTACTTGGAGTCCTACTCCACCTTCGACCTCCTTCCTTTCTCCTGAAATCCGAACAGGGGTCCGTCCGAGGCCAACACCCTCCTTGGCTCTACCTTCATCTCGTCAGACTCCTTCTTGAAAACGACGTTGACGGAGCTTTCGTTGTCAACCAAGATTCGGGAGACGGTGTAGCCCTCGATGGCCGTCTGGATGACCAGCACATCGCAAAACGGATCCTCATGATCTGGCAGGTCCTTCACCGAGAAGGTGATCTTCTCCTCCTAGGGCGGTCTCTGGGATGTTGAGGCGACGCTCTGTCGGTACATGACATGGAGGCTTACCTTCCTAGTGTCCTCGATCCCCACTCCATCATGGATCACCGCTATACCGCCTCGAGGTCCGACATCGACCCGGTCCTCACACACATCATCCCCCCTTCACCGGGCAGAACCTCTTCAACCTGCACTGGTGGCTGTGGCTGGGCAGGGCCTCTCGCCCCCCTCACTTCCAGGAACTCGGGGCAGGTAGCTGTGGCGTGCCCCTCCACCTGGTGGAAGTCACAGTACGGTAACCCTACCCTGAACCTTCTCCTTCCCTGGCGGTTCCTCCTCTCCTTCGACCAATCTCCATCGCTTGCTGTGGTGGGGGTAGGAGCTGCCTAGGGCTTGCCTTTGGAAGTTGAACCTCCCTTCGCCCCCATTAAAGTTCCCCCCATCTTGGACGTAACCTCTTCCCGGACCCTGAACGGGTCCTCCCTGCAGCCTCCAACCTGGTTCTGGACCCTCCTGAGCTCTCCGCTCCTCTCTCCTTCTTCCTTCCTGATGTTTCGAGCCACCTTGCTCCTTTGACTCCATCTCTGTTAGCTTCGCCAACTGCATGACAAACGTCGGGTTGGCCGCCTCCATGGCTATCTCCTCAAAAGAAAGAGGGGGCCTTTCGAGTCAGGCTCATCTTGAAGAACCCTTCACGCAACTCCACCGTGAATGCCATCTGGAGGGCATACCCTGACATCTATTGGACCTCCAGGATCTCCTCTTAGAATCTGTCTACGTAACGGGCCAGCGACTCCTCGACCCCCTGCCTTATCAGGAAGATGGACTCAGGACTACTCTTCCTCTTCTTGGAGGTGGAGAAGCGAAGCTGAAAGCTCCAGCTCAAGTTCTCGAACCCATAGATCGACCTAGGAGGGAGTTGATGAAACCAGTCCATTGCCTTCTCCTTGAACGTGGTCGCAAAGAGGCGACATTTGAATGCATCCGTCATCGGCCTGATGGAGACGACATCCTCAAACCACTACAGATGCTGGACGGGGTCATCCTTCCCGGTATAGTAAGCCATGTCTGGCTCTCAGAACCCCTTGGGAACGGGAGCTGAGATGATCAACTCGCTGAAGGGTGACCCCCTAAAAGGTGGTCTCGCCACTTCTACACGCGCGACCTGCTCGTCTGGGAGGTTGGCACTCGCCGGGCTGGAGAACAACTCCCGGCCGGTGAGGTCTCGCTCGACCCCATCTCCCATCCTCTCCTTCCCTGGCCTTCTTCCTGGTGCACTTCCTTTCCCCCGCTGGGGTCATCTCGCCTAGACCCTAGGAGTCGACTCGTCGAGGGGGGAGGGGAGCTAGCTCCTGGGGGTCGGGGTGGAGCTGCCACCCTGAGGAGCAATGCTTCGCAGCATCTCCATGATGCCCTGGATGGAGTCCATGAACTCTTGCCTCCCCACAAAGGGTCCTGGGCTGGGGAGCTCGCCGAGATCATCACTACCTCCCTGACCTCCAGTCATGACACTCTCCCGAGATCTTCTATGTTGGTCACTCTCCACGCTCACTACACCAAAGTGTTGAAGCCAAAAATGACCTATGTGGAGTTCAGGGTCCCTAGAAAGGGGTGACCTCACACTTACTACACCCGGAGGAACGTCACAGACCAAAGATCAAGAAGCTAGAAACAGACTCTCGGCTCTAGCGCGGAGGTCCCACCTCACACCCGGAAGACCTTTACGGTCTCCCCCTCCATAGCCAATGCTTGAGCTAGGGTGCCTTGAAGGATGAAGAGAGAATGAAAAAGTGATGCTCTCCAAGGCACCCCTAAGGGTCTATTTATAGTTTTCCAAATCCCATGGACCAAAATGTTCGAAATGGCCCTACGACAAATAAGCCTTGGGCCAACAAAAAACAACCACACCGGGGGTAAAGGGGGAGAATCACCCTTGGGGGTACAACAGTAAAAGCAAGCCCCCTACCTCTCCCCCCCGGACACCCGAGGCAGGCCTCCGGGCGAGACCCTGCCCGCAGGCCGGTCTCATCACCAGGCAGGCCGCCGGCGAGACCTGCCCGCAGGCCGGTCTCGCCACAGGCAGGCTGCTGAGCGAGACCCCGCCCGCAGGCAGGTTTCGCCACCCAGGCAGGCCGCCGGCGAGACCGTGCCTGCAGGACGGTCTCGCCACCAGGCAGGCCGCCGACGAGACCCTGCTTGCAGGCCGGTCTCGCCACCCAGGCAGGCCGCTGGGCGAGACCCCGCTCGCAGGCGGGTCTCGCAACCCAGGCAGGCCGCCGACGAGACACCGCCCGCAGGCCAGTCTCGCCACCAGGCAGGCCGCCGGGCGAGACCCTGCCCGCAGGTAGGTCTCGCCACCCAGGCAGGTCGCCGGCGAGACCCTGCCCGCAGGCCAGTCTCGCCACCAGGCAGGCCGTCGGGCGAGACCCTGCCCGCAGGCCGGTCTTGCCGCCCCTACCTCTAACTTAGCAAGCTGGGGCGGGTGCCGACCAACGTGCCACACCCGCCCCAAAAAAAGGTGCGCTGGGGGGAGGCAGATTTTTCCTCCCCCTACTAGTATATTTCCAAGGCGAAACCAAAATTGGCCACCAAGAGCTCAAACCACTCCAAAAGCTTAAAATCCAAAATCCGCGAATACGGGGTTGTACACAATCCCGCCCGCAGGCCGGTCTTGCCCACCACCTCGAACTTAGCAAGCTGGGGCGGGTGCCGACCAACGTGCCGCACTCGCCCCCAAAAAAGGGCCACTGGGGGGAGGCAAATTTTTCCTCCCCTACTAGTATATTTCCAAGGCCAAGCCAAAATTGGCCACCAAGAGCTCAAACCACTCAAAAAACTTAAAAACGCGCATGTCTTGTTTGGGGCCAACTCTTCGCGAATACGGGGTTGTACACCAGATATTTATTGTGTAGTAGGGAAAGTGGGTCAGTTTATGGAAGCCCCTAGACAATGTCATTTACAATCGGCTATAAAGATCTTAGAGTATATGAAAGGTGCACCAAAAAGGGCTCTTGTTTCAGAAAAGGGGACATTTGAAGATTGATGCTTATTCTGATGCTAGGTATGCAGATGACAAGAAAAATAGGAAGTCTACATCTAGTTTCTGCACTTTTGTTGAAGGTAACCTAGTCAACTCAAAGAGTAAGAAACATGATATAGTTGTTAGGTCAAGTGCAGCAGCTGAATATAGAAGCATGACTCAGACTGCCTACCAGTTGAAGTGACTACGAACACTCTTGCTAGATCCGAGAGAGTTTTACGATCATCCCCTACCTATGTTCTATGACAATAAGACGGCCATATATATTCTGAGGAATCTAGTCTTTCATGAGAGGACGAAGCATATCGAGGTGGATTGTCACTTCATTAGTGAGAAGATTTTGAAGAATCAAATATGCACACCGTTTGTTACCTCGGAGAGAGAACTAGCTGATTTCTTCACCAAACTTGTTACTCCTTTTGGGAAGATTTGTAGCAAGCTGAGCATGATGGATATATATGTTCCAGCTTGAGGGGGAAGTGTTGAAGCTTGAGGAGACCAGACGGTTTAATATCTAGCCGCAGCGGTCAGCTTGTCTTCCCAGTCTGGCAGTTTGGCTCAGCGGTCTGCTAGTCTTCTTGTTCTGGAGGTTTGGCTCAACGGCCTGTTGGTTAGCCGTAACAACGGTCTGATGATTAGCCGCAATGACGATCAGAAGGTTAGCCGTAGCAGCAGTCTGCTGGTTAGCCGCATCAACGGTCTGTTGGTTAGCCGCAACAATGGTCCGTTGGTTAGCCGCAACAGCGGCCTGTTGGCAAGTCGCAGCTGCAGTACGGAGGTTAGCCGCAATAGTGATCTGGGAGTTAACCGCAGCTGCGGCCTTAATGTTAGCCAGCGCTGGAGTTCAGAGGCTTCAGTGGTTATGTATTCTGCATAGCATGACGATTTGACTGTGTCAAATCGCCTAGCCACGCGGCTTTTATTCAGTCCAATATCTCCTGTTGTATTCTCTCGCCTCCCCCGTTTTCTATAAATAAGGGGCATACATATGTATTGTTTATCTTTTTTAAGCAATAAATTTTGTCTTTATTTAGCTATTTTTCACAAGGACGAAGTTGAAGTGGTTGGTCAAAGAGTATATGATTTGCATGCAAGTGATTCTAAAGACTAGAGATACACCTATAATTACCATGTTGGAGACTATAATGGTGTTGCTCATGATAATGCTTCGCACCCATAGAGACAAAATTTCAAGTTTAATGTGATATTATCATTTCATATGACAAACTTTAGAAAATAATAAAAAATGCACATAATTACATCTTAGTATGAAATGTTCATGACAATTTTGAAGTTGAAGGGTGGACGGGAGACAAATGAACTGTTGATTTGTGTTCTAGAAGCCATAGTTTCAGGTGATGAGATCTAACGAGTATTCCTTGTGTGCATGCAACATCATGCATATTTTATCAGAGGGAAAATGTTGAAGACTATGCTGCCCATTGATATAAAAGGACATGTTTATGGGAGCATATGAACACTTGTAGAATCCCATAAAATCACATAAAGAGTGAATGTTAACTAATTTGACTCCAGTTGTGCCGTGTTGTAATATTGACAAGAAGCCCGAAAGGGCATCAAAACATGTCAGAAGAAAAGAGAAGGATGAATTATAAGGGAAAAATATGAAATAAGCATGATATGAAGTACACGTGCTCTAACTGTAGGATGAGAGAACATACCAAAAAAGTTGTGCTGAGGCCCAAAAAAGTCAAGGTACAATAGCTAGTACGAGATCAAAGCAACCAATAAACATTAATTCATCTTTTTCTCTTTTATCATTTTGTATTATTCGATTGTTTCTTTAATCATTTATATGTTAATATACTGGTGAGGAGGAAAGCGCGATCATAATCTTTATGCTTTTGGAGATGATCGTGGATGAATGAAGTACTGCTGCTATATATTGAATGAACTGTTGCTATAATATGGGTTGCCGTTATATGTTGAATGAATTGTTGCTGCTATATGTTGAATGAACTATTGCTATAATACGAGTTGCTGTTTTTGTAATATGGGTCGTTGTTTTCTACAATAGTTGTTGTTTTAGTACTATAATGTTGTTGTTTTAGTACTGTAATAATTGTTGTTTTAGTACTATAATATGAGTTGCTCTTTTGGTCCGAACAATTTTGTGTTCTGATTCTTATAATATATATAATATTTGCATTTTCATTTGACAATGAAGATCATTTCTTTAAATCTCTGTCAGTTTGTGGTGCTAATCTTCTGGATATTATATTAATTTGGATATCATTAATTGTTGATATTTCCTGAAATATTGTTTAACAATTTTTTCTTCAAAAGGTTTCTAATTTGAATTTGAAGACCTAACTAAGTTTAGGTCGTATTACATTTCTTCATTAGTCAGTTATTTACCGTCAAATGTTAGTTATTGTTATTTTTCTGTCAACTCTGTTTTCTCTCCGTTAACTATTTTTATAGTCTATATATATATATCGATTGTATAGTAGTTGCATGGGTGATAGATAATAAAATTTAAAGAGAGTGGAGCATATAAAAAAGTTGGGGCGCAAAATACCAATTTAAAGTATCAAGAGGATGCAAAATGACAATTTAAAAATTCGGAATGCAAAATGTTAATTTATGTGAATTCGACGTAAACTGAACAAAAATGTCCCTTGAATTGAAGCGTACGATGCAAAGTGCCAAAGTAAAGACAAATTGGAGTGTAAAGTGCTATATTTATTATTTGGGGTGCAAAGTGTCAAAATGGTATAATTGAGGGGTGCAAAGTATAAAAAAACCATTAAAAGATTTTAGGAGTTTTTTTGGGGTGTGAAGAATAACCCAATCCATAATGATGATAACATAAAAAAGGGAAAAAAAGGAAAAAAATAAGAGAAAAAGAAGATGATAAAATTAGTATAATCGAAATTACACAAGAGATAATCATGTTTGTTCGCTTGATTACGGCGGCGGCCTTGTCTCAGAGGAGGCATGGATTAACCGGCTGGGCGAAGGACAGGCCGCCGCGATCCGAAAAAAGAATGGGAGGGAAATGAAATGAAACCCTAATCTATTCGTGCTAGCAATTTCTCTTCGCTCTGACCCAGAGGGATAGGAACCCTAATTCGATTCAAGAAGAACCCGAAATTTAAAGCACTGCTCATACATTTCTTCAGCTCGGACGCGTTAATTTTGGTGGCTAATCTTCCGATGAGACCCATAAGATTACCGGAACCGCCAAACAGTTCCGGCATGCCGGAAATCTTCGAAGGCGGGGTTAACGTGATAAGGAGAGCGGTCGTGATTGGGAACGGTTTTGCGGGGGCTGAGAACCAGAGCATCGGCCTGATTCGTGCGCTCGGGCTATCCGATAGTTACACAGCATATGTAATTTCTCCCCCTCTCCCTCTCTTTATCATCCAGCTCTGATTGCATGGCTTTCTTAAGCAATTACGAAGTAATGTGGTTCAAGTAGTTTCCTTCCCTGTTGACATACTTGGATATACCTACCTTGGATTAACATCCATGGTGACACTTGATGACGATAACAGCCTTGTTGATCTAAATTCCCAGGATTTCAATGATTTGCATGATTTGAATTTGATGGAGATTGCTAATCATGATTGTTTGGAGTAATCTTAGACAAGAGAAGCATACTAGAGTTTAGTCAGCAAGCACCACCATAAAATTTGCTCGGGCTTTTCAGCATATTCATTATAGTTTTCACTGCATATTTCTTTTCGAACCAAAGTAGGAAGCTTGAATCTGCCTTTAAAAGATTCTTTTGATTTTCCACCTTGTAAAGTTGTTCAGTTTACCAGTGGCCTCAATTGCTATTCTTGTTTGATGTTTAAGCTAGTCTTCTATTTCATTTACATCCATAAGCACAGAAGGTATCTGTTCCCCGTGCTATTTGTGATTTTTTTCTTTGTTTTAGTTTATTTCTTATATTTGAATGCTACATGCTTACATACACGATCTTAAGTGAAGTCATACTTTTTCTTAAATAGCAAAATATTATTGTGCAGAAAATTTTTAAGTACCATTCATTCTTCTGATAAATAAAATTTTTATTTTAAATTTTAAAGTTTAATTTTTTGGGCCTTAAACTTTGGTTCTTGTGTATTATGTCTCTCAAGTTATTGGTAAAGTAATGTTCTAAATGAGCAAGATTTGCAGCATGTCATCAGACCAAGAGGAGGATATAATGAGTGGCTAAGATGGCTCCCTTTGCCCATCCATAAAATTGTAGAAGGCATCATTCAACAGTTACTGGGAAACTCAAGATTTGCAGTAAAATTAGAAAAAAGAATGACACCATTACCCGCTCAAAATTATGGAAGCATTGGTCTGTCATCAATTCTAGAAGCTGATGCAAAACATATTGCATCCATTGCTCGTGAGAATTTCGACAAGTATGTCTGTGCCTCTTAATTCTTAGTTTTTTATGTTACGAGATCCTGTATTCTTTGTTTTTATTTTTTATTCATGTCTGAGCACTGAACTTTTGGAATTTTTTTTTCAAGTTATGTGCATGTGAACATGATCTCATTTGAAATCTCAACTTTGAGAAGCAAGTACAAATTTTTGAAAGGCAGATGTGGGTTGGTGAGTATGGTTGTTGGCAGCAAAAGCACATGCTATTGCGACAAAGCTCGAGGTTCTCTTGGTAAGATAAGCACTGAGGTGGCCAATACGCCGACGAAGGCGGAATTGACAGTGGCGGGCCAAAACGGGGGCCCAGGAAGAGGTAGGTAATCTAAGCGAGAGAGTGGCAATAGTGATATCGGCTGGTTGGGTGTTCAGGGCGAGGAGGATGGCTGGACGGAAGCAATGGATGATTCAAGGGAAATGCGGGATCCTGACGAGGTATTTGTGTTAAAGAGCGAGTGAATATGGGAATCAATCAGATGGTTGTTGCTGGGAACCATGAAGGAGATCCACTTAAGGTTATGACAAAAACCCTAAATGAGTGGTAGGTCAGACTATTTGATAGACTCGACTATCGACGACAAACATTCAAATTAAAATACATAATACAACTTATCGTGACAGGTTCAATATCAACTCTTGAGGGCAGGGTCTCTTTAGGAGCCATTCTTCTATGAGAGCCTAACCTTAACACTAATCCAAGATAAAAGAGTTAATTCTCCCCCACTCCCTATATACTTGGGTGTGGGCATATATAAAATATCAATAATGTCACTAGAACTATATAAACTATTAGGGGGACGTGTGGCAGGCACAAGGAGTTGACTTTGTATCAATGATATCTCTCCCTCGAGCCCGTACGATCTCCATGTGCCCAACAACAAAGGGATGTGCTCTAGTGGGTTACTGGAGAAGAGCAGGGCATGGAGTTATGGATATATTAATAATAGTGATGTTCAGAACAATCGACAAACGTTAGATAAGGAAGGAAGTGTTGGAGTTGGTATAACATTTGCCCAAACACTGCGTAGATGTGGTGGTATTTTAACCATGATCATTGCAATATCAACGACTTCTTTCTGAAATTCCTGAGTAGCTAGATCAATAGTGAGAGTTTGGTGTAGAAACCATACCTCATTTTGGGTCTTGTATTGAGCCACGAAGCAAGCCGTACCGTCATATGGACCCAACGCAACAGTCTGAAGATCCTGAAATAAGTCGAACAAATGTTGAAGGTTATCTTTGTTAGAGTAGAGAGTCTTCATCTCATCCCAGATAGCCTTGGCTATGTCATGGTGCATTAATTCATCAGGGTTTGCTATCCATATAGTTTAGTTAGTATCCAAGAATGGGAGCGACCATCATCTCAGATCCATTGCTCAGTAGGCTTGGTCAAGGGTCTTGAGTCACATGACGAAGAATGCCCTTAGTTTGGAGTACGTGATGCCTCAAATCTACTTGTTCTACAAAATGTTTCTTCCCAACTAGGGAATAGTAATCTTCAATTCATCTCTAAGCTTGTACACGGGAGAGGAGATAGAAGAAACCAGAGTAGTGGATGAAGCAAATGAAACATTGTTCACCATTTCCCAAGATCAATGAGAGCGAGTGAATGCAATGAGTGTGTACAAGAATTGGTGAGCGAATAACAACTCAAGTGAGAGGTGGTGAGGGCTCGGTGAGAGCAAGTCTTATACAAGAAATGTGCGAGCTCGGAGTGCTTGTTGTGCGAACTCAAGCAGTAGTTAGTGTCTCGGGAGCTCGGATAGTAGGCCGTGCAGGCTCGAAAGCTCAAACAACAAGTAGTGCAGGCTCAAAAGCTCAAACAACAAGTAGTGCAGGCTCGAAAGCTCAAACAACAAGTAGTGCAGGCTCGAAAGCTCAAACAACAAGTAGTGCAAGCTCGATAGCTCAAGCAACAAGAAATGTAAGCTTGGGAACTCGAAGAGCGGGCCGTGTAGGTCGTGCGAGCTCGAGTGCTCAAGCAGTAGGTCATGCGAGTTCACACGAGATCAAATCAAGATGTCACTCGATTTCTGTGGGGAGTGTGTCGAGTGGTAAATGACAATAGGGTGTCACGTACGCGCAAGAGAGAGAGAGAGAGAGAGCGATAGATTTACAACCGAATTAAAACATTTTGCACAAAGAAGAGAGAGCAATGAAAAATTTCATCCAGTTTTGATACCATATGAGAGAAAAACCACAAAAATGTCTCATTTTTTCATCTAGCTGTATATGGAACACATGTACACTTATTTATAGCTTGGAGGAGAGACAAGATTGATGTATATACAAGAGTACAACTCTTAATAGACCATTATAATAGGCCTTTATATCGGGCTTAAATATACAAAACTTCACATGTTTGTTATAGTTTGTGTAAAATAATCACTGGATGGAGAAAATTCCAATATATTCCATGTAAAAAACCTGTCAATATACATGTATGAGTACAAATATATAGAAGGAAGAGGAGAGAATGTCCCATTCAAGATGTGAGACTAAACTTCCCAACTAAGTGACTAAATGAGTCTTCACTAATGGGCATTTACATATTTTCTTCAACACTCCCCCGCAAGCTGGAGCGTACAAATCGTAGGCACCAAGCTTGGACAAGAACTGATAGTACAGAGGTCGTGGTATGGTCTTGGTGATGATGTCAACAACTTGTTCAGCAGCAAGAACATGCATTAACTCATCTTCTTCAATTGAACCTTCTCCCGAATGAAATGACAATCAACTTCAATGTGTTTCGTCCGTTCATGGAAGACAAGATTCTTGACAATTTGTATGACAGCTTGACTGTCGCAAAATAGAGTGGTAGGTGAGGAATGCTTGACTCCTAAATCATCAAGGAGACCCTCAAGCCATGTAAGCTCAGACACAATCGCTGTCATTGAACGATACTCGGCCTCAGCAGATGAGCAAGCAACAACAGACTGTTTCTTACTGCGCCATGTAATGAGATGTCTTCCAAAATAAGTGCAGTATCCACTTGTGGAACTATGATCATCTAAAAACCAACATAATCAGCGTCAGAATAGACACTCAGAGATAAGAGAGACAAAGAGGGCTTGTATACAAGCCCTTGTTTAGAAGCAGTCTTCAAGTATCGAAGAATGCGTTCAATTGCCTGGAGATGAGAGATCCGTGGTTCATGCATGAATCGACTGACAACTCCAACGACAAATGTTATATCAGATCTAGTAACAGTGAGATAAATCAGCTTTCCCACAAGATGACGATAATATTCTCGGTTCGGAAGGAGCAGATTAGAGTCTGCGGCATGAGCGCAGAGCTTGTGATTTATATTAATGGGAGTATCGACAGGCTTGTATCCAGAGTTGCCCGCATCATTAATTAAGTCAATACAGTACTTTCTTTGAGATAACACAAGCCCATTAGGTTTTCGAGCCACCTCGAGACCAAGAAAATATCGAAGGCTACCCAGGTTCTTTGTTTGAAACACAGTCGTCAAATGTTGTTTGATCACATGTATTCATGTAAAATTGTCTCCCGTAATCAAAATATCATCCACATACAACAAGAGAATCACTGTGCCTGTTGGACGATGACAAGTGAATAAAGAAAAGTCAGCTGAACTCCGAGTGAACCCAACAACACTAATGGTCTGACTGAATTTTTCAAATCATGCGCGAGGAGACTGTTTGAGACCATAAAGTGATTTCTTCAAACAACAGACAAGAGACTCCAACGTGGTCTCAAACCCGGGAGATTGTTGCATATAAACGATCTCCTGCAAATTGCTATTAAGAAAACATTTTTGACATCCAATTGGTGTAACGACCGGTGTCGATGAACGACGAGGGAGATCAAAACACGAATATTATTGAGTTTAGCGACTGGAGAAAAAGTCTCATCATAATCTAGAACTTGTTAAGTAAAACCGCGAGCTACTAGACGCGCTTTCAAACGTTGAACCGTCCCATTTGGACCATGTTTGATGGAAAACATCCACTTACAACCCACACAAGTCTGTTCAGGAGGAAGAGGGACAATATCCCAAGTGTGGTTTGTCCAAAGAACAGATATTTTCTCGTCCATAGCCGCTCGCCACCCCGGATGTTGGAGAGCCTCCTGCACAGAATTAGAGGTGGTAATAGAGGATAGTGAAAGTGCAATTTTTCAGTTTCAGAGAGAGACGGTGTAATGAGACATAATTCGCCATTGGGTGAGCAATAGAAACAGTTGCCGGATCTGCAGGTTGCAAAATATCATTAGCGGAGGACATCTCCCGTAGGGTAGTAGACGAAGGAAGACGACGAGTATACACACGATTGAGAGGTGGTTTGAGTGAAATTGGTGATGAAAGGAGAGGTGGGGTTGGTGGGATTGACGCGGGAAGGAGAGATGAAAGGTTTGGAGTAACAGGGACAGCAAGCCGCAGAAGGAGTGGCGGAAGCAGAGAATTAGTTAGTTGAGAGTGATAGAGCTGGTTTTCGAGAAATGTGACATCGACAAAAGTAACAATCTTGCGATCCTTAGGAGAGAAGTAGACATAGCCCTTACGAGTACGGGAGTAATCAACAAACATATATTTTGTGGCTCAAGGAGCATGCTTGTCAGTGAACGATCCAAGATTATGAACATAACATACACAACCAAACACGCGAGAGGTGAGTGAAAAAGGAGGTGTGGAGAGAAAAAGAAGGTTGAAGGGAATCACAAAGTTGAGAATAGAGGAAGACATGCGGTTAATGAGAGAACATGCATTAGAAACCACAAAATTCCAATATTGTTTGAGAACATTCATTTGAAATATAAGAGAACGGGTAACCTCAAGGAGGTGACGATTCTTGCGTTCAGTAACACCATTTTGATGAGGGCATAGACACACAAGGTTTGATGGATGATCCCAAACTCAGCACACAGGTTAGTAAACACATGACTAGTGTATTCACGAGCATTGTCAGTATAAAGAGTTTTCATTGTAGTAGAGAACTGGTTGCGAATTTTAATAATAAAGGCACAAAATACACCAGAGAGTTCAGAGCAATCATGAAGGAGATACAAACATGTCACTTGAGAGTAATCATCTACAAATGTAACAAAGTAACGATAGTCAAAAATGCTGACGATTTTGTTTGATCCCCAGATATCAGAGTGAATAAGATCAAAGGGTGCATGACTCCGAGTAGGATGGGGTGAGAATGCAGACCGTTGATGTTTGCCATAGATACAGGTCTCACACGTGAAATCTTGGAGGGAAACATCGAAAAGAGCTCTGGGGAGTATGTTTAGAGGAGCGTGTCCAAGACGCCAATGCCATTCAATAAAACAAATATAAGACAAAACCGTCGGAGGAGAGGGGTCAAGATGTAGAGACCATTCGACAGATGCCCTTTTCCAATGATAGACCGCGTCTTGCGATCCTGCACAACATAAGAGGTGGATGAGAATGTTACATAGTAATCAAGATCTTGATTGAGACGACTAATAAAGAGAAGGTTGAAAGTAGAATCCGAAACATGAAGAGCGCAACGAAAAATGATGGAGGGAGTAATGTTAATGTCGGCGGAGCCAGAGACAAGAATGGTGTCCCCACTTGCAACAGTAATGAACTTGGGATGTACCGAGTCCAAGTAGCGTGATGGCTTCCGTGAGGTAATGTGGTGGGAGGCCCCTGAATCCAAGATCCAGGACGAACTATAAGCAAGAGGAGAAACCACCATCAAAAAATGACACAACAAAGCCCGAAAAATGGTTGAGCATCACTTGAAGTTGCTGGATTTGGATCCGCAGGTCATCAATGTCATTCTGAATGCTAGGTGAGATAGAGTGTGCAGCCATGGGCAAAGGGGTTGCGAGGAAAACAGAATTCCGCGGGAAGGGCACAACAACCAAGTGGCGGACAACGACGAAAAGGGGCATGAAAACTGTTAAGAACTGGCGACAAGAAGGCGCAAGCAATAAGCGGCTAAACTGTGCGACAACAACAATAAGACCCTGGTCGGCAAGGCACAAGAGACCGCAAGAACCACAACAACAAACACGTGCGGTTAGAAGAGGCGGTCTATTCCCCATAGACTGGCGGCTAAGCAGGTGAACCGCGACAGGAGCGCAAAGGCAAGATGAGGCCACATCGGCTAGAAGCAGAACCTGCGGGAAGATCCCGCGGCTAAAACAAAAGCAGGCGGCGACTAGGAGGCAGTTAGCTGAGCTCGAGCAAACACAGGGGCCTGAAGAGTAGCGGACGTGACAAAGCACTGGAGGAAGGCCAATCAGCAACCCGCACGACTAGAGAAGCAGGAGAAGCACCGAGGAACCATCAATGATCCACCCCGGCGGACCTGGAGCAACGTCGGCAGTCTGGCGAGATGAGAAGGGCGACAAACCACAAAGAATCCCGCGGTGATCAGAGAAGAGGCTTCTAGAAGAAATCGCAGCTCACAGAAGACAGAGCTAGCAACGACTAAACAAGGTCGCGGCGGGCAGCAAAGGGCAGGGCTTCGGCCAGAGTCCGCAACGGGTAAATAGGGGCAGGGCTTGCAGAAGACAGAGCAAGCAGCGACTAAACCAGGTCCATATAAGCAGCGGCTGAGCAAAGAACCATCGGCCTGAGGAGAGAAGGGAGCAGCGGGAGCGAACGGAAGCACATGAGTAGACTGGAGAAGCGAAGGCATCCTGAGGAGCAATCCGCTAAAGCAGCATCATGGCCAAGGAGCAGCGAGTTGCAGATAACGACGCAAGCCGCAAGCCACAGACTGAGAGGGGAGCAAGCAAGCTGCGGTAAGTAGCGACCAAGCGGCTACTAGTGGACAGTGGCAAGATCAACAACGAACAACAAGCTGTGGATACGACGAACAACGAGCAGCGGAGATAGCAAGAGCCGGCGATCTGCAGTCACGATCAACAACAAGAAAGGACAACGAGCCCGTTGTGGTTAAACTAGGGCAGTTCGCAGAGGAGAAAGCTGTTGGGACCATTCTTGTCTCGGCGTCAAGGCGAACCAAGGCGAGCGCTGGGCGCCTTGACGCTTAGGCGTCATGGCGGACGCCTAGGCGACACTAAGGCGAGCAAGTCGCAAGGCGCCATTTTTTTTTTAAAAAAAAAAGCAGCCTATCGACTGCGGTTATTATAATAACCGCAGTCTATACTATAGACTGCGGTTATTAAAATAACCGCAGTGTATAGTATACATTCTATATACTGCGGTTGTATAATACCCGCAGTGTATAGTATACATGCTATAGACTGCGGTTTTATAATAACCGCAGTCTATAGTACACATATTATCGACTGCGGTTGTTTAATAACCGCAGTATATGTTATATATACTGCGGTTAATAGAATAACCGCAGTATATATTTATCGACCATCGACTGCGGTTATTATAATAACCGCAGTCGATAGTCATATATAGACAGCGGTTACAAAAATAACCGCAGTCTATAGTATGCCTGCCAATCTTTAGACTGCGGTTATTATAATAACCGCAGTCTACAGCTCCTTTTTTTTTAAAATAAATTGTTTACCAATTACAAACACAGCTGGAGATTTTTTTGTTCTTCATAGCAGACTAGCAGTTAGCAGTTAGCAGTAAGCAACTAAGCATAGCAGTTAGCACTTAGCAACTAAGTATAGCTTCTGAATGATCATATGACAAGAAGTAGGCAAGTAGCAACTAGCAACTAGCAAGCACAAATGTTCCAAGTTCCAAGTTCCAACTACCAAAATCATGTATTCTGTATTCATGAATCATGAATTCATGATATCTCAAATCCTCAATTCTCAAACATCAATACATTCATACAATCATACCTATGACCTATCTCAAATTCTCAATTCTCAAATACCATGAAGCAGTAAGCATGTAACAGTAAGAAAAAACAGTGGCAATCATCTATCAATGGTCAAGACTCAAGAGTCAAGACTCAAGACAAACTTCAGAGAAAGCAATAACAAAAAAGGGAACACAAAAATAGCATATTAGCATGAATAATATTTTTAACATTAACTTTAAATAATCATACAACTATACAAGGTCAACTAGAATCATCATCTAGTAAGTCGTCATTGACATTGCAGGTGTTTGGTTGGATGGAGGTACTCGGCATTTGCCCATAATTATCATAAATATCTTCATCATCACTGGCAACTACAAAATGATCTAAATCTTCATCCCCTTGAGCTATTAGTTCATTTATTTGAAGATTAGTTCCAACTCCACTTCGTAAATTTCGAGCCCCAGTTCCAAGAGCTCTCTCTACAGCATCCCATGTGAGATTATCATCATCAAAAACTAGAGCTTCCTCTGGTTTGTTCACCATCCACTCACTACTCCAGTCGAGCTCATCAAGCACCAAAGGATTGTAATTTCTTCCCTTTTCACGTCTGTCTTGGAATCGTGCTTGTAGACGCCGATTATATTGGATGTATACAAGATCACTAAGCCTTTGATGTTCCAATCTATTTCTTTTTTTTGTGTGAATCTGAATCAAGATAATTTCAAACTTATTGGTAAATTATTAAAATAAAAATATTAAAATTTTTATTGAATATTTGTATACTTAGATTACTTACAAACTCAAAAGTACTCCAATTGCGCTCACAACTAGAAGAAGAACAACATAAGCCAATTATGCGCAATGCTACCTTTGTAAGGTCAACATTTGGTCCTCCATGTGCACCCCACCAGTCCACTATTCATTTAAGACAGATATAAATTGTTTGACATATAAATAAATTAAGAAAAAATAAAAATGTAAACAATACTTACTTGGATTTAAGGTGGTTCGTTGCCTAATAGCCATAGGCTTTCCAAAACTATTTCGAGATGCTTTGTAGTTAGTACCTTGCTCGGCAATCTTGTCTTGCAATTCTTGATCGGGCACTAGTCTTGCAATAACATCATTGAAAGCATCTTGAAATTTCCAGGCATCATCATTATTTTGTTCCTCATATTCAAAATATTTGCCTGGATTTAGAAACAAAGCCGCCCTATACAACTTTTGCTCCATTTGATTTGTCCATCTATTTTCAACAATCTCAATAACCTTTTTAAATAATCTTTCTTTGTTATCAAAATGTTGTTTGATCTTTTGTTTGGCTTCTTCCATTGCAGCATATACTTCAGGCATAGCCGACCTTTCATCTCCATCTACTAATCGCAAAACTGCAATCAGTGGTTTTCCCCCTTTTAGGCAATCTCTTACTCCATTCCAAAAATTGGTTGAAAGTATTATTTCAACAATCTGTTTTCCGGCTTCAGTTTTTGCCAAATTAGCGGCATTCCACGAGGGCGACACAAAGAATAATTTCAGCTTCTCCTCATGCTTAAGCACACTTTGTAGAGTAAGGAATGATGTTGCAAATCTAGTTACTGAATGCCTAACTAGATCACCGTCTATAGTAGTCCTTATTGCATCAAGTAAACGAGTGTGTCTGTAGATGAAATTTGTAATCATTCTTGCCTTTCTTATCACTGTTTTGTTCTGTTGTAGCTTGCCTATATCCTCTAGCATTAGATCAATGCAATGAGCTGCACAAGGAGTCCAGAATAATGTAGGTCTTTTTTCCATTAAAATTTTACCAGCTGCCTTGTAATTAGAAGCATTGTCAGTCACCACCTGCAGAGTGCAGACATTTGTAATTATTGAAAGCTGTAGAGTGTAGACTATTAAACTTGTATTTGAAAATTACTAAATTAATGAAACCAAAAAAATTACCTGAACAACACACTCTGCTCCTATCTCTCTAATCTTACTATCAAGCAAATCTGATAACATTGTGGCATCTTGAATATGACTGGATGCATCTACGGAACCCATAAAATAGGATCCTTCTGGACAGTTGACTAGGAAATTGATCAAATGTCTCCCTCTCCTGTCTGTCCAACCATCTGACATAAGTGTGCAACCATATCTTCTCCAGTACGCTTGATAGTTTGTCTTCATCTCCATGACTTTATCTTTTGTATTTTTTAACAATGAGACTCTCAAATCATGATAACTAGGGCCTTTATAACCAGGCCCATACTGTCCAACTGCTTCAAGCATGACTTCAAAACTTCGTGCCTTTGCGGCATTGAATGGAATTCCACATTCATAGAACCAATCAGCAACATAACTATCAACTCTCTTTTTCTCTTCAGGTGTTCTAAAACATCTCTCGATAGTAGTTTGTGCAGGACCTTTTGCACGTCTATCATCTACTACATCTTCAGGAGCACGCCTCACATGAGCATCCATAGGCCCCCTTTTTTGTGGCAAGTGAATTACTTTCCTTTTTTTGGCACTTGTCCCAGAACTTGGGACAAATGACGTTTTAGCTGTAGATAATGTCGGGGATACATTTTGTGACCCCGTTGGTTCTCTTTCTTGGTCACTCTCATTGTCATCATCAACAGTCAGATGCACATTGTCCTTTTTTTTAGCATTTAAAGCTGAATACATCTCAGCTGCTATTTCAGAAGTAGTCTTCAAACACTTGGATACATCTCCATACCCGCCACATAAGTGTTGCTTCAACCTTTTGATACCACCCTTTATCAATCTACCACACAAATTACATTTAACTGTATTTTTATCTTCTAGGTTGGGCCAATGACCATACTTCCAACCAGGATCATTTGACTTTGCTTTTCGTTTAGGATCCGTTTTTGGATCAAGGTTATTGCTACCAATGGATGGAGCAAGAGTGTTGGTGTTTTGGTCTTCCATCTTTCACAAACAGGACCTATAGATTGCAGAGTTAGGTCGGGACAATGAAATAAATAACGGCTAAAGAAATCATCAGTCATCACTCATCAGTCATCACAATGAACAATTTAAAGAACTCTAAAAGACATGCTCATTTAGAAATTAGAAGAGTCAACAAGACCATAAGATCATCAGTTCATCACTATAGAGTATAGACAAGAGTCACAAGACACTACATGATAAATCTAGCAATACAAAAATACATTTGTCATGTACTCATGTGTCAATCAAATCATGATTCATGAAACACAATAAGTGATTATATAATGACAAATCATATTTCTAATATTATCTATTTTCTCCTGCGAAAATTGTGTCACTCCATGATAGATCTGCAATAAAACAAAAATGGTTAAAATCAATTCAACATAATTATTACCAATCTACATGCACTAGACAGTAACGTCACATACCTTTATCAATGATGACATTGACCTAGTTTTAAGAGCATCAACTATATCAATCATGTAGCACATGATATAATAGCCACATTGAATACTATCTGGTTGTTTTGGGCACTACACAGTAACATAAATAAAAAATTGGTAAGTATTTTAATTTTTAATTACAAAGGTTTAAATTACAATACATACTCATATATGCTATACATCTAAAACTTACCGGAATCAACTTTGTAAGTTTTATTTTTTTAAAACTGGTACGCTGCTCTTTTGCTAAATCTTTTAATGCTCTTCATAAAATAAAAAAAGAATAAGTTTATAGCAAAATGTAAACAACTAGGAAAGTAAGTAAATAACACATTAATAAACTTACTTTGTAATGACATTCTTAATATCATCACGAATGTCATTATTTAAGGGATCAAGCCAATAAACTGTATAATTATTATAATCAATAATAGCCAACATCCAATGTTCCCTGTGAAACAAATGAAATAATTAATAACTTAATTAGAATAAAAAATAGTAATAATCATTGATATTTGATACAAAGATTTTTCATACTTACAATCTATTATAGGGCACAAATAATAAAGAATCTGATTGGAGTTGACTAAGCGTCCTAAGCCTGATTTTTAAATCTTCAACTCGTGTTTTTAAATGTTCTTTGGCATAGTCATCATTAATAGCAAAAATGAAATGTGGATTATGAAAATATACACCAGTATTGTATGTAAATTCCTTTAATTGTGAGTCTATGTACCTGCAAAAACATGTAAATTCAAAATCAATTTATATATTAATAAAAATTCTTACTTTTATAATATTTGATACTCAGTAGTCAGATGCACAATACTCACCCAATACATGCTAATATGATGTTAGCTCCAATCATTTTCATATTTAGAAAATCATACAACTCTGAATTTTCAAAGTACGTACATGTTGATTCAACACTCCCAAATACTGTTGAATCTAACATTAGAGATATTATTTTATCTTCATTCTCCATCTTACTTATAAAACTGGGCAAGATATCAATGAATTCATTTGTAGCCTGTGGAAATAAAAGAATTAATATTGTGGAATGTGGACATCAATATTGAATTCATTGATTACATAAAAGTCAAAAAAATATTATAAATTATAATACCGTGCAAGCTAATTGTTCATGTCTACTCTGACTACTCTCAGGTTCATGTGACCTGGATTCGTACTCCGGCTGAGACTGAGAAACCAAAAAGTAACAAAAAATAATTAATTACCTGCGCAACAAAAAGAGAAGACAACATTTCATAAAAGTATAAATATTTAAAGTTTAAACATAATAATACTCGTGCAACTGGAAGTGCAGCACTTGTTCCAGTTCTAGCACTGAACATGCGCATAAGCTCTTCAATTTGATTCTTCATAGTGCTAATCTCGGCTTGTTGCGCTTCTTCTTTTTGGCTCCATAATTTTTGTTGCGCTTGTTCTCTTTGGATCCATAATTCTTGTTGCTCTTGTTCTTTTTGGATCCATAATTCTTGTTGCTGGCTCAATCTTTCTTGTACTATAGCTTCAACATCTTCAATACGAGCTATTGGTGTTGGTGTCCTATCACTCCGCCTATCATTTTTGAAAAATCTTGTAATGGTGGAAAACTTGCCACCAGCTCTAACTCTGCCCGGATGTTCTTGGCCTAAAACAGATGCAAGGATGTCATTTCTTCCCTGTGACACTGTTTCAGCACTCCGGGACTCTTGGCTCGACAACTCGTCCTAAAGAAAAGTAATAAATATTTGAAGTTGGAACAGAATTGCAGATACGAAAATATACTTCTCAAGAAATATTACTATCGATAATTTACAAATGATGAAATGATTCATTTACACTTACCATTTTAGATGCCAATTCAGCTGCATCTTTACTAATGTATTCACCCGTCTTTCTTTTATGACCGGCTTTCCATAACTCCGCACGTGAAATTGGTGCAGCTTCACCTTGTTCAATCTTGACAAAAAAATGAAAATAAATTATCATACAAATAATTAAGAAACCAAATTTTAAAATACAAAAAACGGAAGAGAAGTAGAGAGATAATACCATTCTTTTTTCTAATCCAGAATAACCCATTCTGGAAGTAGTATGAAAGGCCTTTCGTGCTTTTGCTCTCTCAGTATTAACCTTACTTTTCTCCTACAAAAATAAATGTGTTAATACTTAATTTGGTTATAAGTTATAAAGTTAAAAAATGATATAAACATTGAATTTAATAAGAAGTTAAGAACACAACCATATATTCTGTAGTAGTGCGATGGTCGACAAAAACTCTCCAGTCTTCGGCAGTAATAAAACTATATTTGACAGGAACATTGTATCGATGCTCCAAATCAACATTTTTTACATAATTGACAAAAAGTTTGGATTTCCAAGTCCTCCAACTTTCACCCATGCTTTTCATTAATGCCTTGTAATGACCATCAATATTATCAAAAAATATCTGAAAATAATAGAAAATATCACTTAAAAAGTAACTAAAACACCAAAGATATGTAATCACTAATCACTCATAAGTCATAACAAGGTTACGTACATTTAATTCTGCCCATATGTGATCTTTAATTTGTTTATCAACATCCCTCCATGCAACATATGTAATTGGCACATAACACTTCACAAGAGATCCCATCAAACTCATCAATTTATTTGTTTCAGGACCGGGAATAATGCGACCATCATCACAGAAAGAAATAATAAGCTTCCTCCCCTCTAGCCTAAGCTTATTAAGTTCATTCATTTTCGTGAAGCCTCTTGTTGACCTCGATGAAGCTCCCTTGTCCGACATTTTCCTGTAAAACCCTAAAAAAAACCTAAACCATACAAAAAACCTAAACAAAATTCATACAAAACCGCAATGATATTGAGCAACTAGTTATTAGTTAGTAGTTAGTAGTTACTAGTTACTACTTACTACCACACAATGTTTATACATGTATAAATGTATAAATGTATAAATGTTTAACAAGGTTCCTAAGGAGGTTTAGACATGTATAAATGTATAATAATAATAAACACACAATGCTTAGCAAAGAGCAAAGAGATCAAAAGTTCAAAAACCGAGAAAATGTATTAAGAAATAGTATACCTAAGTGAGAATATTAGTTTTGTCGAAGAAGAATCGTTCGAAGCAAAGGAGAGCAGCAACTTGAACAAAATCGCCTTTAGGGTTTCTCGCAAAGCGCATGGACTGTAAAAAGAAGAACCAAAAACACGGGGAAACAAAAGATTTTTACGGCTCGGGGTTAAAAAAGATAGAGACGACTGCGGTTTCTATATAAACCGCAGTCTATACTACATTCCACTGCGGTTATTATACCAACCGCAGTCTATTCTCTGCAATGAATCGACTGCGGTTTGAACATAACCGCAGTCTATATTACATTCCACTGCGGTTATTGTACCAACCGCAGTCGATTCTCTGGAATGAATAGACTGCGGTTGGTATAATAACCGCAGTCGATATGAGAATGGACTGCGGTTTCTACAACCGCAGTCTAATCTCTGGAAGGAATGGACTGCGGTTTGAAAAGAACCATAGTCGGTGTGAGAATGGACTGCGGTTTATACAATACCCGCAGTTTATAGTAGCATAGACTGCGGTTTATATCACAACCGCAGTCTATTCGACACTACACTGCGGTTATTGTACAAACCGCAGTATATTCTCGGTTTCATACAATAGACTGCGGTTTATATATAAACCGCAGTCTATTCCCATATTTTTTGTAAAAAAAAAAGGCGCCAAACGCCTTGTTTACAATTGGGCGCCTCGACGCCTAGGCGACGCCTAGGCGACGCCTAGGCGACGCCATGACAAGAATGGTTGGGACCCACCAGAGAAGTCTATAAAACGCAAGCGAAGACAAAAAAACAGGGAGGAAGGACCAACCAGAGAAGGCAACGGTTAGAAAGGAGGCTAACCGCCCAAGGAGAAGGAACACGCAGAGGAAAGGAGGCGGTCAGGAAAATTCTATCCGCCCAGGGTGATCGATGGCTCTGATACCATGTAGAAGAATCACTGGATGGAGAAAATTCCAATATATTCCATGTAAAAAACTTGTCAACATACATGTATGAGTACATATATAGGAGGAAGAGGAGAGAATGTCCCATTCAAGATGTGAGACTAAACTTCCTAGCTAAGTGACTAAATGGGCTTTCACTAATGAGACTTTACATATTTTCTTCAACCGTTTGTATTCCACTCTATCCATGTTTCAAGTTCATTCAATGTCTTTAAGTTATCATTCTCGGTTGTTTTAGTTCTATTGTAAATGAAATTATATTCTCTCTACAATTAGCATGTGTTCTTTTTAGGTTCTGAAAATCTTTTTTGAACCAATTGTGATAGATATGACTGAACTTTATTTCAGGGAAGGCCTTCTTTTAGTTGTTGCTTCTGGATGGGATACTATCTCTGTATCTAGTTCAATAAAACGTTTAGCTCCACAAAATGTTTTTGTAATTCAGGTATTTGTATTTTCATACCCACTTCACTTCAATCTAAAGTTTTAACACCCTCGCTATATTCTCTCTTTTCTATGCTGATGTTTGCAGTATCTTTCTTTCGTGTTTATTTATTTTATTTTCTTGTATTTGTTTTTTTTTCCTTTGATGCCAATGATTCTTACATCATTTGTTTTCCTTTGATGCCAATGATTCTTACATCATTTGGTTGTTATATTCCTTAGATACAACATCCCAGAACACGCCTGGACAGATTTGACTTGGTTGTAGCCCTCGACATGATTATCATGCTCTGACGTCTCAAGGGAAGGAGGAGATTCCTCAATTATTTCGCCGGTGGATAACTCCTCGTGAACCTCCTGGCAGGAATGTTGTATGTTTTCATCTTCTTGCTCTGCTCTGCCTATTTGTGCACTGTATGCAATGGCTCTCTGCAATTTGTGATAATTCATTTAATCCTTGCCTGTGTTAAACCCACTAATTTCTTTCTCTTTGAAGGTTCTTACAATGGGCGCATTGCACAAGGCTGATTCTGCTGCACTACGAATTGCGGCTTCTGAGTGGCACGACGAGCTGGCACCTTTACCGAAGCCCTTGATTGTTGTTAATGTTGGAGGACCAACAAGTAATTTTCTGCTAAATTAGCATTTTTTTTGTTGAGAACTATTGTGCTTTGGTGCTAAGTTATTATGTCATTTACATGGTTATCCAAATACCAATACAAATAATCACTGCAATCATTTTTAAAGCTTTATCTCTGTATGTACTAGTGTCGGTGATTTGGCATGTTAAAACTTTATCCGTGCACTTGCAGAATTCATATAATTGCCTATTCTAATAATCACTGCAATCATGTGATTACTTAATTTGGAAGAACAATTTTATCATTACTTTACACAGCATGTGGTTCCTTTTTCTTCATCTTTTGTTTCTCACAAGATGAGTTCAAATGACTTGAAAAAATGATTTTATTCTCAAGAGAAATGGGGTTGTAAGTGTTCTGGTGATGCATTGGTAACTTGCATGGTGCGTCATTGACTCATTGTGAAGTTTTAGGTTGTTATTAGTGTAAAGTTCTCCAGAAGCCATCAAATTGTATTCTACTTTATAGTTTAGGCAGTAATGTTTACAAAATGATGAAAAAATCCCGTGTTTTTAATTTCTTTAGCTTGATTTTTTATAGTAATCGTTAAGATCGAGAGTCTAAGAGACCCACACTTCCATCCCAAATCTCCAAAGTGATAGGAGCGAGATGGGGCTTATAAGTACAGGCGGGTGATGCGCGGTAGGCAATGTCAGACTAATTAAGAATACGGGCAACCAGAGATAATTCGCACATAGGGCGGTTCCACACGACGCGGACCCGTTGGAATCAGGTCAATAACACACTCCCCCAATAGGTCAAACCAATGCTATGATACCATCTAAGAAATCCACATTTCCATCCCAAAACTTCGAAGTGATATGAGGAGGGCGATGAGACTTATTAAGCACATGCGTGTCATGCGCGGTGAGAAATGTGGGACTAATTAACAGACATGATGATGTAGGGTAGGCTATGGAGTGCACCACTTAGACTCTATATGCAACACAGTAATTGGTTCATGCGACGGATTATTAGAGCAATGAAAATACCAACGCCACAAGCAGATAACTACAACAAGAATTTATTTTAATATTTGGCAAATTTCTTAGTTGGCTTTCCTCCGCTCGGAGGGCCAAAAGCGAAGCGTGCGGCGAAGGGATCCACCTGCAGGTTAATAATCGATCGATACAAAAAGCCACAAACAAGTTCCAAGCACATATGAGATCTTCCAATAATAATACCCAGAAAATAGTACAACACAATCACAAAATACTCAAGACTAGGGGCTGATTTCGGGCAATGGAAGTGGAAAGGTGCGGGTGGCGTAGATCGGGTGCCGGGTGGTGGAGCCGGAGGTGGGGATGATGGGAAGGGGCTGTTTTGGTGGTGGGAGAAGGGATCGAGACGAAAAACAGGCGGATCCGGATGAATACGCTCGGATCCGGACTCGGGTGGACGGATCCGGTAATAGATGGCCGGATCCGGCTTGGGGAGAGTGGATCGGGTGACGGGAGGGTAGATCGGGGCGCTTTAACCCGGATCGTGGGGAGTAATGGTAGAGGGGGGTTAGCGGGCGGTGGATCCACGGATTTGGGATGGGGACGGAGTGTTGGCGGGCTGGTAGGAGGCGGAAAGGGGGGCGGGTGGCTGGTTCCAGGCGGCGGACCGGTGGGAGGGGCTGGCGGCCTGATAGGTAGGAGAAGGGGCGGGGGGTTCTGGCGGCCGGACCTGGGCGGAAGCAGGGAGGGGGGTGGCGGCCTGGATGGGGGGAAAACGGGGGGTTTCGGGCGGCCAAAACTGGGCGGAAAACAGGGAGGGGCTGGCGGCCTGGATGGGGAGGAGAAAGTGAGGGAGAGGAAGAGGAGAACTTACCCCAAGGCGTCGGCACCAAGGGTCCACGGCGTCGGCACCGCGGAAGACCACCGGAAGTAGGGAAGAGACTCTCCAACTTCAGCAATGATAACCCTAACCAGCCACTAGTCCTATTTATAAGAAAACAAGCATGAGGGCATCCCATCCAACGGCTATGATTGGCCGGTGAGTTTGCCCTTAAATAAAATAAGTACGTGTCCAAAAAAAATACATAAATATATAATTCTGACTCGCGGCGACGTGCCGGACGCAACCGCGGGGTCGGATCGGCGATCCGATCACGTCTTCCGGCGGGAATAAATGAACGTGGGTCCCGCCCCATCATGTGCACGATCCGATGGATTCCCATCAACTCCCCCCGACTGAAAGACATTCATCTCCGAGGAATGGAGACGATCGTACTGGAGTCGAAGTCCGGGGGCAAGTCGATCAAGCTCTGCCGGTAGTATCCAAGCGTCGTCAGCGTCTGTACGACCCCGCCAATGAACCAAGTAGCGAAGGCGCGACCCGTCCGTGGTGGGAACAATCTGGTGGGATCTGATCTCCGTGATGCTCTCGTCTCTCATGGTGGGATCCGGTGTGAGTGGTGATGCCGGCGGTGGTACCAATGGCGACGAACTCCCAGGGGAAAGGGTGTCAGTAGTGGGCGGGCTGTGGTGGCCAACTGGTGTGGGTGGGGCGGTGGGGAAGGAGGTCAAGGGGGAAGAAGGTGGCGCACCTCCACTGCTCGGGTCCCCATAGTCATGAGGCTCGTAATAGGGTGTCAGATCCTTGATATTAAAAACTGGATGAATCCCCATGGTTGCCGGGATATCTAGCTTGTAGGCGTTTGTCCCTGTAGAAATGGAGAAAGCCAACCTTGTATATATGTCCACTTGGTGTAAATACAAAGAATGAGTACATATATATAGATGAGAGAAAGAGAGAGAAAAGTCCTATACACAATGTGGGACTAAAGAGAGGAGAGAAAAACAATAAATGCTATACAAATGGGCCTAGTTTAAGTGGGCTTTTCCAACACTCCCCCGCAAGCTGGAGCGTATAGGTCATATGCACCCAGCTTGGACAAACACTGGTAGAACATGGTGCTTGATAAGGCCTTTGTGAGGATGTCGGCAACTTGATCAGTTCCTGGAACATGCTTCAATTCAAGTTTCTTCAATTGAACCTTCTCACGAACAAAGTGACAGTCAACCTCGGTATGTTTTGTGCGCTCATGAAACACCGGATTCTTTGCGATGTGTATGGCGGCTTGACTATCACAAAATAGAACAGCAGAGGAGGGGAGTTTTACTCCTAGGTCAGTAAGGAGATTTTCAAGCCATGTGAGTTCTGAGACAACCGAGGCCATCGATCGGTATTCAGCTTCTGCAGAGGAACGGGCTACCACAGCCTGTTTCTTACTCTTCCACGTAATAAGATGACCACCAAAATAAGTACAGAACCCACTAGTTGACCTTCGATCGTCCAGGGACCCCGCATAGTCGGCATCAGAATAGGCAACCAATGCGAGAGCAGAGTCAGAGGTTTTGTAAACCGGCCCTTGACCCGGAGCTCCCTTAAGGTATCGAAGAATCCGTTCAACCGCTTGAAGATGAGAAGCCCGGGGGGTATGCATGAACCGACTGACAACCCCAACTGCAAATGATATATCCGGCCTCGTGACTGTTAGATAGATCAACTTGCCCACAAGGCGTCGATAGTATTCCGGGTTCGGAAGTAGCAAATCGTCATCCGAAGCATGAGCGCATAGTTTGTGATTTGCCTCCATCGGGGTACAAGCTGGCTTGCAACCAGACTGACCAGCATCTTTGAGAAGATCGAGACAGTACTTTCGTTGGGAGAGCACCAACCCGTCCGGCCGCCGGGCAATCTCGAGACCCAGGAAGTAGCGAAGTTTCCCCAGGTCTTTAGTTTGAAAAACAGTGCTCAGATGTTGTTTGACTTCTTGAATCCCCTTTGAGTCATCCCCAGTGAGAAGGATGTCATCAACATAAACCAACAGAAGGACGGTGCCAGTGGCCCGGTGTCGGGTAAAAAGAGAGAAATCTGCAGCACTCCGAGTGAACCCCATGTCCCGAACCACCTTGATAAACTTGTCAAACCACGCCCGAGGGGACTGTTTGAGACCATAAATTGAATTTTTGAGAAGACATACCCGAGACTCCCCCGTGGTCTCAAACCCGGGCGGTTGGCGCATGTAGACGGTTTCCTGAAGGTCACCATTTAAAAAAGGCGTTCTTGATGTCGAGCTGATGAAGGGGCCAGTGGCGGTGCACCGCGACGGAGAGAAAAACGCGGACAGTGTTGAGCTTGGCCACCGGAGAGAAGGTTTCCTCATAATCGAGGCCCTCCTGTTGCGTGAAGCCACGGGCCACAAGACGGGCCTTCAGTCGGGCAATAGTGCCATCCAGAGCATGCTTGATGACGAACACCCATTTACACCCAACAGGGTGCTGACCGGGAGGTAAGGGAACCAATACCCAGGTCTGGTTGGCCCAGAGGGCCGTCATTTCTTCGTCCATGGCAGCCCGCCAGCCAGGATGGTGAAGCGCCTCCTGCAAAGAGTTAGGGACCGAAACAGAGGATAATGAGGTGGCAAAGTGAAGAAGAGAGGGAGAGAGGCGATGGAGAGAGACATAATTCGCCATTGGATGAGCGGTAGAGACGGGAGCCGGAGCAGCAGGGAGCAGAGCACCAGAGGGCGAAGCCGACTGCAGAGGGGCAACAGGATGAGAAGAGCGACGAGAGTAGACCCGGATAACCGGGGGTGGTGGACGGACAGGAGGTAGGGAAGGCAGAGAGGATGAGGAGTGAGGAGCAGGAATGACAGGACAAACGACGGGAGCTGAACTCAGAGCGACATCGAGAGCAGGGAAGAATGGAATATCTTCACGAAAAGTCACGTCAGCCGAGACAGTAACCTTGCGGGTAGCAGACGAATAACAGACATAACCCTTCTGAGTGCGCGAGTACCCCACAAAGATATGCTTGGTGGCACGAGGGTCTAATTTGTCTGTGGAGGGACCGAGGTGGTGAACGTAGCAGGTACACCCAAACACCCGGGGAGGAACGGGAAAAGGCGGAGTTGTGGGAAAGAGGAGGCTGAAGGGAGTAGCATATTAGAGGACGGAAGACAGGAGACGGTTGATGAGGAAGCAAGCCGTGGAGAGTGCGTAGTTCCAGTATGGTTTGGGAACCTGCATTTGAAGCATAAGTGAGCGAGCGACATCAAGAAGGTGACGATTCTTGCGCTCGGCGACACCATTCTGTTGTGGAGTGTACGGACACGAGGTTTGGTGAATAATGCCGAACTCAGAGCAGAGAGTGGCAAAGGTATGGCTGGTGTACTCCCGCGCATTGTCAGTACGAATAGTGTGAATAGGCGCAGAGAACTGAGTGCGAGTCTCAAGTATGAAGGCCCGGAATACGCGGGGAAGTTCAGAGCGATCCCGAAGGAGATATAACCACGTCATGCGAGAGTAATCATCAATAAAAGTAAGAAAATACCGATAGCCAGAAATACTAGTAAATTTGTACGGACCCCATATATCGGAGTGTACTAAAATAAAAGGAGCGGAGTTCCGAGTACAATGAGGAGAGAACGATGAACGAGGCTGTTTGCCCAAAATACATGTGTCGCAGCGAAAAGCAGGGAGAGTAACATCAGGAAGAGCCTTCCGGAGGACTGGAAGAGGAGCATGTCCCAGACGACGATGCCAATCCGAAGAGGAGATAGATGCGAGGACAGTGAGAGAGTCGTCAAGAAGATAGAGCCCATTCTGCAGCCGTCCTCTACCAATGATAGTCCGCGTCTGCTGATCCTGTATGAGAAAAGAAGAAGAAGTAAATGTCACGGAGTAATTAGAATCAGTAGTAAGGCGACCAACAGAGAGTAAATTGAAAGGAGAGCCCGAAACATGTAGAGCCGAGCGCAGGAGGAGAGAAGAGGTGAGAGAAATATCAGCACATCCAGAGACTGGAACCGATGCCCCATTAGCGACAGTAATGTACTTCGGGTGAGGTGAAGACAAGTACTGAGGTGACCTAACAGAGGTGATATGATGAGTGACACCAGAATCAAGGATCCAGCGCGTGCCAGAGGAGAGTCAGACGATACCTTCATTGGAGATAGAGGCAGCAGAGGCAACCGAGGCAGGCGGACGGCTGAGCAAGCCATGAAGATGCTGGAGCTGAAGACGAATCTCGTCGAGATCAGTACGAGAGGAGGCAGAGTCGGTAGTAGCAGCAGAGGCTTGCGGACGAGGAGGTCGGCCATGTTTGCGATAGCATGTGGCCTCAAGATGACCATCTTTACCGCAGAACGAGCACTTAGGCTTAGACCGGCCACCTCGACCCCGGCCGCGAGAGTCAGAGCGGCCACCACGGGCAGAAAAGGGAAGAGGCAATAAGGGAGCTGGTGCCTGTTGAACAAGGGCCGGAGAAGGAAGTCCGGGAACATCCGGAGGCGGGGAGACTTTGAGAAGCATGGAGCACACATCGGAAAAAGATGGTGTAACGGTAGAGGAGAGGATGTGAGCCCGGACACTGTGAAGATGAGGTGGTACCCGGGCCATCATCATGGCGATACCCACAGCTTCCTTTTGGGTACGTTGAGCAGCAAGATCTAAAGTGGGAGGCTGATGGTGGATCCAAGCCTCAACCAGAGACCGGGCCTGAGCAACAAAGGACGTCAGGTCGGTTGCGCCACTGCTATCAAGGGCCTGGAGAGCAGTGATGATATCATATAGATGGTGGAGACTATCCTTGCCAGAGTAGAGGGTGTGGAGCTCGTCCCACATGCCTTTGGCCGTCTCATGATACATGGCCAGGCGATAAGATTCGCCATCAAGAGAGTTGAGAAGCCAAGTCTGCACACGCCCATCATTGCGCAACCATTCCTCAGTAGGGATACCGATAACGGTCTGAGTCAAGTGATGAAGGAACCCCTTTGACTGAAGGACACGACGAACCGAGTGTGCCCATTCCACAAAGTTCTTCTTGCCAGTGAGCGAAATTGTAGTGATCCGAAGCTCGTCGCGGACTTCCTGGAGAGAGGCCGGGCGTTCAGGAGGAGGAACTGCCGTGCCGACTGAGTCCGCAAATGTAGACATGGGGGCGACCTGGAGGAGTAGAGGAAGCGGAAAGACAGCAGACTGGATGAGGTCGCAGCGCGCTGGAGGAGGTCGCGACGAGCTGGAGGAGGCCGCGGCGAGCTGGAGGAGACCGCGGCGAGCTGGAGGAGACCGCGGCGGACTGGAGGAGGTAGCGGTGGACTGGAGGAAGCCGCGTTGTGCACAGAGACGCTCAGCAAGGAGCGGACTGGAGGAGGCAGCGGCGGACTGGAGGAGGCCGCGGTGGGCACAGACGCTCAGCAAGGAGCGGGCTAAGAGAAGCCGCGGCGGATTGAAGAGGTCGAGGCGGACTGGATCAGACCGCGGCGGACTGGATCAGACCGCGGCGGACTGTAGCGAGCTGAGAAGAGACAACAAGCCGGGGAAGCAAGAGAGCGAGTGCAGCGGGCTGGACCAGTCCGCAAGACTGAAATAACGCAGAGAAGCGGGCCCGCGGCGGACAGGGAAAAGAACTTGGCCGCCTGAAGAGGAAGGAGAGCAGCCGCAAGCAGGGGAGAAGTGCGGACAGAAGGAGGCCGCTGGGCTCACGGCGGACAAAAGAGACCAAGAAGAGGAGGCGAACACCGAGTTCGCAGCGGACAGGAGGAGACTGTGGAATCGAGGTCGCCGAGGTCGCGCCAGACAAGAAGAGGCCGCAGCGGACAAGGGGAAGCAGTGGACCCCACATGATCCGAGAGAGGGCTATAAAGAGGGGGCCAGAGGAGGAAGGAAGAGGAGGGAAGAGGAGTGGTTCCACGGGAGGAGAGAAAGCGGACTGGACAAGGGAGGCCGCAGGAGTGATGCGACTAGCAGGCGCGGACACACACACGCAGACCGCAGAGATCGCAGGCCGTAGGGCGGATAGGAAAGGGAGTCCGCAGGAGTCCGGAACCTGGCTCTGATACCATGTAGAAATGGAGAAAGCCAACCTTATATATATGTCCACTTGGTGTAAATACAAAGAATGAGTACATATATATAGATGAGAGAAAGAGAGAGAAAAGTCCTATACACAATGTGAGACTAAAGAGAGGAGAGAAAAACAATAAATGCTATACAAATGGGCCTAGTTTAAGTGGACTTTTCCAACAGTCCCAATCCGACTAATAACTGAGAAAGGACCTATTCGCCTGGCGCTTAGCTTCTTGGCAGACCCCAAAGGGAGTCTCTCCGGGCGGATTCGTACCATCACCCGTTCGCCAATATTAAAAATACGCTCTCGTTTTCGCTGATCTGCGTGGGTTTTATAATTTTCATTGCTCATATTAATACGTCGGCGAACCGACTCATGCAACTCATGCAGATGCTGTGCAAATGACTCGGCAGACTCACTAGGACGAGACTCTAACGGGCTCGGAATAAGGTCAAGGGGTTTCCTGGGGTCGTAACCTGACACTATATGAAATGGACTCAAGCCAGTAGTCCTATTGACGGAGCTATTATATGCAAACTCGGCGACCGGCAGGTCTAAGTCCCAACTACTCACTCGCTCTCCCACTAAACATCTCAACAAGTTCCCTAAACTCCTATTTACTACCTCCGTCTGGCCGTCCGTCTGTGGGTGGTAGGCAGTCGAGAACTTAAGGGTGGTGCCAGTCTTGAGCCACAGGGTCTTCCAGAAGTAGCTCATAAATCTCACGTCACGGTCCGATACGATGGTCTTGGGAATGCCGTGTAATCGGAAAACGTCCCTCATGAAAATGGATGCAACGTGGGTCGCGTCCGCCGTCTTGCGGCATGCAATGAAATGAGCCATCTTCGAAAAGCGATCAACCACCACGAAGATGGAATCGTGCTTCCGAAGAGTGCGGGGAAGTCCAAGGACGAAGTCCATGCTAAGGTCCTCCCACGGCCGACGTGGGACCGGTAACGGAGTATATAGGCCCGTGTTCTGCTTCGTACCCTTGGCCGTCTGGCAGGTACGACAGTGGCGGACGACTCTAGTCACATCCTTCCTAAGCGTGGGCCAGTAGAGACGGTCCTCCACAATGGCTATAGACTTGTCGCGCCCAAAATGTCCGGCGGCTCCACCCGCATGCAACTCCCAAATCAGGAAATCACGATACGATGTTCGGGGAATGCATAGGCGGGATCCATGGTAGATATCCCTCGAAGATCTGATATCCCTCAACAGGGTTTGGGGGATCTCGGGATATGGCGGTGTAAATCTCACCAAAATCAGGGCACGTCGGATACTCTAAGATCATGCGCTCAAGCCCGTCGACGCGGGCGGTCATCGTCTGAAGCAAAGAGACACGACGACTCAACGCATCGGCCGGCTTGTTCTCAACACCCGCGCGGTGCTTGAGAACGTAATGAAAATCCTGCAGATACTCAACCCACTTCGCATGCCGGTGGCCCAGCTTGCGTTGCGAATCGAGGTAACGAAGGGCCTGGTGGTCGGAATACAACACGAACTCACGGGGAAGGAGATAGTGTCGCCAGTAGCGCAAAGACTGGACAATTGCATAAAATTCTCGATCATAGTTCGAGTACTTTTGCTTTGCGTCATTCAGCTTCTCACTAAAGTAGGAAACTGGGTGTCCCTCTTGGCTCAATACGCCACCTATGCCGATACCGGACGCGTCGCAGGCGACCTCAAAGGCGCAACTGAAATCTGGTAACCTCAGGACGGGAGCTGTCGTCAATCTCTACTTAATCTCCTCGAAGGCTCTGGTGGCTGCGGGGGTCCACTGAAACTCTCCCTTCTTGAGACAGCTCGTGAAGGGGGCCATGATCGTGCTGAACCCCTGGACAAACCTCCTATAGAAGGTGGCAAGCCCGTGAAAGCTACGAGCCTCGTGGATATTCCTAGGTACAGGCCAATCTCGAATAGATTTGACCTTCTCAGGGTCCACGGAGACTCCAGTGGAGGAAATAATAAAGCCTAGGAAGTGGACGGACTCGGACATAAAGGTGCACTTCTTCAGGTTCACATACAACTTCTCTTGACGGAGGGTGCCGAAGAGAAGTCTCAAAGGATCGAGGTGAGCGGCCTGAGTCTGGCTGTAGACTAATATGTCATCAAAGTACACCACCAGGAACTTGCCCATGTAGGGCCGCAACACCTGCGTCATAACTCGCATGAATGTGCTCGGGGCGTTGGATAGCCCGAATGACATGACTAGCCACTCATACAGACCGTCCTTGGTCTTAAATGCGGTCTTCCACTCGTCCCCCTCACGAACTCGTATCTGATGGTACCCGCTGCGGAGGTCGATCTTGGAGAAGATCTGGGCACCGGACATAGTATCCAGTAAGTCATCGAGTCGTGGGATGGGGAAGCGATACTTGACCGTGATCTTATTGATGGCGCGGCTGTCGATGCACATACGCCAACTACCGTCCTTCTTAGGGGTAAGAAGGGAGGGAACCGCACAAGGACTCATGCTCTCGCGAATGATCTGCTTCCGAAGAAGCTCGTCAACTTGCCGTTTGAGCTCAGCGTGCTCATCCGGGTGCATACGGTAGTGAGGCAGGTTCGGGAGGGAAGCTCCCGGGACTAAATCAATGGCATGCTGAATGTCCCGAGGGGGGGCAGCTCATCGGGGAGCTCGTCTGGCATAATGTCCGCAAACTCGCCTAACAGGGGACGCACTGCGAGTGGGAAATTGACTGGAGCGTCCTCAGTAACCTGGGTAGCGGCGACTACATAAATGACGTCGGACTCGGCACTATCTCGCAGAAACTCACCTCGCCTCAGAATATGCAGTGGTCGCGAGGCGCTCGTGCTCGGAGATGACTCTACCACACCCTTGGGTCGATCTCGGGGCTGGGTGGGCGTCAACGTGATCTTTCGCCCCTTATCATAAAAGACACACGTGTTCGAGCGACCGAAGCACGTGACATCACGATCAAAAAGCCAGGGGCGGCCAAGCAACACGTGAGCGACGTCCATGGGAATAACATCGCACCAGACCTTGTCCTGAAAGGACGCAATGGTGATCGGGACTAAACAACGCTGGGTGACCTGAATCGCCGTCTTGTCAACCCAGACGACACGGTACGGATGGGGGTGAGGCTCTGCCTTCACCTGCATACGGTCAAGCGCTTTCTGGGCTACAATATTCACGCAACTCCCACCATCAATGGCTAGGTTGCAGGGACCGCCTGCACTAGGGAAGTACGTGTAAAAGATGGTCGTGCGTCGCCAGTCCTCGTCCACACGTGGGGTGTGTAGGAGGCGCCGAATCACTCCCACCTCTAAGGATCGCTCGGCATCACTCTCCCAACCTTCCTCGACTGCAGCCCTAACCTCCTCTGGGGCCTCCTCTTCACCCTCTAAACCCTGTTCCTCCTCTTCCTCAAGTAACAGGTTCCGCGTGCGGCACTGCGCCGCCACGTGGCCCCTGCCAGAGCATCTAAAACATACAATGCCCCCAGATCGCTGGCCATCAGTGGCTACGGCTTTACCCTTCGCATCCGCGGGGATGCGCGAGGGTGCGGTCGTGGTGGTCTGGGGCGGAGCGGGTTTTCCTAAAGGTCGAGGAATCAGTCCGAGAGGTGAACTGCCTCGTACTAGACGAACGAAGGTACTGCTCATACTCGAGGGAGAGCTGGAATATCTGATCAACAGTCTCCAAGCGGTGGGGAATCAACTCTCTCCGAATATCGGAACGAAGGCCCGCCTTGAAACGGGCGGCAGTGACAATAGGTTCCTCTGAAATATCACTCCTGACGACCAGCTCATCGAAGCGAGCCATGTACTCAGCGACAGTAAGTGTCCCCTGTCGTAAGTTCTGTAGCTGCTCAAATAGCTGATCCCGATATGACGCGGGGAGGTACTTCTCCTTCAGTCTCTCCTTCATCTCGTCCCATCTGGCGATGGGGTAGTAACCATCCCGCTCTAGAGCTCTCTCGACACTAATCCAGAACACCTTAGCTTGCCCGATCAACTTCATCTTTGCAAAGCGGACGCAGCGCTCGTCACTCATGTCGTACCACTCGAAGTAGTGGTCCATGTCCAAGAGCCAATCGCTGAAGGCTTTTGGATCTAGGCGACCATCGAACGAAGGGGCATCGAGCCGGATGCGACGAGTGATGTCAAAGCCGCGGTCGCCTCTCCGCGGGTTTGGATAATCATCAGGATCATCGTCACGGTCATAATCGTGTCGAGCGGGCGGGGGTCCGCGCTCACGTCGACCCGGCGGGTAATACTCGTCACGACGCTGGTCGTGGCGACCGAGCGGGGACACGCGGTTCCTAGGGCCAGGCTGTCGTGGCATACGGTAATCCTCCCACGGGGGTGGGGGTCGGCCACGAGGTGGCTCTGGGTTCCGCCATGCTGGCGGGGTGGGGGCTCTCACGGGATCTTCACGGTGGTAGCGGTCCGCAGGTGGCGGATCATCTCTGACCCGCTGCCCACGACGGGGAGAGTCGCCCGGGTCACCCGCCTCATGGTCGTGTAGGGAGGGAGTACCTCTTGCGCGCTCTATCAGATCTAGGCGACGAGTCACCGCGGCGATATCGTGACGCATGTTCTCGAACTGGGTACCCATTGCGTCAAAACGCTCTAGAATAAGGCGTTGAAAGTCTGTGGTAGCGGTGCTCGAATTTGAGCCCGCTGCCCGGTCATTTGTGACGGGTGGATCTACCATGCTTCTAAATGTCCTACCACTACGGAGCATGCAAATGGCCCGACCTGGGCTCTGATACCAACTGATGTAGGGTAGGCTATGGAGTGCACCACTTAGACTCTATATGCAACACAGTAATTGGTTCATGCGACGGATTATTAGAGCAATGAAAATACCAACGCCACAAGCAGATAACTACAACAAGAATTTATTTTAATATTTGGCAAATTTCTTAGTTGGCTTTCCTCCGCTCGGAGGGCCAAAAGCGAAGCGTGCGGCGAAGGGATCCACCTGCAGGTTAATAATCGATCGATACAAAAAGCCACAAACAAGTTCCAAGCACGTATGAGATTTTCCAATAATAATGCCCAGAAAATAGTACAACACAATCACAAAATACTCAAGACTAGGGGCTGATTTCGGGCAATGGAAGTGGAAAGGTGCGGGTGGCGTAGATCGGGTGCCGGGTGGTGGAGCCGGAGGTGGGGATGACGGGAAGGGGCTGTTTTGGTGGTGGGAGAAGGGATCGAGACGAAAAAACGGGCGGATCCGGATGAATACGCTCGGATCTGGACTCGGGTGGACGGATCCGGTAATAGATGGCCGGATCCGGCTTGGGGAGAGTGGATCGGGTGACGGGAGGGTAGATCGGGGAGCTTTAACCCGGATCGTGGGGAGTAATGGTAGAGGGGGGTTAGCGGGCGGTGGATCCACGGATTTGGGATGCGGACGGAGCGTTGGCGGGCTGGTAGGAGGCGGAAAGGGGGGCGGGTGGCTGGTTCCAGGCGGCGGACCGGTGGGAGGGGCTGGCGGCCTGGATAGGTAGGAGATGGGGGGGGGGTGGGTCTGGCGGCCGGATCTGGGCGGAAGCAGGGAGGGGGGTGGCGGCCTGGATGGGGGGAAAACGGGGGGTTTCGGGAGGCCAAAACTGGGCGGAAAACAGGGAGGGGCTGGCGGCCTGGATGGGCAGGAGAAAGTGAGGGAGAGGAAGAGGAAAACTTACCCCAAGGCGTCGGCACCAAGGGTCCACGGCGTCGGCACCGCGGAAGACCACCAGAAGTAGGGAAGAGACTCTCCAACTTCAGCAATGATAACCCTAACCAGCCACTAGTCCTATTTATAAGAAAACAAGCATGAGGGCATCCCATCCAACGGCTATGATTGGCCGGTGGGTTTGCCCTTAAATAAAATAAGTACGTGTCCAAAAAAAATACATAAATATATAATTCTGATTCGCGGCGACGTGCCGGACGCAACCGCGGGGTCGGATCGGCGATCCGATCACGTCTTCCGGCGGGAATAAATGAACGTGGGTCCCGCCCCATCATGTGCACAATCCGATGGATTCCCATCACATGACACTAGAGATAATCCACACATCGGGCGATCCCACACGATGTAGATCCATTGGAATCAGATCAACGAAGATGCCTCTGCAATGGGTTAAACCAACGATCTAATACCATCTAAGAAACTTGTACTTCCATCCCAAAACTTGAAGTGATAGGAGTGGGACGGGGGGTATAAGCATAGACATGTGATGCGCGCTAGGCGACATGACACTAATTAATAGACAGGCCACCCAACATAGGAGTGTCAGTATCTTATACCTTTGGATTCATGAAAACTTTTGTTCTTATTGGCCTTATGTCAGAAGCATGTTTGTGTCATTGTCTCTTATCTTATGCTTTCACTCTCTCTTTTTACATATATTACCATTTAAGGAAATCACCAACTATAATGAATATTCAAATTTATTGTATAGGACATTGTAGATATGGTGCAGATCTTGCTATACAATTGGCAGGTTCATTACACAATGTCTTGCCAAGTTGTGGAAGCATCAGAATTTCTTTCTCCAGACGGACTCCTCAAAAGGTGTCCATCTCTACCTAGAATTCATGCTCGATGTCCATGCTTAGAGTTTAGGGTTATGGGTTTACTAATAATCCATTTGATCTTTCTTTCTACAATCTTCAATCTGTTTGATGTTCATCTAGGTTTCTGACGTTATATTTAGAGAACTTGGAGATGATCCTAAAGTTTATGTGTGGGATGGCAAAGGTAACTCACTTTCTGTCTCTCTCTTCCTCCCCCTCTTTAGCTTTGGAACATTTGTTTTAATATGTAAAGTTGATGACATTCTGAAATGGAGGCTCTAACAGGTTCTAACCCACACATGGGACATCTGGCTTGGGCCGATGCATTCATAATATCCGCCGATTCTGTTAGCATGTTGAGTGAGGCTTGTAGCACCGGGTAAATATTATTATCTCATGAATCTGTTCACAATCTCTGTCATGTATAGAAGCGCTGATGTCGTGCCACCATTGATCTTATAGGAAACCTGTTTACGTGATTGGAGCAGAACGATGTACTTGGAAATTCTCTGCCTTCCACAGGTCCTTGCGTGAAAGGGGTCTGGTTAGGCCATTTACAGGGCTGGAGGATGTAAGTGTTTCTATTTTCCAGTTATCCAGTTCATATAATTGGTTTAATTACTTTTGGTGCTTGTGCTCTGGTCTCATGCCCTTGTTGTTTTTGCTTATCTATTGCTCTAGTAGTTGTAGAAAGCTTCTGCGGTAAGCAGCTCTTCGTAAAACACTCAGATTTTGGCTGTTTTCCATCACCAATTGATGTTCTTGAGTAATCATTATTTATCAAGGGTTAATGATTTTTTTTTCTATTTTTCTAATAACTATGAAAATCATTCATTTTTTTAAAAAGTTCTGTTCTAATATATTTCAAATATTATCTAAAGGTGTATTAAAATGGATTGCACTTACCTTTAAATAATGGACTAGTTTTCTGTTTATTTTAAAAAAATTTACTTCCAAATGTAAATTAGTATATATTAGTTAAGGACATATAAATATTTTGATTATTCTTGAACAATATATAAAATTGTTAACTACACTAAGCTCTCCTTTGAGTTTGTATAATCACCTGCATCTTCCCACCCTTTTTGAAATGACCAAAACCTGTCTCTGAGTTTCATTGTTAATTTTTAGTATAATATGCTATAACTTATAAATTTTAAGAGGGATGCGACAAACTCAGAAGGGATATCTGGGTAATTGTAGAAACTCACGGAGGAGGTTAGTTGACGTTGGATAAAGTGAAAATATTGGGGGTAATTATGATCTAATGAGACTCTAATATATGGATGCGAGTGTGGTGATGGAAGAGAATCCTAGAATGATGCAATGCTCATGCAAATATCCGACAAATAAAACAACAATGAACACTGAAAATAATAAAGGAGATTACAAACAATCACAATTGTAAGTAGCGAATTAGATAAACAAACAAGTGCTAGTTAAATTAAACAAAGAATACAACAACAACATTCAAGCCTTTATCCCACGATAGTGGGGTCGGCTATATAAATCCTTTGTCGCCATTGTGTCCTATCTTTTGTTATAATCTCACTAATGCCGAAGTACATCCACAAAATGCTTCCACAAAATGCTCGGCAAATACACCTTTCAAATAGACCGATATTAGGCAAACTAATATGGATTTAGATCCCAATAATATGTTTCCTCACTCATATACATAACAAAGAATAATATGAATTCCCAACTAGAACTTACACATGGAGTTAAAGCCAAATGAAGAATTCTTCTGCAGTTTTGGGCTTTGGACAGCAGTTATGAGATCAATATATTGCTGGTTTCTGAGTTTGTGGACCAATTTGGGGCTCCCGGTGGTTGGGAAATGCTGGAGGATGTTATGAATGCGGACGGTGGCACGGAGATCGAAGGAGCGTCAACAACGTGGTGTTTACTATAGGAGGAAGAGGGCCACGACGGAGACACCGACATGATTACTAATATCCCAGGCGGGTTGTTTTATCTTTTAATTAAATTGTATTTCGTAGTTCTGCTTATTTATGCTTTTGCTCGGGGAGGGGTTCTAATACCCCAACTGGGGGAGACCAACCTCGATCAGGTCGACCAAAAAAAAAATGTCCGACGTCGCACTCGACCGGATCTCTATTGGTCTTGAGTGATTGCATGTTAATTTACATTTTTTCTCCATTTGGAAGTATATAAATATATATAAATATAAATATATATATAATTCAAATTTATGTGTTAACTGTTAAGTAACAGTCCGGTTCAGCCTTACCCCTACCGGCCCATTCTTCCAGCTCTGTTTAAGAAAGAAAAAAAAACTATATGTAAAAAAAGAAATTATATATATATATATATATATATATATATATAATTACCATAAGTATACGCATATATATATATATTGGTTATTTCAGCCGGTTCAGCCAGAGTCTTGGTCTTCTTCCCGTTTCGGCGGTTCAGGCACGCACTAGGGCTCCCGTCTCCGCCATTGCTGACCGCACGAGCTGCGAATTTCACGCTCAAACACTCGCCAAAGCAGCACATTAACGCCACCAGAGGCCATGATGGCTACAACCTCACCCCACGAGTTGCACTCTGGCGGTTTCAGCCTGTCCAAACTCCGCCATGGCCGCGCGTTCCATGCTTTAGACGGCTAGGGATTTATGTATTTTTCTTTTCTTTCCTCCTTTGTTGTAACCCTATAAAAAGGGATGTGTTTTGTATTTTCGTTTGGTGATTATTGGAAAAGCCCATGTAAAGGGCCCATTATTGGGCCCTCTTTCTTCCTTTCTCTCTCATCCTTCTTTAGTCCCACATCTTGTATATGATTTATTCTTCTCTCCTCTTTCCTATATATTTGTATTTTCCCCTTGTATTAACATACTGAAATACAACATACAAGCTTTCGGGCCTTTCTCTACATGGTATCAGAGCCAGGTTCCGTCTCTTGCGGATTCAGATTTCTATCCGCCCAGTGGCCTGCGGTCTCCTGCGGATTCACATTCCTATCCGCCCTGCAGCCTGCGGTTTCCGCGGCCTGAGTTTGTGTATCTGCGCCTCCTAGTCGCATAGCCCCTGCGGCCTGCCTTTGTCCAATCCACTCCCTCTCCTCCCGTGGAATCACTCCTCTTCCCTCCTCTTCTGGTCCCTCTTTATAGCCCTCTCTCTCTGATCTGTGGGGTCCACTGCTTCCCATAGTCCGCTGCGGCCTCTTCCTGTCCGACGCGAGCTCGGCGAACTCGCTCCGTAGCTCCGCGGTCTCCTTCTGTCCGCTGCGAGCTCGGCGAATTCGCCTCCTCTTCTTGCTCTCTTTTGACCGCTGCGAGCTTGGCGGCCTCCTTCTGTCCGCGCTTCTCTCCTGCCTACGGCTGCTCTTCTTCCTCTTCTGGCGGACAAGTTCTTTTCCCTGTCCACCGCGGGCTCGCTCCTCTCTGCGGTTTCCGTCTTGCGGACTGGTCCAGCCCGCTACGGTCGCCTTCTAGTCGCCGCGACTTGCCGAGCTCCCGCGACTTGCCGAGCTCCCGCAACTTGCCAAGCTCCCCCCGGCTTGTCCTCTCTTCTCGGCCAGCTGTTGTGCTCTACTCGCCACGACCGACTCCAGTCCTCCGCGGTCTGATCCAGTCCGCCTCGGCCTAATCCAGTCCGCCGCGGCCTCCAATAGCCCGCTCCTTGCCGAGCGTGTCTGTACTCACCGCGGCCTGCCTTCTGCTTTGCATCAGTCCGCTGTTTCTGCCCGCTTCCTCTCCTCCAGGTCGCCATGTCCTCTAGTGACTCCACTACAGCTAACCCCACGGCGGACCACGTGGCTCCTCCTCACGAACTCCGCGATGAGCTTCAGATTACTACTCTTTCCCTCTCTGGCAAGTTGAACTTCATCCCATGGGTTCACTCCGTTCGGAGGGTCCTGCAAGCCAAGGGCCTTGGTCGTCACCTTACCCAGGGACCTCCGACTCCTACTACTGATGAATGACTACGGAATGACGGTCGCATACAGACCTGGATCCTGAACTCGGTGGAGGGTGAGCCTTACCAGATGATTATGTATCATGAGACCTCCAAAGCAATGTGGGATGAACTACATTCCTTGTACTCGGGCAAGGACAACCTTCAACACCTTTTTGACATCATCACCGATCTTCAAGCTTTGGATGTTGGCAAAGCTATGGACATGACCTCCTTTGTGGCTCATGCTAAGACTCTCACAGAGGCCTGGATTCAGCACCAGCCATCTACTACTGATCTCGCTGCTCAACGTGCCCAGAAGGAGGCGGTCTGTATTGCTATGATTATGGCTCGCGTCCCACCACACCTTCACAGTATCCGGGCCCAGGTCTTGGCCTCACCTGCTACCCCTTCCTTCTCAGATGTCTGCTCTATGTTACTTCGAGTATCACCTCCCCTGGAGACGTCTGCACTACCATCGCCGGTCCTTCTTCAATAGGCCCTTCCTCACTTACTTCCCCCACCATCTTTTACTCGGGGTGGACGTACGGGCTCCCGCGGACGGGGCCGTGGTGGTCGAGGTCGGCCCAAGTGCACATACTGCGGCCGAGATGGACACACTGAAGCAGTCTGTCACAAGAAACATGGTTACCCTCCTCGCCCGCCTACTGCTGTTGTTACTGATAGCTCTCCACACACCGGTACAGACCTTGAGGCTCTTCGCCTTCAGCTGCAACAACTCCAGGGGCTACTAAACCCTCCATCTGCTTCAGTTGCCTCCACCTCTCCTGCAGGTATTGCCTCCACCTCCACTACAGGTACTGTCTGTCTTTCCTCCGGGTCTCGTTGGATCCTGTACTCGGGAGCCACCCACCACATAACCTCCCTGCTGCCACCAAGGTTCTCAGATGCTTCTCATCCCCCGTCTATTACTGTGGCCAACGGTGCGATTGTTCCGATCTCCGGATGTGCTGATCTCTTCATCCACCCCTCTATCTCTCTTCGCTCCGCTCTTTATGTGCCGGCATCACCATTTAATTTACTATCTGTTGGCCGTCTTACTACTGATATGAACTGCTATATCACCTTCACCTCTTCTGGTTTTTTGATACAGGATCGACAGACGCAGATTACCATTGGTAGGGGTCGACTGCAGAACGGGCTCTACCTCCTCGATGTATCTTCTACCGCCCTTTCCTCCGTATCCTCTACTGATTGACATTGTCGTCTTGGGCATGCCCCTCTACCTATCCTCCAGAAGGCGCTTCCTGACGCCTCCCTTCCTGTTTTTAAATGTGATTCCTGTATTCTTGGCAAACTGCCACGTTCTTCTTATCCCGCACATTGTACTTGGAGCTCTGCTCCTTTTGATTTAATACATTCTGATATTTGGGGACCGTACAAGGTTCCCAGCATCTCTGGTTATCGTTACTTTATAACGTTTATTGACGATTACTCTCGCACCACCTGGTTGTATCTACTTCGTGATCGCTCAGAGCTTCCTCGTGTCTTTCAGGCTTTTGTATTGAAGACTCGTATGCAATTCTCTACTACTATCAAAACCTTCCGCTCTGATAATGCCCGTGAGTACACTAGCCGCGAGTTTGCCAATCTCTGCGCAGACTTCGGTATTGTTCATTAGACATCGTGTCCCTACACCCCTCAACAAAACGGGGTCTCAGAACGAAAAAACCGCCACCTTCTTGATGTTGCTCGCTCCCTCATGCTTCACATGAATGTTCCCAAAGTATTCTGGAACTTTGCGGTCTCTACTGCGTGTTTTCTTATCAACCGTCTCCCATCTCCAGTTCTCCAGAATGCTACCCCATTCAGCCATCTCTTTCCCTCCGCACCCGCCTTTCCTCTCACACCCAGGGTCTTTTGGCTGTACTTGTTTTGTCCATACCTTGGGCCCCACTCTCAACAAACTAGATCCCCGTGCGGCGAAACACATTTTCGTCGGCTACTCCCGCACCCAAATGGGCTATGTGTGTTATTATCCGGCCACCCGGAAGGTCTCTGTATCCGCTGATGTTACTTTCCGGGAGGATCAACCCTTCTTCCCTCCTCCTTTACCACCTCTTCTACCACCCACCACTCAAACACCCTCCATCCCACGACCGGTGATCCCCGTCCACTCGCCTCCAACCCTCCCTCAGCCCCCTCCCACTATTGATCCTCCTAGGCCGCCCGTCATTCGGGTCTATATTCGCCGCCCTCTTCCTCCCGTTGCCCCTATGCAGTCGGCTTCGACCTCGGCTTCTCTGTGTTCTGCTGCTCCGGTGCCCGCCTCTACAGCTCATCCGATGGCTAACTATGTTTCTCTACATCGCCTCTCTCCACCTCTTCAGACATTGGCTACTTCACTATCCTCGGTCTCTATTCCTACCTCCGTACAGGAAGCTCTTCAACATCCTGGGTGGCGCGCTGCCATGGAAAAAGAGATGGCTGCTCTTTGGGCCAACCAGTCTTGGACCCTGGTGCCTCTTCCTCCCGGCCAGAAACCCGTTGGGTGCAAATGAGTCTTTGTCATCAAACATGCTCCTGATGGGACCATTGACAGACTCAAAGCTCGTCTGGTAGCTCGTGGCTTCACCCAACAACAGGGTCTCGACTATGACGAGACGTTCTCTCCGGTCGCTAAGCTCAACACAGTCCACATTCTCATCTCAGTAGCTGTTCATCGCCAATGACCCTTATTTCAACTCGACGTCAAGAATGTTTTTCTGAATGGCGACCTTCAAGAATCGGTTTACATGCAGCAACCTCCCGGGTTTGAGACCACGGGGGAGTCTCGGGTATGTCACCTTCTCAAATCACTATATGGTCTCAAACAATCCCCTCGGGCATGGTTCGACAAGTTCAGCAAAGCTCTCCGGGCAATTGGCTTCACTAGAAGCTCGACTGACTTCTCATTGTTTACTCGCCACCGGGCAACGGGTACGGTTCTCCTATTGGTATATGTCGACGACTTCATTATTACTGGAAACGACTTGGACAGCATACAGGCCGTTAAGCAACATCTGAGGTCCGTCTTCCAAATTAAAGATTTGGGACATCTTCTGTACTTCCTGGGTTTGGAGGTGGCTAGACGATCAGATGGTCTGGTTCTCTCTCAGCGCAAATACTGCCTGGATCTCCTTCATGATGCAGGCTACTCCGGCTGCAAACCTGTAAACACTCCCATGGATGTAAATCACAAACTATGTGCTCAGGGCTCAGATTCTGATTCTCTTCTACAAAATCCAGAATATTACCGTCGTCTAGTTGGGAAACTTATCTACCTAACAGTAACAAGACCTGATATATCCTTCGCTGTGAGACTCGTTAGTCGCTATATGCACTCTTCTCGAAGCTCTCATCTTCAGGCAGTGGAACGGATTCTCAGATACCTCAAGACAACTCCTGGCTAAGGACTTGTATACAAAACCTCATCTTCAATCCCCACATTGGTGGCATACTCTGATGCCGACTACGCTGGCTCTCTCGATGATTGACGATCCACTAGCGGGTTTTGCACATATTTTGGAGGACATCTAATTACTTGGCGGAGCAAGAAACAAGCAGTGGTTGCTCGATCCTCAGCAGAAGCAGAATATCGGGCAATGACTGCTGTGGTCTCAGAACTCACATGGATTGAGAGTCTCCTTACCGACCTTGGTGTAAGGCTATCGTCACCAGCTCTCCTCCTATGTGACAGTCAAGCTGCTATACATATTGCCAAGAACCCGGTCTTTCACGAAAGAACGAAGCATATTGAGGTAGATTGTCATTTCATCAGAGAGAAACTCCACATGAAGAAGATCGAGCTCAAGCATGTTTCGGGTACTGAACAAGTCGCAGACATCCTCACTAAAGCTCTACCAAGTACCCTCTTCTATCAGTGCCTATCCAAGCTTGGCGCATACGACTTGTACACTCCAGCTTGCGGGGGAGTATTGAAAAAGCCCATGTAAAGGGCCCATTAGTGGGCCCTCTTTCTTCCTTTCTCTCTCATCCTTCTTTAGTCCCACATCTTGTATAGGATTTATTCTTCTCTCCTCTTTCCTATATATTTATATTCTCCCCTTGTATTAACATACTGAAATACAACATACAAGCTTTCAGGCCTTTCTCTACAGTGATGAATGATGAAAGTATTGTGATTGCTGCTTGTGTGTTTCCCATAGATGGATGAGATTGTGTTGCTACCATTTTCTACTGGAGAAGACGATGAATAGTGCAATCTTAAATCCTGTAGGAGTTTAGCTAGCGAGTAGGGAATGAGATTAGGGAGATTAGTGTTTGCTGCTTCCTTGAAGTAGTCTTTTCCTGTGAAAGTTGCTGGAATTGCTTTCCAGGTAATTTGATCCGAGAAGATGAACAGTAACATCATGTTACTGTGGATTTATTTTGATGTCTGTTTCTATTAAACTTGGAGTGTGGTTAATTGTTCCCGGCAAACAATTGTCTGGGATATTATTATTAGGTTTAGGCTTTGTAATCGCGTGGTATTTTGTTGAGCGATTGAGATTTCGTGGACCCTCTTGCGTGTGAGGTAGAGGGAGTGAATAGAATTCGTGGAGCTACTTGTGTGAGAGCGAGTGAATTTAGGTTGTTTAGTTGTGAGTTCCTTACTTTGCTGAGTGATTCCGTGAAACCACCTCGAGTGAGGGAGCGATTTAATTCCTTGGTGCCCGTGTGCGATAACGGCCGACCTCAGAACGGGAGATCGAAGGTGACGAGGAGTTCCTCGCATGATCGCCATCGACTTCGAATACGGAAGACGTCTCTTCCGTGGGTAATTGTTTTTTTTCCTTTGTGTGCACCTCAATATTTTTCTCGTAGGATAATAGACTCTTTGTTGTGTTTTCGCCCGAATTTTGTCAGCAAACGCTACGTCAAAAACTCCAAACGAAAACGTATTTGGAGTTCACGATTTCCGTTTTGCTACGACAAAGGGAACAGAACGAAAGTTGCGAACTTCCTTCTCCGGATTTAAAACTGAATAATTTTATTTAAGAAAATTTAATTTAAAACAAAATAGTGATTTGTGCTTTTAAAAAATCGAAGCTGCGTGTTTTCTTAAGTATATGCAACGTCCGCTCAATTTTTGTTGCGCAAAGTTCATCGAATATTGCATGCATTGGAGTTTCCTAGAAAAAGCCGCCAGACGCGCAAACCCTATGTGCCGTTCTGCATCACCAACCCTCTTGTAGTTTGTATCTTTGGATCATTTGGAATGAAAAGTTTTGGAGCCCTAGGGCTGGCCAAGAGTCCCTCTTGGAATTCCTCTCTTCTTTTCTCTTAATCTTTCTGCATTAGAGCGGTGAAACCCAAAAAGGTAACATTTGTCCAACCTGTCGATCTTGTCCGCTATTTACTTAGGCGCCGGGATTTTACGACCCTCGCTCGCATCCAACACCACACAGTTTCCTGACCCGCTCGCATCCAACACCACACAGTTTCCTGACCCGCTCGCTTCCAGCGCTCGGGTAGCGTCCTTGATCTCAACCGCTTCTTCCCGTTCTCGCGTCTGATGCTCGGATAGCGCTTCGTCCAGCCACGCTTCTCCTCGATCTCACATCCAGCGATCAGGGAGCGCTTCGTCCAGCCACGCTCCTTCTCGATCTCACATCCAGCGATTAGGTAGCGCTTCGTCCAGCCGCACTCCTCGCCCGTCCATCGCTCGGGTAGTGCTTTGTCATAGCTCGCGTTCAACGCTCGAGCATCCAGTCGACCGCACCAATGCCAATTTTATCTGCTCCTGGTGTCGCCGCCGAGATGACTGAGCACCCACGCCACGTTGAACACCCACATTGATGTCATCGTACCCCGCCTCGACGATTAAGAAAGCATCTTCACTTCCATCAAAGCCATCCTTCAATGCCTGGAGGCTCGCGAGGCCCATTCAGGCTCTACCCCATAGCTGCCCTTGGAGGACTGGACCCATTCTCTTTCTTTGGGCTCCCTTCACTCCCCGCATTTGCCGCGGGCTCCCTCGAAGTCCCCCGTTTCAACGACATCGATCCTATGAGATGGATTGCTAAGGCCGAAAAATTCTTTAATATCCAGGGCACTCCGGAGACGCAGAAGGTCTCTTTGATGCTCCTTGCCATGGAGGGCTCCGCCTTACATTGGGTTTGTTGGCTTTGCAACTTCACCTCTCTACTCTCATGGACCGACCTCAAACTGACCTTGGTTAAGCGCTACGATTATCGTTACTCTAACAATGAAGTTGAGAGTCCATGTGCCCTCCGACACACGTCTTTGGTGGATCAATATATTGATGAATTCATCGAGCTTGTCAACCGCCCCCTTGTCTTCTTTTCGATCACTATATGGTCTTCTTCCTTCAAGGTCTCCAACCTCACATCTACTCGCGGCTCTGTACTCACCATCCTCGGGATATTACCAGCGCTATGGAGGTTTCCCGCTTGGTAGAGGCAGATTTCTCTGTCAAGTCGGTAGATCGGCCGCGTTTCTAGCCGACCCCACCCAGCTCCTTGACTCGCTCCACATTCATTCCTCCTATTCCACCACGGGTTCCCGAGGGGGATCCTCCGCCTACAACCATCCTTCTTCCCAAGCCTTCCGTCCTTTCTCGGCCCCCGTGGCTGCTGCCCCCAACCGTCACTAGACACGAGTATTATGAACACGATGTAAAGGTTTGTGCTTCCGCTGCAGGAAACCCTACTCCCAGACGCATGATTACCCGCTCAAGGAGCTGCGGGTCCTCATGTGCAACGATGAGGACAAAGTCACGACTCACGACCTGTTGACTTCGATGCCCTTATCCTTGATGATGTCCCTTCATCGGACATGGTGACGAGTGCCTTTCAGCGTTTGGAGCTTTCACTCTTTTCCACCAGCGGAATTTTGAAGACCCACGCCATGAAGCTGCAGCTGTAGGGGATTTTTGTGGTGTTTATGATTGTAGTGAGGCAACCCATTACTTCATCTCCCATGACTTGGTGATGCGCTTGCAGCTGGCCACCGATCTGATGACAGTTTTTGGTTACTTTGGTGATGACCGTCGCTCCCAGTTAATGGCCTTTGTCGTGACCTTCCGCTCTAGTTGGGCGAACACTGTCCCTCTGCCGATTTTTATGTCTTTTCTTTGGGCTGCGTCGATGCCATTCTCAACATTACGTGATTACAGATGTTGAGCGACGTCAACCACAATTGTGCCTCCATCCAGATGATCTTCTAGTGGGCTAATCGACCCTATACACTCCTAGGGGACGCCTTCCTTCCACGGGTTGTTGTCTCTTCACGTGCCGCCTTACGAACTCACTTTATGGATTTTTCGGCACTCTTATGGTAGATCACCTCACCGACAGAAATGGCCCCGGTGCCTCCGCATTACCCTCCGCCTCCTTAGCCGTCTCGCCTTCCGGAGACTTGCTCGTCCGTGTTAGCGCAGACTCCGTGCTTTCACCGCCCCGCGCCACCAATCATTGCATTCTGCTCCAGGATGGTATATAGGCGATTTCAGTTCGGCCCTACGGCTACAACCATATTCAAAATGTTGAGATTGAGGGCCTGGTATCCAACATGTTAGCTGTCAGATTGATACGACCCATTGTGAGTCCGTTCTCGAGCCTTATCCTCATAGTATTGAAGAAGGATGGTAGCTGTCACTTCTGCATTGATTACCGTGCACTTAACAATGCCATCATACCGGGCAAGTATCCTATTCCTGTCATCCAGGAGCTCTTGGACGAGCTATGTGGGTCCACCTACTTCTCCAAGATTGCCTTCGTTCGTGCTACCATCAGATCTGAGTTTGTGTCGAGGCCATCCCGAAGACCGCCTTCCACACCTTCGACGACCACTACGAGTTGTTGGTGATGCCGTTCAGCTTCACCAACGCCCCAGCTACCCTCCAAGTCACGATGAACGACATCTTCCGGCCAGTGCTTCGTAAGTATGTTCTGGTTTTCTTTGACGACATCCTCGTTTACACCCTTACGTGGCATGATCACTTACATCTCTTGGAGACCACCTTGGAGACACCGTGACCACTCTTTGGTCGCCAATATGAAGAAATGTGCCTTTGCTCAGCTCAAGATCTTCTGTTGGGGTCATGTCGTCTCAACACAGAAAGTGGCTATGAACCCTGACATGGTCACGGTGGTGCTGCAGTGGCTGCACCCGCGCACCTTACACGGGGTACGAGGCTTCCCCAGTTTGATGGACTATTACCGTTGTTTCATCTGGGACTACGACACACTGTCACGATCACTTACGAGCCTTCCGCGCAAGACGACAACTGCTACCTTCTGATGGTCCTCCGCATCGGCCACCGCCTTCACGACCCTTCAATAGGCCTTGGTGACGGCGTCTGTTCTAGCTATGCCTGACTTCTCTCAGCCTTTCATCGTGGAGTGCGATGCCTCATGAACAGGAGTTGGCGCCGTACTCATGCAGACTGGGCACCCAATCACTTATTTCAGTCGGTCCTCCACCACCATCCGTTGCCGCCCTGCTTACAAAAACAAGCTGATGGCGCTCGTTTTGGCAATGCAACACTGTCACCCTTGTTGGAGCGGTACTTCATCGTGCATACAAGTCATCATAGCTTGCGATACCTCCTCAACCGGAAGATGACCACCCCATCCCGGTAGCTTTGGGCGGCAAAACTGTTGGGCTGACTTTTTTGCCGAGTTTCGTTCCGGCCAATCCAACATGGTCGCGGTCGCCTTATCGCGCCAGACGACTTCGACAGAGCTGACGACCATCTCTCGCCCGGTCTGGCTGTAGGTGTGCACTATACAAGGTAAGGTGGAGGCCTACCCGACCCTCCGACCTACCATGAACAACTTGCAGACGGATGCCACCGCTTGCCCCCTTACACACTTGTGGGAGGTCGATTGTTCAACCGGGTTTGGTTGGTCCTCTCTTCCTCGTTGGCCAGCGTTCCACACTTCCTCGCCGAGTTCCAGTCTACGCCATCCATGGGCCACACAAGCGCGTTCTGCGCCTACCGCCGCCTTGCGGCTGCGCTTTATTGGAGAGGGATGGTGCAACATGTTGAGGAATATGCCGCTGCCTGCCTGGTATGCCAGCAGACGAAATATGTGGCCACGTATCCCTGGGTCTTCTGCAGCCCTTACCCGTACCTAATCTCATCTGGGAGGCCCTAACAATGAACTTCATTACACGCTTTCTGCGCTCGTCGGGATATGCATGCATCTTTGTCGTGTTGGGCCGTCTATCCAAGTATGGTCACTTTCATCCCTCGTGGCATCCTTTCACGGCCCCGGTGGCCGAGAGTTCGGGACTTTCATTTTCGGTGTGGTTCCATTGCATTGTTTTCCTTGTTCGATCGTCAGTGATCCAGACCCGATTTTTATGAGCACCTTCTGGGAGGAGTTGTTCAAACTCCTATAGACAATTACGGATGAGCTCCGCCTACCATCCCCAGACGGATGGCCTGTCCGAGGTACTGAATCGCTGCTTGGAGACTTGCTATGTTTACTTCAGATCGCCCACATGATTGGAGCAAATGATTGGGGTGGGCCGAGTTCTCCTACAACATTTCCTTCCACTACTCTGCCGACATGACTCTTTTCCATGCCGCTTACGACCGTCCACCACCCTTTGTTATCCAACATCTACCAGGAGAATGTCATGTTGATGTGGTGCGTGCGCAACTCTTGGATATGGATGAGATGCTGACATACTACGGGTCTTGAGAACCTATCTTCGCAGCGCACATCAGACGATGCTCCACCAGACGTATAAACGACGCCGGGACGTTCAGTTCCAAATGGGGACACGGTTTTTGTCAAGCTCCAGTTGTATTGCCAAACTTCGATGGCAAATCTCCTCCATCCCATGCTATTTGCCTTTTTGTAGGACCCCTTTATAGTACTTACCCGCATCGGTGAAGTGGCCTACCGCCTTCGCCTTCCTCTCCATGTCACCCCGTCGAGGAGACCTTGCCGACAAACATCGCATCTGACAACTCCACCGTCTGCCTTCCCGAGACCATTTTGGACCGACAAATCGTCATAGAGGACGATCGTATTCAAGAGTAGGTGTTGGTAGCATGGAGACAACATCCTCCTTCCAACGCGCCTTGGTTGGATTGCGACGATTTCCGCAGCTAGTTTCCTGAGTTTTGCCTTGAGGACAAGACAAGTTTTCAAATGAGGTATTGTTACGGATGCAGATGGTGGCATAGAGCTCGAAGGGGTGTCGACGTGTCGTGTTTACTACAGGTGGAAGAGGGCCACGACGGAGACACCAACGTGATTACTAATACCCCAAGTGTGGTGTTTTTTCTTTTAATTAAATTGCATTTCAGATTTCTGCTTATTTACACATTTCCCAGGGAGTGGTTTTAATACCCCAACTTTCTTGTAGTTTGTATCCTACATGATGAATGTGGGTGTTACAAACTGGGCTGGTGGCGATCCTGCCGGAGGCTGGGTGACGTCGGCGAGTGCAGTAGAACGCTCTTGGTGGCTCGTCGGAGAAGGTGAAGCTACCACGGACTGGCCCAAGAGGGCCCACAATCCCGCGAAGAAGCTGACGTCCAAGGGCCGCTGGATCGTGCAGAGGGAGATCGGTGAGTGTAGGAGGGTGGACTCGCTGTCGAGGCAACATAGATGTCCCTCGTGTAGGAATTGCATGGACATAGTCTCCCAATTGATGCATTCCTCGCCGAGCGTACGAAGCCAAGCCTCTCCCAGAATGACGTCGAGGTCGCCTAAGTCGAATGTGTAGAAGTCCGCGGTCACGGAATAGTGCCCCATAGAGAGCGAGACGGCAGTGCAACGGCCCCGAGTCGGTTGGCGGCTCGCATCGCCCATACGGACCGCAACATCCGTGGAGGGGGCCCAGGGAAGATGGAGCTGCTGCATTAGGTGTTCAGAGATGAGGTTGTGGCTTGCGCTACTATCCACCGTGATGATGATCGGGCGATCCTGTAGGGTGCCCGAAAGCTGCATGGTCTGCTGGCTGGAGAACCCGTCCGCTGAGGCGCTAGATAGCTCCAACCGGTTGAATGTAGCTGCGGTGGGGTCGAGAGGGGTATCCTCAGGTGAGAGCTCCAGGGCCTCAAAGTCAGCCAAGATAACCGCGAAGTCGACGTCGCCGATGATGAAACAAAACTCCTTGACCGCACATACGTGGGTAGGAGAATAGGGCTGACGATAGCAAAAACACAACCCCTTGCTACGGAGGTCGTCCAACTCGCGGTTGGATATTCGCTGAGGAGGGCCTTGTCGGCCTGACAGAGCGGCTGGAGGAGGTCGAGGAGCTGGTATCTCTAGAGTAACGGTCGACCATGGTCGGCCCCCCTACAAGGGCCTTTCCTGGCGGTGGCAGGTGTCGAGGAGCCAAATCTGCCTCCACAAGGCAGACCATGTCTAGGGCCTCGGCCATCCGGGGGTGATGAGTGCGAAGCTGGGAGCGGACGTGGGGAAGGAGGCCTTGCATGAAGAAGTCGAGGTAGTGATCCGAAGGTAAGCCCGGAATATGGGTGACGAGGGCCACAAACTCGTCGATGTAGTCATCCAGTGCGCCGGTCTGGCGCATTCCACACAGTCGCTCGATGGAGGAACCAGAATAACAGTTGTCATAGCAACAAATCATCTTCTGTTGATCTCTGACCAAGAGATGGCCGGGTTGGACTGTCGGAGCCATTGGGCCCAATGTATGGCAGAGCCGTTGAGTCCCACGACGACAATAGAGTCCTTGTCCTGCTCCGGGGTGTGGTGGATATCAAAGTACTGTTCCGCCTTGGCGATCCATCCAATCGGGTCTACGCCGGCGAAGGTAGGGAGGTCCAGGGCAAGGGCTGGACGGCCTGGGAAAAAAAGTTCGGAGTCTCCGATGTGTGGGGGGGGGGAGATGATGCCTCCCCGAGGATGGACGTGCCGGAGGCCGGACATGCGGATCCGTTGGCGGAAGAGGCAACATGAGGTTGCAGAGCATCAAGCTTGACGTGGATGACAAGCAGGGAGGTCTGCATGGAGGCAACGATGGACTCCTGGGCGTTGACACATCGCAGGAGGGCCTCATTGGCGTCCTTCGATGGGCCTCGACAGTGGATCAGGTGTTCGGTGCCATGGAGGCGGCGACCTGCGGCGGCGGGGCTGGGGTGTGGCGTGGCAGCGAATGATGGGATGCGACGCGACAGCGGTGGGGTGCGGCGCTGGAAGATGCGGCGGCGGCTGCGGTGTTGGAGGGCTGCATCGTCAGGGTGCGGTGCTGAAGCTGGAGGCGTCGCGGTCGGGCGGCGAAGGCGGAGGCGGAACGCGCGGTGCGGTGCTGGCGGAGTGGGGGGGGGGTGCTGGCTCTGAATACGGCACAAAAGAGTCGGACCCACGCGGTGCAGCCTGCAGCAGGCGGCCGACGAACAGCGCGGCCTTGCGGCGTAGAATCGGTCGAACTGGCCGATCAAAATCCCTAAGCGTGGGATCGGGTCTTGCGGAAAACGACGTCACAGGATCGGGCCGTGCGGAATGGAACCGACTCAATCAGGTAAATACAGAAGCGGAGAACCCTAGCACCGACGGCGAGTTTGCGGGCGGTGAGGCAGGTCGGACCAAATTGATACGTTTCCGGGAAATTCCGGAGAGGATTCGACAAGGGCTGGCCGACGGTGGAGAGCGAGAGGAAGGAGGAGAGAACGAGAGGGAAGGTTAAGGAGCAACCCTAATTCTCATACATCAAAAACATAACCCAAAGGAGTACAACTACACACCTTATAAGTGCGGGGTGTGACAAAATATGAAATACAACATAAAGGGAAAGAAATAAATGCGCACAACCAAACAATAAATAACGAAATCGGAAATAAATAAAACATCAGGCTGGCGCCGCGTCTTCGGTCTCACCTCCCGCAGACGGACCCGACGTCGTCTTCCTCCCCGTGCGGACCCGCCACTGTGTCTCCTCAGCGTGTGCGTGTCCCGTCGGCATGCACAATCGTAACACTTTATATGAAGTAGTGAGAGAGCAGCTACAAACTGAGACACACAGGGTGCTTGGTAGAGGTACATTCTAGAGACTGTTCAGAGGCTAGTTTTGACATTCTGAGAGAGGCTTGCATGTTTGCACCCGTATTAATCCAAGAGTAAACTTGCAAAGGGAGAGCATTTATTCAAGAGTAAACATGCAAAGGAGCATGTTATGCCTCTTAGTTGTTATGGGCAACAAGAGTAGTGGTAACAACATGATTAATAGCTGGAGGAGGCTGGTATATAGGAGGAATGGGTGAAGGTGTTGGTGAGGTCTCCACTAGAAGAGATAATGAGCTCACTTCCAACATGGGGGAGGATCCCCTTTGAAGTGAGATCCCATAGTAGCTCTCAAATTCATGAAAGGTAACATCCATGGTCACAAAAACCTTCTTGGTGACATAGTCGAAGCATTTGTAATCCTTTTGAGTTGGAAAATACCCGATAAAGACACTTTGTGCACACGAATCAAGTTTAGTTTTTTTGATATTTGTTAACGAATCACACATTCAAAGACATGAAAGATAAAGGGCAGTGAGAGGAAGCTAAAGAGTGTGGAGAGGTGTTTTATTCCCAAGAATTCTTGTAGGCATACAATTAATGCGGTAAGTTGCAGTGAGAACGTCCCCCCAATAGTCGGAAGGTGTGTTCTGGTAACTTCCACAAGATGACGATTCTTGCGTTCTGCCATATCATTTTGAGCGGGTGAGTAGACACAAGATGTTTGGTGGGTAATGCCAATGTCACTTAAATATTAGTCAAATTATGAATCAATATACTTATGACTGTTGGCAGTATAAAGAATTTTAATGGTGATGTTGAATTGGGTGATTCTCATTTTTTGAAAAGACTGAAGTAATACTAATACTTTTTTGTTTCATTAAATATACTCAGGTAGTGCGAGAAAAAAAATTAATAAAAGTAACAAACTAAAAACGTACAAAAATTAAAGCAACAAGGGAAGGCCCCTGGACAAATTAAAGCAACAAGGGAAGGCCCCTGGACATCACTACGAATAATAATATAAGATAAAAGAACTTCGGCGGTGTTTTCCTAGTTCATATGCTTCAAAGTGAAAATTGTCCAATAACAATGACGATATAGTATGAAAAAAAAGTTCTATAGAAGGTACCAAAGGATGTCCTATGCAACAATGCCAGGAATCCAAAACAGAAGACTGATCAACATGAAGAGCTTGCGGTGATGAAGCAGGACTGGAGGAGTCAAACACATAGAGGACGTCACACAATCTACCAGAGCCACTCACTTTCTCCATGTTCATGTCCTGAAACACACAAGCGGTGGAAAATATCACAGAGTAGTTCGCAAAATTAGTTAATTGTACGAGTAAACTTAGGGACATGAAAAACATAAGAAAGGGTGAGAGAGGAACATGATGAATCCTTTATAAGCAATAGTTGAGAATGATCCATTCACAATATTCACCTTGGCTCTACTAGACAAGGGAAGGCAGGACACAAATCCTATAGTAAAATCGGTCATATGATGTCGCTCCAGGATCAATGATCCAGTGGGTAAAATGGCTAGTGGACGCAACATGAGCACCTCGTAGTCCCTGATGGACATATAAGGACGAAGATGTGGACGACTCACTAGACTGTCCTTGTATCAAGCGTCAGAACACCTGTATCTCATATCAGATTGAGCCATTAGAAGACTAGTAGTGTCAGGGCCAACACATGGTAAGGCCTCCTCCGAGGCATCAAAAAGGTAAGCAAACTTAGATTGAGATGATCAGACCTATGAGCTAACATAACAGTGATCCCTTCTTGGTGCAGAATCGCCTCTTGGCGGAGTGAAACCATGAAGCCTGAAACACATGTCCCGTGAGGGACGAGATTTGTCATAGTAGTCACAAATCAGATGATCTTTGTCAGCGTGCATCGATCTGGAGTCACGTGGAGCCCGACTACCAGAAACATACTGAGCAGCCAGGGCAGAGCCCTCAGAAACTTAGTCATGTAGCAAAGTCTGTCACCATTCAAACTCTTATTTGACAAGGCAACACTTTTGGAAGAGAGAGAGTAGGAGAGCGTCCAAGGATCTGAGCACTGATCTGATCGAAGCTCCGATGTAGTCCATGTTTCCCAAGCTCGAACAAAAACTTCATCCTCAGGAGACACCAGGGTGAGAGAGTCAAAGTGATCATATTCCTAATAAAGCTGAGTGAAAAGTAGTAGACCGAAGGAGGACGATCACCATGTCTCATCGGAGAAAGGTCTTCAGTCGCAGTTGAAAGATTTGGGTTGTATTTCCTTAGCATGAATAAGTGGTCCAACCCTCTTCCATATAGCTGCCGCGGTATCCAAGAACAAATAATTTCGGGCAATGGATTCCACCACGGAGTTCATAAGTTAGGACTAACCAAAGAGTTCTCAGACTCCCATTGCAACCAATTTGGAGAAGTTTGGGCATGCGCCGGTGTTGTGCCTTGAACATAACCAAACATTCACCCGCTCTGCAAGGCAAGAGTAATAGATCTAGCCCACTAGAGGTAATTAGAGCCATCTAGTTATATAGTAGTGATTTGAGCCATATTGTGATCATGACTTGACCGGGTAGATTCTCCGGAAATCAAGGTAGAGGAAGAAGCCCCGAAGCTGGAAGCGATAGTAAGAGAATCTCCATTCCCCAACATGATGATGCATGAATAGAAATCAAGGAATTAAGGAAAAATTTGGGGATTGACCTCTAGGGTTTACTCATAGAAAGAGGAGAGAACCAAGATCCATGAAGATAAAGGAGGAAGAATAACCTCCTCAAAAAAAGAGAAAACGACGCCAAAAATAGGGTTAGATCGCCATTTCCGGCACTGGTTTAAGGATCGGCCGACAACCGACCGGAAGCAGGACGTGTTGCGGGAGTCAGAGCTTGTGGGATGCGGGACGAGGTGGGTTAGCTGCAGGAGTCGAGCGGGAGTCGAGTTGCGGAAACGAAGCGGGAGGCGGAGTCTACACAGTCGGTATGTGGGAAGACGAACACGTGCGGGAGTTCTCCCTCAGGAGGCTCTGATACTACGTTGAAATGCTTAATTTTTCTCTTAATTGAACACAATGAGCCTCACTCTACTACGAGTGAGGAGTAATGAGGAATACATGAAACATTAATTAGTAAATGCTAACACCGGCTACCGTTGGCAGCAAGAGACAATCAAAAAGGTTGGAATTCTGCCAAGGAGTGGTTTTCCACGGCTGAAGAAGAGCCGCACCAGGAGATTGTTGCAGGAGGCCAGAAACTGTGGCTGGACACGCTGGAATTGACTGGAGGCAGGGAGGAGCACCTAGATTGGCTGGCCGGCAGGGAGAATAGGGAAAAACCTGGGGAGTAGAGGTCGTCCCAGCCTAGGAATGGCATTGAGGTCGATTTGGAGGCTAAATTTGCAAGGTAACTACCTTGAACAGTCAAAGTAGTGGCCTGTTGCAGCAGTTGAAGGCAGTTTTTGGTGGCCAGCTCTTGGAGAGGTGGTTTCCAACGGCTCAGGGAAGAGGATGAAAGGTATGACTGGCAGCTGTAAGGGGAGGAGTGTGGCTAGGCTTCCACACGTATGTTTCACGATTGCCGCACCGTAGAGGGATCACAAATTCTGAGATGCTTCTTCCAAATTTTGCCATGCCCGAAATTGAACTACCAAATCCAATATATAAGCAATAGAAATGTAATGAATGTCTATGGTTGACCGATGCAAAACTCACAAAAGGTACAAAATATAATGTGTAGAAAAATATGGTAAATACATAGAAAATGTCTCGTCGACGCTCTGAACGCGAATACATACTCGAATCGTCCATATGGTGATACTAATGCTCCGTTTGGCACGGTGGCGGCGGTCATAAATGCATGGGTTAAACCGTCATTCGTTAAGGATCACCTAACAAACATCATCCGTTTGAACATAAAAGTAGATGAAGTTCTTTAGGTGAGCGTTAACAAATGACAATTTAACCCGTGTTCATCACCGCCATCACTGTGTCAAACGGAGCCTAAGTCCTCATACAAGTGTAAATCCTAACGAGCTCCGATATGGGTCGGCCCGCTTGTGAACTATTATCCCCATCATTAGCATAATTAATGGTACTCTGAAAAGGAATTTGAAGTTGTGCTCAAAATTAAATAGGATATATTATTTTGGGTGTAGGATAAAAGGCATGATTGGTGAAATTTGTTTATGGATATTTAGGTCTTTAGTTGGGGTTTACTTTGTCAAATTACAGTCTGGTAGGAGAAAATATTCTGCTCTTTTAAACTTAATGTTGGGTCATTTTAATGGCAAACGCATAAAGCCCAGCTATTGTGCTTTTCTCATAATTTGTTTTTGACTGTTACAGGTATCAAAATTTTGGAGCTATCCTCCACTTAATGATGCTGCTGAGGTTGCTTCACGTGTTCGTGAAGCTCTTGCCGAGCGAGGGTGGAATCTAAGGCGTTAGCATGCTGCGCGTTTCTTGGTTATACGCTCCTGTAGAATCCCTCCGCGGTTTTGTGCTTCCCATTTTGAGTTTTCTTTTACATTTGTAAAATATAAATACACCTCATTGCTTGTAATATTTATTGATATCTTGTTCTAATCACTCCAGTTTCCATAGTAGACATAACACTGGTGTGATCAATATGATTATGTTTCCTTTGCTGTAATTTCTTCTTCTTTTTTTTTCATGCTGCCATCTAATTGTGCCTGAAAGATACAGGAATTGAATGATATCTAGTAATATTATTCAATAAATTATTCCTAGTGAATTGTATACATCGACCAGTTGGCCTCCTAACCCAGAGATTACAGTAATGTTATCATCATATATATAGTTTTATTCATCATTAAGGATTGGTTTACAACCAACCAATCTCCACAATCTGCTTTCCCAACTGCACCACAATGCTTCACGATGCATCCCCACCCTCTCTTATTACCAAACCCATTGAATGACTCCTCTTCTTCCATATAACTCCCCCCTCTTCTTCTTTCAAATACAGCGAATCTCATCCACCCCAAATCCTTCTAAACCTGATGAACTCCGGCGGCGCCACCTCTTCCACCACAATCGACATTGGGAGCACGGATGCCGGAACCAAAGACATCGCTCCGCCACCCCCTGCCACCAAAGATGTCCTTCCACCGCCTGCCGCCGCACCACTGCCCCCACCGCCGCCACCACGACGCAGATTTCTCTTCTCAAGGTTCTTCAGAGGGGACGCCAAGACCCCACGACGCAGGAAGAGAGGCTTAGCCATCTTTGACATCTTCCTGAGGCTGTTCGCCATTGCAGCTCTCGTGGCAGCTATCGCGTCCATGGGAACTGACGACGAGACCCTCCCATTCATCACTTTCAACTTCCAGTTCCATGCCAACTTCGCCGACTTCCCCGCTCTGTTGTACGCATTGCTCCAACTTCACACTCGCTCCTCTAGTTCATGCGCTAAAGTGATATACATATATATATATATATTGCAGGTTTTTTGTTATTGCCGACGCTATTGCCCTGGGGTACCTTGTTCTCTCCATCCCCCTCTCCATTGCCTGCATCATCAGGCCTGCGCTCGCCTGCCCCCGCCTCTTCCTCCTTATCTTCGACCTTGTGAGATTCACTACTCAACCAAACATCCTAATTAAAGGTCGGTTTGACTCGGTTTTTTTGCACCCATGCATTTGGGCAAAAACGTTGCCGTTATAAAATGCTTGTTGTCGCAAAAAAGCGAACGCAGTTCTAGGAACGATCACCTCGTTCGTGACCGCCACAGCCGCGTCAAACAAACCCGAATGTCTATATCAGTATACCTAACTGAGTTACTTTAATGAAATTGTAGATTGCATTTGCTTTAACGGTGGCGGGGAGTTCAGCTGCGGCCGCTATTGTTTACTTGGCACACACTGGGAGCTCGAAGGCCAACTGGCTTGCATTCTGCATAAGGTTTCAAGATTTCTGCCAGCAATCCAGCGGAGCCGTGATAGCCTCCTTGGTGGGGGCAGCTATACTGCTGCTGATTGTAGCCCTGTCTGCACTTTCTCTGCGAAGGCGTTAGCCACACTATCTAATGTGGCACTAAAATCCTATATGATATGTTCACTCTATGCTGTGGTGCTTTATTAAGGTGTGATTATGCATTGCCCTTCTTCTCTCGTTTGGTGAGAGAAATGGAGAGGTTATGCCTTTTATTGTTATTTTTAAATTTCCATGCTGTGTTTGTGAAGCAAAAAAAAGTAGTATTTCAATGGCTACTGCTTGTGTATGAAGCAAAAAACTTTCATAAAAGTGTTGTCAAAAATCACATGTAACTTTTGATCCTATCGAACCGTTCATCTGCAATGCCATTTGTCGCGGGATTACAACGCCGGGGGTATCTAAACTGATCACAGTGTACTGGCCCGGCGGATGAATGGAAGTCGATCCAAAATGTACAAGTACACAACTTTTTCACTCTCATGTTGATCTCAGCCTAAGAGAGGTGCATAGAGGAATGCAATAAGAATCAATGTATTAATTAAGAAATAAGAATCCATTCAACCAACCGCAGTTGTGTGAAATCAGAGTTGCATGAAAAGCAGCATTGTGAAATCAATGTTGAAATCAGAGTTGTTAGAAAAATAGTTCTTCAAAAAGCATAGTAAACGAAGAAGTATAATCATTTTTTTTCACTGCCACTGTTTTTTAAATAGTCTTAGGAACTGTGCATCCTAGACGGAGCCTCATGACCCTGACAACAGAAGATGCACCTTTGGGTCTGGACAATAGTTAGTCTGAGTGAAAAAGGAAAAAAACACGGCCTGTCAATATCATCTTGGGCTGCAATGTGAAAAACACGAGCTGCTATTAACTATGCTATGGGCTGCCTGCAATCAAAACTGGGCTGTCTATAACAGCACCCTATTAAAATGTACATATAGAATTTGCCGACCTGTTGGCACGAACGGAGCTCCCGTGGTGACTTCTCCCCCTTTCTAATAGTCCCGGCGGAACCGTGGGTCAGGATCGCCGCATCCGGACTTTGGAAAAATCGGCGCGTTCGCTGCCTGCTCGGAGGCAATTTCGCCGTCCGGCTGTACAGCGGGGAGTTAGGGTTTGTGGTTGGTTCTAGAGATTCGCAGCGGGGATGTCGAAGCTGATGCCGAACTTGGATCAGCAGAGCACCAAGGTGCTGAATCTCACGGTGCTCCAGAGGATAGATCCCTGTGTGGAGGAGATACTGATGACCGCCGCCCATGTCACCTTTTACGAATTTAACATCGAGCTCAATCGATGGGTACGCTGATGTGAACCAGTTCCTTCTATCGTCCTTCCTCTCGTTTCACACTTTTCAGTTTCATACTCTAATTTGCATCTTTACGTTGCAGAGCCGTAAGGACGTTGAGGGTTCTCTATTCGTCGTCAAGCGGTACCTAGATCTGACGACTTCTTATTCTTTCTTTGAAAATTTCATCCGTGTATGGGTTATTAGCTGAATATTTTAAAAAAATTTGTTTGAGCATACTTCTGCAGTTTTTGATGCATTGAATATCCTTGTTTGAGTAGATACATATTGCTTATTTTTGTTGCATCTTTGCAGAAACACCCAGCCCAGATTCCAGTTCATCGTCATGAACCGGCGCAACACAGGTGTGGAGTTTGACTTGTACAATTACTTAATCTTGAATAATAGTTATAGTTTGAGTTGGGAGTTTAGGTGTGAGCACTTTAGTTATCTATTTTAGCAAGTTGCAGAAGAGACGATGACTGATTCTTTCTATTGTTCGATCCCTTAATTATTGAAGCCACTCTTTCCTATGATTAAGTCTAGTATTGTTTTTTTGTCCTGTGCGTAACATTTTTACCTGAATAATAGCAGAATATTTGATTGAGTGTTTAGGGTTGTTATCCCTTGCAAGGTTAAATGCTTTTGAGTGGAGGCTTTTTCTGCTGATGTCATTGTAGTTAGTAATATGTTCTTTCAATTTTTGGTGAGCTATCCAACAACCCTTGAGAAAAATTAATGGTTCCTTTCGTGCTTTTAGTTTAGTTCGATAAATTTGATTTTCTACTTTTAATTAAGAATACAAGTGATAGTTGGATGAATTCTAGTGCCTATAATATTCATCACTTGTTTAAACTCAAAATCCTTACAATTTTAAAACATGTCTGACTGTTGTTTTGGCTCCTCGTTGTGTGCCTGCTTTAGTTTAGTTGAATCTAGGCCAATCCGTCTTCTGCATGCTTTAGGGTATGTTATGTATGTAATGCAAATAAAATGATAATTAACTGTGGATTCACCCAATATGCTTCAATGGTACTAAAAAACGATTGACTAAGAAAAGTTATTATTGCACCCACAAAGATAGACGAGCATTACTATAATTAAATTTCTAACATACATGCAAGGTTTAGCTTGCTCGATGCGCAGTCATAGCCGACATCCCACCAATTTGTCTAATTGACCAAAATTTTCTTATGTCAACTAGGATTAGCTCCCGGTCGATCCAAGGGAGTGTGGCCTACTTGGTATCTTATCATGATCAATCATGTCGGCAGGCATCTAGATCCGAAGTGGATTGCACGTTTTATCATAGCTATGTACTCTATTTTATAAAGAGTCAAATGCTATGTGATTATCATTCTATTCCAATATTAAAGAAATATTGTACATTATTCTTGGAATATGGCATGCTCCATCAAGGTTCTTCCATAAAGGCATTATGCATACCCTTTGGCAAGTAACTTCACAATGGATGAGTAGTTTATGTTGGTGGTGAGTAAGAGTCGTGACTACCAAGTACTCGAATTAAGAACCCTTTACCAACAAGCTTTGCAAGCTTCTTATATTTTGGTGGCATCCTTTCAGCATCTTACTAACATACTCTTTTCATTTATTATTTATTTTTATTGTGGCTTCTACCATGTAATATAAATAATAACATTTTACATCTAATGTATAGATGATGGCATTTTAGAATCTTAAATTCTTGTGTGGCTTGTGAGCATGGAGGCTAGAGCCAAAATCCAATTGTGTGAGTATGAGTCATTGGTTCTTAGCATTCAAGCATTTTCTATCTTGCGTTAGGTAGTATTTGTGCTTTGATATACTTGAAGCATGGTGTAAACCAACAACAATAGATGTTATCAAGAACATTTTGAAGCTAATCTTAGGGATGCAAATCTCCTCATACATTGATTGATGTAGGCATGAGACGTTTATGAACCTTTGAGGAAATATATTTGAGATTAAAAAATGGCGTTACAGGAAAACTTAGCTTGTAACCTCCTATGTGAGGGTTAACAATCAACATTAGAACATCATCCACAAATCTCTCCACTAGATTCTTCCAATTTGAAAGAAGAGGATGTCGATGCTTTCACTAGGATTTGAGATGAAGGTTACAATAGTGGCATGATGTCGAACCAACATATCATGATATCATTGGTCTATGTAAGTTTAGTGGAGATGATCCTTATTGATACTATTGGAGGAATGATTACATTGGCGGTGAAGGTGGGTTCAACGACGACTACATGAATGTACGTGCAAGTCATTGGGAGGTGTTTTATGGAAGAGTTGATGAATTCAGATTGAGCGTGGATATATTCTTTGAAGACCTTGGTTTTGAAAGGTTCATGAACTAATTTTTGAAGTTTAATCATTTTCTTACACAGGGATAAAGACATGATGTACTATAAGAAAAGACATGATGTACTTAGGCATTAGTGAGATTATGACTAAAGATAGGGCACAATGAAGACAAAGGATCCATATATCCGACCCCACTATAGTGGGATAAAGGCTTGAGTGTTGTTGTAATCATTTTCTCACACGTTTATTTTTGTCGACATGCGAGTAAAGTTAGTCACCTGTCAATTAACTAGAGCAACATCACAGTGACATAAACTTTAGGTTAGTAGACAATGACATGGGAATAGTCATTTTTATTGTGGAAAATGCAAAAGATCTTCAAAGCACATTTTCTCCCAACGACCATGAATATCACCTTTTTCATTTGTATCAACAGTGTGCACAAAGTACTCATAGTGTCATGGAATACAATACAAAGTCTTTGCTCCTTGAAGAGCGTAATCATCTTGATAACACTAATGGGCAACTCATCTCGAGCTATAGGAGAGTATATTAGAACATAATTTATTTCTTGTCAGTACGTAGAAATCACGAGCTACATGATGAGCATTTCACAAAGCTTTACTCGTTGGCAATACAAGTTAATTACCTCCTAAAAGTAGAGTGACAAGTGAATCATCAAAAGATGATATTCACTCTGACAAACCATATATGAAACCTATCGTTCACAAGTGTTTCAAATGCAGTCAACTTAACATTGCTAGTGTGATAGTCCCAGTATATGAAAATCGCGAGGGTCATGAAATTAGCATTGTGATGATGACATCTACTGTCTTGGTTGCACTGAGGAGGAAGTGATCCTTAGGATGATATGAAAGATCATGAATGGACCTAATGTCGATGACTAGACAAAGGAACATGCTGTCATGACCAAGTGCATCATATAACAATTTTTAGTTGTGATTGACGATATAAGCTAAGAGAATATCATTAGTAAGACATTGTTGAAGCAAATAGATTGGGAAAAGAAGCATCCTTACTCCATAAAGTGGGTTCAAAAAATGCATAGTGTTTACAAAAGGAATGGTATCCAATAGATTTCTTCATTAGAACCAACAATTTCAGGATATATTGTGACACGATCTCAGAGAGGAGCCCGACGAGGGAAAGGGCCGACGAAGGTGATGAAGGTGATTACGATTGAGTGGAAATCCTTAGGGAGCAGCCCTAATTTTCATTCATCCAAACATAATAAAAAAGGAGTACAACTCCACCCCTTATAGGCCCGAGGTGCGAATAGAAAGTGCGAGAAAATTAAATGCAAGAAAATAAATAAAATAGTCACGCCGGCGTCGCGTCTCCGGTCTCTCCTCTCGACGGATCCGTCGTCGTCTTCCTCCACGTGTAGACCCGCCACAACGTCTCGTCGTCGTGCAAGTCCATAACAATACTACTGTCTGGAAAATGTGTCTTGTTCTCAAAGCAGTAGTCAGCAAATTGGTGGCGAAAGTCCCATGTAGCCGAAAAGGTGTGGTCCAGAAGGTGCTAAAAAACAGATCACGATCGACCGAGGAAACCCATGAAGGCGCATGACGCCGCTGATGAAGCTGTCCGCGACGGGCGGTGGTGTAGGGGTGTGTTGCAGATTCTTCCCAAACGCCGCCCGTTACTGCCTAGACCCTCCTGCCAGGAACAACGAAACAACTAGTAGATGTTACAGGGAATACCAAACCAGAAATTTCATTAATAAACAATCCTAAGGGCAAGCCCTGAACGGATTGGAAAGGAGGAGCAGGGGAGGCTTCCTGTAGCTACCACCACAACAGTACAGACAGAGAACAACTTAGTTTTTCCACACCCGATTCACAACACCAACCTGGGAAACATAACCCCCAAAACCCTAAAGCAAGAAAAGACACTCTTGCCCCTAGTCACATAAACAACCATACAACATAACATAAAAATAACGTAACATTACTCCCCCTCATCAGAGGTTCCTTGACCTCAAGGAACGAATTGCGGCCACCTTTGGCGTAGGGACCACAAGTCCTCCCAGGTTGCTTCTTCAGGCATGCCATTGACCCACTGAATGAACAGTTGCGTCACCACACAACCCTCCTTGTTGACGATGCGCCGGCCCAAAATGGCTAACGGTTCCATGAGCATGTTTACCCTAGCATTAACCGCAGATGGTAGAGGATGTATCACCCCTTCTGGAGGACCCTTGTTGTTTTCATCTGCGAGATGTGAAAAGTATGGTGAATTTTGGCCTCCTCCGGCAGGTCCAACTTATAGGCCACCGACCCATCCCACTCGATCACCAGAAATGGACCAAAAAACTTTGGGGACAACTTATGAACCTGATGTCCTTTGAGGCTGACTTAGCGGTATGGTTGCAATAGCACCCAAACCCGCTCCCTTGCAGACAACGAACAATCTACCGCCTCCAAGGTAGCTGTCCCTTCCACATATGTCGGAATTGCCGCAGGCTCTTTCCCCGTACACCATCTCGTACGACGTCATTTGGATGGCGCTTTGGTATGTAATGTTGTACCGCCACTCAGCGAGGGGAAGCAAACTAGCCCAACTTCGTGGCCTCTCAAAGCACATGCAACGAAGATAACTTTCCACACAACGATTCACCGCCTCCGTTTGCCCATCAGATTGTGGGTGGTACGTCGTAGACATTTAGCTGCACCTGGAGCTCCTGAAACAGTTCCTGCCAAAAATTGCTAATGAAGATCGTGTCTCGATCACTGACGATCGACGTAACCCATGCAATCGAACAACCGAATCTAAAAAAATATGTGCGGCTGCTTCCGCTGTGTATTGATGATGCAATGCCACAAAATGGGCGTGCTTACTCAAACGATCAACCACCACTAAAATCGTAAATTTGCCGCTACTCTTGGGGAGACCTTCGATGAAATCCAATGATATCTCCTACCAAACCCATTTCGGAATGGGTAGGGTTGCAACAACCCCATGGTCCGCTGATTGTCTGCGTTACATTGCTGGCAAACTGCACACTGTTGGATGTAATCATATATATCGGGTTTCATATTCTTCCAATACAACCACTGCTTCATCCGTTTGTATGTAGTTGTGATATCGGAGTGGCCGCCTATGGCGCTGTCGTGGTACAACCGGAGCAGCCGAGTTCTAATTGTTGTATCTTTCCCAACGACGAGCTTGCCTTTCCGCTGAAGCAATCCATGTTCCTAGGAGAATTTCGGGTAAGCTTCCTGATTGGTTTCCTTGGCATTGATGATCTGCTGTAGCCCAGCATCTCCCTCCTAGGATTTCTTATCAACTGTAGCATATCAGATTGTAGGATACTCAATGCACATAGTGTAGCTTCTGATTTTTCATGGACTCGGGACAGCGCCTTGGCACACACGGTTCTCCTTGCCACTTTTGTATTGCACCTTAAAATCGTACCCCATTAACTTGGAGAGGTAGCGTTGGTGCGCCGGCGTCTCAAGTTTTTGTTCCAACATAAATTTCAAACTTTGGTGATCCGTGCGTATCACAAACGAGCACCCAACCAAGTAATGCCTCTACTTTTGCATGGGGAGCACATTGGCCAATAACTGTTTTTCATACGTAGATAAGCCGACGTTCTTTGTTCTTAATGCTTTGCTAAAGAACGCGTATGGACGTTCCTTTTGCAGCAGCACTCTCCCACTCCCGAGTCTGTCGCGTTTGTTTCTACCACAAAGGGCTGCTGGAAGTCTGGCAATTGCAACACGGGTGGGCTGAAAACCACCCTCTTCAAGCCCTGAAAAGTTGTTTCCGCTGTCTCCGACCATGAAAATGTGCGTTGTTTCAACAGCTCCGTGAGCGGCCATGCCAAATTGCCGTACCCTTGAATAAACCTCATGTAGTAGCATGTCAAACCCAAAAACCCGCGCACTTTCTTCAACGTAGTCGGGGTCGGCCAATCAAGCATAGCTTGGATTTTCATCGGGTCCGTAGCCACGCCTAGCCCAGAAATCACGTGTCCCAAATAACGAACTTGTCGTCGGCCGAACTCGCATTTGCTCCGTTTAAGCACCAATTGATTGGAGCACAATACATCAAAGGTGAATGTGAGATGGTTCAAATGGTCCTCCCAAGTCGAGTTGAAAACCAAGATACAACAACACTCGAGCCTTTATCCCACTCTAGTGGGGTCGACTATATGGATCCTTTGTTGCCATTGTGCTCTATCATTTGTCATAATCTCACTAATGCCTAAGTACATCATGTCTTTCTTTATAGTTTCATTCCAAGTCTTTATTGGTCTACCCCTCCCTCGTCTAACATGCCTAGTAACTAGACTCTCACAACGCCTAACAGGTGCCTCTAATGGTCTCCTTTGTACGTGTCCAAACCATCTTAGACGAGCTTCTTGCATCTTCTCTGAAATTGGTGCTACTCCTGTCTTATCCCTGATACTTTCATTCGTAATTTTATCCAATCTCGTGTGTCCACACATCCACCTAAGCATTCTCATTTCCGCAACTCTCATTTTTTGCTCATGTACACAATTCACTGCCGAACACTCATAACCATAGAGCATCGCAGGTCTAATTGCAGTATGGTAAAACTTGCCCTTAAGTTTTAGTGGTACTTTACGATCACATAAGATCCCTTACGTGCCTCTCCACTTCAACCAACCCGCTTGGATTTTGTGTCACATCTTTATCAATACCTCAATCTTTTTGAACTATTGATCCAAGATATTTAAAACACTCACTACGAGAAATATCTTGATCACCCAACTTAATAACGAAGTCATCTGTCCTTCTTGTACTGTTAAATTTAAGCTCCATATACTCCGTCTTTGCCCTGCTCAACCTAAAACCCTTCTTTTCTAAATTATCTCGCCAAGATTCAAGTTTTGCGTTTACACCCTCGCGCGTCTCATCAACCTAAACGATATCATCCGCAAACAATAAACACTAAGGTATTGCTTGTTGGACATGTCTGGTGATCTTGGAAGAGCTGGTTCATGAGGCTTTGAAATGTCGACAGCGCATTGGTTAAGCCGAACGACAACCAAAAATTCGTAGTGTCCTTGGTTTGTGTGGAATGCCGTTTTGTGTATATCTTCTTCGGCCATCCTCACTTGGTGGTTCCAGATGTATAAATCCAACTTGGAGAAATAAACAGCGCCATGCAGCTCGTCGATCAGCTCCTCGATGAGGGGAATGAGAAATTTATCCTTCACGGTGTTCTGGTTCAATTCCCTGTAGTCTATACATAAACGCCACATCCCATCTTTTTTCTTCACCAATACCACCGGAGATGCAAATTGACTGTTGCTATATCCAAGGTTGTAGATGTCGGATGTCGGGTTTATGTCGGTTTGGGTTTGAAATGTCGTATGTTGGATTGCGGAGGATATATCTGGGATATTTTACAATATCAGATTTTAATATTTAAATAAAGATAACCATATTTATAAGCACATTTTTTGCAAATAAGTAAAAATGTACAGACAAATAACTATAGCAATGTATAGACAAATAAGTATTTATAACATTTTCTTTGAAATAATTTTGAAAGATGAATGAGAAGCCCTGGAATTATACAAAGTTGGAGGGAAGTTTTTCTTAGCTATTGTAAAAATCAATATAACAGAAGTTAACAAAATAATGTTAACATAAGTTAGAAGTGCACGAGAGAAACAAAAATCACTGCAGATTTACACAAGAAAAGGTATAAACTTAGCTATTGCAAAAAAAAAAACATAACTATAACATAAGTAAGAAGCTTACAGTAACATACGTTTAATAAAACTTTTAGATCTTATGACTTGATCAATATAATAACTCCAAATAAAACTTTCAATTGTCGCAAAAACAAGAAAAAGAAGAAGAAAGAAAAAGAAAGAAGAAGGGGGCTTACAGTATAGTGAAGTAGCAGAAACCCTAAAGCTCGGCATCGACTCCTCGCGTCCTCGCCTGTGATGCAGATTCGTAGAAAGCCCGATGTTGTCGTCTACTCCTCGCCTGCGATGCTGATCCGTTGCCTCGTCACCGGAGGATCTGTCGAGTGACGACCTCTCCGCCAGAGCGACTCTCCCGTAAAATTTAGGGTAAAGCGAGAAATGCCGAATGCATGAAATGGACTCGTGAAGTAGAAAAATACGGGTCTCGTGAACTTTATTTTTTTATATATTAAATATAATAACCAAAATATCGGGTTAGAGATATATCGATATATCGGGATATATCGCCGTTTTTTTACAAAATGATATTTTTATCAAACAAATCGATTTCGTTGCAGTTTGCACCCAAAACCTTTATGTCGGCCGACATCTACAACACTGGCTATATCAGATTACCCCGGTGCTCATCATTTTGCCAATGAGCCTTTCGATTTCATATTTTTGTAGGGGTGGATAACGGTAAGGGCGCAGATTGACACTCTTTCCATCGTCTTTCAACATGATTTTGTGCTCTTGCTCCCGCCTCGGTGGCAACCCCCGTGGTCCACAAACAAATCAGCGAACCTGTCCAATAATGTCAGCAATGCCTGCTGTTCAGCCGGCGAGGGGGGAGTCCCTTCCAGCTTCCACGATCCAAGATTGATGGTGGACTTCCGATAGCGGTAAACTAACAGTTGCTCTTGCAGACGGGCCAAAGAAAACGCCTCCTGGAGTGACTTGGGGCAAAACATTCGAACACCGTATTGGATATCGTTGCGGAGGCCGACGAGACATAGGCTAATCGCATGCTCCTCTGAAATCAACACTCGATGCAATAGCAAATCAAACTCGTCCAAGTAGTTCTGAACCGATGAGCGTTGCTGCAAATTTTTCAGCTCGCTCATTGGGTCACCAAAAGCGACTGTGCAAGGCCTGGCTGTACTCCTCCTAGTCCGGCCATTGCCGGGTTAGTCTCTCCTTCATGTATGCTTGGTGCCAATATAGGGCCTTCCCTTCCAAGTGCACAGAGGCAACCTTTACCTTCATGTCCTCCGACGTCCCGTTAATCTCAAAAAATTGGTCGCACTTGTAAATCCATGACATCAAATCCTCACCGGAAAAATCGGGAAACTCCAACCTCAGAAACCTTATGACAATATGAGATGATGAAAAAGCTGGTCCCGTGGCTCTGCTTTCCGACAACTGCCACCCTCTGAATTCGCCCGAGCGTCCACCCTTCAAGCTGGTGAACATCGACCACATCTCCTCCCCCACGGCCTGCATACTCCGCGCCAACTCTTCATGACTGTGCTTGGGCGCCTCCATTTCGAACTGCGTATCTTTGGACCTAGTGGCGTCTGACACTGACATCCTCGAACGCCAAACCTGACTCTGATAACCTGATGCAGATTCTTTCCGAACGCCGCCCGTTACTGCCAAGACCCTCCTGCCAGCAACAACAAAACATGTAGTAGATGTTACAGGGAACACCAAACCAGAAATTGCATTGATAAACAATTTTAAGGGCAAGTCCTGAACGGATTGAAAAGGAGGAGCATGGGAGGCTTCCCGTAGCTACCACCACGCCAGTAAAGGCAGAGAGCAACTTAGTTTTTTCACACCCGGTTCACAACACCAACCCGGGATACATAACCCCCAAAACCCTAAAGCAAGAAAAGACACTCTTTCCCCTAGTCACACAAACAACCACACAACGTAACATAACATAAAAATAATGTAACAAGGTGATGAAGGGGAGTGAAATGTTTGTATTTGGACAATCTGTCCATCATGATCAAGATATAATCGAATGGGAGCGCGGTAGCCGAGTAATGAAGTCCATAGCCACGTCCTCTCAGACGCGGTCCAGAATGGGAAGAGGCTGAAGGAGGCCGGCTAGAAACGTTGCCTCATACTTGGCCTTCTTCCAGACCAAACTGGCGGCCACGAATGCCTTGACCTGTGGGAACATGTGGGGCCAATAGAGAGAGGCCGCTAAACGACGATAGTACGGAAGGCCCCGACGTGCCCTCCGGTGGGTGAATCATGAAACTCGGCGAGGAGGCGGGGGATGCTCGAAGAAGAGGGTGCTAGAGCAAGACGACCCTTGAAGAACATGCAACCCCCTTCAAGCGAGTATGGTGGGTGGGCGGAGGCGTCCACGGTGAGCGCCATCCGAATCCCGGATAAAACAAGGTCGGCCTCGACCTTGTGCTGGATGGTCGCCACATCTTCCCACACCAGTCGAGAGATAGTCGTGAGCTCTGACGACTGGCTCTGCCGAGAGAGGGCATCAGCCTCCCGGTTTGCCCTCCTTTGGTGAAGTCATAACCTAGGAGTTTGGTCACCTACACTTGCTGGGCGGGCATTGCGATCTTCTGCTGGAGGAGGTAGTAAAGACTGTGGTGGTCGGTGTGAATCACGAAGAGGTGGCCCAGATGATATGGGCGACAATGCTGAACGGGGAGAACGAGGCCCATGAGCTCGTTCTCATACGCGGAGTGACTGCGGATAGTGTTGGAGAAAGCGCGACTGAGGTAGGCTATCAACTGTCCGGCCTGCATGAGTACGTCTCCCACCCCGGAGCCGATGCGTCACACTCTACTAGGAACAACAAAGAGAAAATTTGCATGACCAGCACCGGCCCACAGACTAGGGCCTGTTGAAGGGCGGCAAAGGCGGCGGCGACGGTCGTCCACTGAAAAGGGCCCTCCTCCGACTTCTTCAGGAGCTGTGTTAGTGGCCGAGCTAGAGCCCCGTACCCTTGGTTGAAGTGGCGATAGTATCCTGTCAAGCCTAGGAATCCCCAGACTTCTCGCAGGGATGTAGGAGTCGACCAATGAAGGGCCGCGACGATCTTCTCCTCATTCATGGCGACCCCCTGGGCCGAGATGGTGTGGCCGAGGTAGCTTACTTCTGACGCCCCAAAGAAGCACTTCTTTAGATGGAGCTTGAGGTGATGGCGCCGGATGCTAGTCAGAGTGAGGCGGACGCGCTGAAGGTGATCCTGCCAGGAAGAATTGTATGCCAAAATGTCATTAAAAAACAAGAACGTGTCGACAAAGTACCGCCCGGAAGATGTCGTTCATAGTCGCCTGGAAGGTGACCGGCGCGTTGGTCAGGCCGAAGGGCATGACCAAGAACTCGTAGTGACCGTCGTTCGTCCGGAAAGCGGTCTTGGCGTTGTGCTTGGGTCGTACCCGTATCTGGTGGTAGCCTGCTCGGAGGTCCAGTTTGGTGGAGAATATGGTGCCGTGGAGCTCGTCCAAAAGCTCCTTAATGACTGGGATCGGGTACCTGTCCGAAATGGTGACCTTGTTGAGCTCCCGGTAGTCTACGCCAGTGGGATCGTCAGCTACCGTCTTTCTTCCGGACTAGGAGGACTGGGCTTGAGAAAGGGCTCGCACTGAGGCGAATGAGGTTGCCCATCAACATCTCACGGACCATCCGCTCGATCTCGTCCTTCTGCACTTGGCTGTAGCGGTAAGGACGGACCGACACCGCTGTAGCACCGAGCTAGAGGGGAATGACATGATCCGTCAAACGAACCAGAGGGATGTCGATCGGGGTCTCAAAAATGTCGTTGAACTCGGCGAGTAATGCCCAAAGATCTACCGGGTGTGAAGAAGTCTGCGGAACTGAAGCAGAGAGCGACCAGAGCCATGTGGAAAATTCGACGTCGGCGGTTCACTGAATCACACGGGCGGAGACTGGGGAACGAAGCAGAGCTGAGTCGCCCACCAGGCGGCATGTCTGGCCCTCCTGGAGGAACTGCATGGTCATACTCTCCCAGGTGACCCGCACGTCGCCCAACGTCCGGAGCTAAGTCACTTCTAGAATGGTGTCAATACTGCCGAGCCCAAAGGCGTAGAAGTCTGCTATCATCGGGCAGGACCCCACCGTCAGGGAAAGAGCCGTGCAACACCCGTGGGTCGGCCAACGACGCCCATCGTCCAGATAGACTGTAAAGTCAGGAGAGGGAACCAAGGGAATGTGAAGCTGATGCGCCAACTTGGCTGAGAGGAAGTTGTCGCCCGCACCACTGTCCGCCATGATCACAATGGAACGATCACGCAACGTGTCTGCCAGCTTCTTGGTCCGCGGTCCCGAAATGCCGTCCACCGAGAAACAAGGTTGCTCCAAGCGGTGAAAAGTAGGCGAAGCAGTGTCCATCGTGCCGTTACCCTCGAGGGCCTCAAAGATCTCGAGGGCCTCGAAGTCCTCCAAGGTGACCTCTGGGTTGAAGTCGCTGATGATGGTGTGGAATTCCTTGATGGAGCACACAGGTGTAGGGGAGTAGGGCTGACGACACCAGAAACATAGTCTCTTGCTGCGACATTCATTGTAGGTATTGTTGGAGATGCGCTGAGGAACCACCAGTCGGCTGGGTTGGTCTCCTGCAGTGGGTGGCCGTTGCGGGGCTATCGGAGGAGGTGATCACCAGGGCGGCCGAGGCGGGCAGTGACTGACTGTAGGCGCAGGCGGCCTGGGAGCGAGGTCGGCCTCCACTAGACACGCCATGTCCAGGGCGTCTGAGACTATGCAGAGATGGTGCGTTCGGTGTCGCGAGCGGATGTGGGGCAGTAGCCCATGCATGAAGAAGCCCAAGTAATGGTCGGGTGGCAAGCCGAGGACATGAGTGACCAAGGCTACAAACTCGTCAATGTAGTCGTCCAGGCCGGCTGTCTGGCGGATGCCGCATAGCCGCTCGATAGCGAAAGAGCCAGAGTAGCGGTTGTCATAATGCCGAATCATCTCCCGTTTGAGCTCGGGCCAGGAGAGGCTCGGGTTGGATTGACGTAGCCACCAAACCTAGTGGAGGGCCGAGCCGTCAATACCAACCACAACTGTAGAGACCTTGTCGTGCATGGAGGCGTAATTGAGGTCGAAATACTGCTCCGCCTTGACGATCCACCCCATCGGGTCTACGTCGACGAAAGAGGGAATATCGAGGGAGAGGGCGGGCCGGCCCTGAATGGCCGGAGGAGGATGTCCGATGGAAGCGACCGGCGGCCTAGTGAATGTGAAGTCGTGGAGGAGGTTGGAGTTCCACTTCTTCGAACTCTGGGAACTTATGGCGATGATGGAGAGAGAGAGGGAGAGGTGCTCTGGCAATAGGATGGGTCGACAATGTTGTTGGTTGCGATGGAGGAAATGTGCGCGTGCCTTAGTCGGGCTCGAGCGATAGGAACAAGAGATGGGGAGAGAGAATTAGAGAGTGGGTTATCTTTTATTTTAATGGCTCAGCCCTTTTTCATTCATTCATTCATCGTTCAAATTGGGTGAGAACCCCATGCAGCCACAAATATCCAAAAATGCCCATCACAAGATAAGTATGTAATTGGTAACATATCTATTAGAATGTAAAGATCAATATTTTAATTAAAAAGAAAGCAAAGAATGATCTTTAGCTATTAAAGATGAATGAATAGTAAATTATCTATCGAATTTCTAGCAACAAAATTAATTTGTTATAGTGCAATCGAGGAAAGTAAATTAGGTATGGTGGGTAGCCAACAAAAAAGAGGCACATTCAATTTCCCAAACTAGTAATGGTATCTCGTTTTCTTTTATGTGTTTTGGATGTCTATTGAAGTAGAAGAGAAGATGAGTTTTGGTATTTAGCATTCACTTTAAAACAAGTGTCTGTTGTTTTGGACGTTCAGTAGGGAATTGTGAATCAATATTAAAGCCATGGTTCTTAGAAGCATCGAGGTGGTGATGAGTATGTGGCTGATAGTAGTGAAGTATATTTAACAAGAAACTCCATAATCTATCTAAATCTGATTTGGTTGTAAATTGATATTTGATTGTCTAATCATATACCCTTCTATGAATGAAAAAAGTAATCATTTACAACCCTTATGAAAAAGTATGTTCTTGTTTGGCTCAGTCTTCGCACTATGGTGCATTTTGCGATATGCGAGAACATAAATTTTAGAAATTGGTTGCATTGCTTTAGGAAAAAATATTAGATAGAAAAGTTTTTCCCCTTTTTATCCCAGCAGTAAATCCCAAACTGCTTCCTGGAAACAGCAAGGAACAACCTGCCATTTTATTCTTGCAGAAGACCAAAATACCCTCAATCTTTTTGGCATAGTTGCAAAGGCATATCACATATGCATATATACTTTTACTAATGTGAAGAGGCTCTAAACCATCGTGTGCTGTCACTTCCTTGAACCGCGTCGCCGTTTTTGGGTAGTGCTTCTCTGTATCTTGCCTGCAAAATGGCGTCGGTCTTCCCCTTCACATGCACTATTTAGGATTGATTATTTCCTTGAAATTTTCTTATTTATGATACCATGTTTAGGATAGTTTATTTAAGAATGTTTACCTCTTTTTGATTTTATTTTTCCTCATCTCATTTTTCCTTATCTCCAAAGGTTTGAGAAATCAGTAAAATGATTCATTATTGTTGAGTGTAGGGATGATTTTAGTTTTTATGCCATTTTGATTTCTTTATTTATTTTCTCCTTTCCAACTTATTTTGAGAAATTATTGAAGCGAAGCTTCAAAATATTGAAGGTATCTTTTAATATTGAGCAATATTGTAGATGTTGGCCAACATGTCGGTTTTTGGGATAAACTCCATATTTTTGATATTTTGCATGAAAATTGTGTTTTTTAATATATTGGGCGTTATATCAGATTGACCTGAAATAACACACGCTAAATGTACCCGATATATCGGGCATATTACATTTTTCTTAATTAAAACATTACTCGGTTTAAAACCGAGCCCCAACAGTATTTCATTTATCATAAACTTCAATGTTGCCTTGTTGCGGTTTTCGATTATCCTCTCCTCTTCTCCGCTCTTCCTCCTCGGTTCTGTGGTTTTCCTGTTCTCTTATTCTGAGGCTTCTACAACTTCTTCAGTTCTTTGATTCTTTGGTTCTTTGGTACTGCGCCTTCTATGATTCTTTGGTTCTGCGTCTTCTTTATCTGGTTCTCGACTCTCTTTCTCTCTTCATAGACTTTTCTTCTGGGCAATGTGAGCTATTTTAGGATTATATTACCGGCTTATTCTTCGATTAAATAATGTTGGATGCCCTGGTTTTATTTCATGTTCCATAATCTTCTCTGCTATGGTTCTCAACTCTCTCCCTCTCGTCCTCTTTGGTTCTCCGGTTCTAAAGCTTCTACAACTTCTCTAGTTTATTTGGTTCTGCGGCTTCTCTGGTTCTTTTGTTTTGTGTTAGAGTTAGTATTTTCTATATGTTGAGTTTAGTCCCACACCGCCTATCGGTGTTGGGTGTCATGTTGTAGTTCCTATATATTGCCCCTATGTGGATGAATAAACCTTGCACCTTCCATTTCCATTCTCATTTCTACATGGTATCAGAGCAACGGTTCTGAGACCTAAAATTTTTTTTCCCAGCTACTGTTTCCCCCGCTCCCGTCCCGACCTAAATCCCGCTCCCCCGACCCGTGATTTAATTTTTCCTCTCCAGCGCATCTGCTCGGGCTCCCATTGAGCCGACTCCCGCCTCCTCCCGTCGACGGAATGGCCTCCTGCCTCCTCGACGGGAGTGGCCCTTTTTCCCTAACGGCGGCGTCGTTCCCTCCGCTCCTCCTCGACGATCGCTCCTGCTTCCGCTCGCCGACATCGACGGCTCCTCCGGCTTCCTTCATCGACACCGACACATCCTCCGGCTTCCTTCATCGACATCGACACATCCTCCGGCTTCCTTCATCGACACCGACGGATCCTCCGGCTTCCGACTGCGACATCGACGATCCCGCCGGCTCCCCTCTGCCTTGCCGACGCCGACGCCTCTGCTTCCAGCTTATCCCGGCGTCTTCCTCGCTGCTGCTTCCGCCTGCGTCCTCCTCTGCCTCCCTCGTTATCCTCTCCCGACTTCTCTGCCGCATGGATGCTGCTCTGCCGCTTCTCCTTCTCCAGCCTGCTGCTCTGCCGCTTCTTCTTCTCCGGCATGGATGCTACTCTGCCACTGCTTCTCCGGCCCGCTGCTGCTGCAGCTGCGTCTTCTCCGTCTGCGGCTGCTGCTCATCTTCTCCGGCCCCTTAGTTATTTGATGTTGTTGTTGTTTTTTTATTTACAAGTTTTGTTGGGTTGTTGTATTGCGTCTCTATGATTTCCGCCTTCTTGCACGTGATCTACGTGAGGGGGAGTGTACGTCACGGCCTCTAGGCGTAGTCTATACCTATGCACGTATTCCACGTGAGGGGGAGTGTTTGTGATATCGGCGACTCGGATGCTTCTTTCCCGACTCCTGCCTTAGTCACACCCGGCCCCTAGGTATAACCTATGTCTTCTTGCACATGATCCACGTGAGGGGGAGTGTTTGTGATCATGGCGACTCAGATACTTCTTTCCCGACTCCTGCCTTAGTCACACATGACCCCTAGGTTGATTTCATATGTTGTTTGTGTCTCCTCGTCGTTTTCTCTGGATTTGGTAGGGTTGGTTTGGTCTTGCGTGGTTGACCTTGTTTCCGCTCCGAGTGTATCCAGCGTTGTCATGGTCGGTTTGCGGACCAACGTCGTGTGGCTCTTGCCCGGTTGAAGTATCCCCGGTGACACGCGGTTGGGCCTCGGTGGCTGTTGTTTTGTCCCACGCTGCCTTCCTTCTTTTACCTTCTATTTAATGTTGTGTTCAAGCTGTAGGCTTCCCCTTCAGCTTGAGGGGGAGTGTTAGAGTTAGTATTTTCTATATGTTGAGTTTAGTCCCACACCGCCTATCGGTGTTGGGTGTCATGTTGTAGTTCCTATATATTGCCCCTATGTGGATGAATAAACCTTGCACCTTCCATTTCCATTCTCATTTCTACATTTTGCAACTGTGCGAGTTATTTTTTTATTTATATTGCTGACTTCTTCGATTAAATGATGCTAGATGCCTGAATTGTTATTGTTTGGCTTTTTATATCGAGCCTCGATTTCAATTTATTTACTTTAATCTTATCTGCCGTGGTTCTATTCCTCTTTGGTTTTCTGATTCTGAGGTTTCTCTGATTTGCGACCCTCACTTTTGCTCTAATTCAAGAAAACATTCTATTTAGTGTTTTTATTTTCATTTGCCTTAATTTTATATATTTCATAGTGCTATAATTTGACAACATATGTTTCAAACATAATTTCAACAAATGGTGCATTTTATTATGTGATATCTGCTGAACCGGCGCTATTTGTTATCAAATTCTTAAGCCCAGTTTTTTTGGTAATTTAGCTTTTTTATTTTACACTTAATTTAAAAAAAATTACCATCTAAATAATCAATGAATATGTTTAATAATATATTATGTTAATATTATGTGTCTGTGTGTATATATATAAAACATTGAAATTCAATATTTTGAAATGTCTCTGATATATCCCACATACGACATCTCAAATTGAAAGCAACATGAACATGACATACAACATTTGCAACCTTGATATTGAGGAATGATGATGGAAGATAACACAAGAAAGTCTTGACGATTGACGAGGATTAGGAAGAACCCACCATGACTTAAAAGGAAGAAGCTCATTATTAAAGGCATCTCAGACTCTTGGCGCCTGACGTTCCGCCTTTACCAAGCATTTATGCGAGCAAGCGAGCTTGATCGTGTGCAGGGAAGGCGTGTCTAGGCGAGCTGCTCCCCCAAAGCGCAATGCACTCTTCGGGCGCCATTGAGTTCTTAATAATTAGGTTAGCTTTTTTCCTCATTCAATCGACAAGACTCCTATGAAAATTATGCCTTATCGCTGCTCGCCTCTCGCCCAACACTGCCAACCGTCGATCCTTCGCCCAATTCTTTACGCAATATTATTAATAAAAAATCATTAAAATATTTCACGATAGTAATACATATTTTATTTTGTGGTTTATAAATGTATTAAGTTTAGATCCATAATAATACATATTTTATTTTATGGTTTATTAGTTACAAGAAAACTAATATATGGACATTATTAGATGAGTCATCAATTATGCAATCAGGCTATTCATAGATGTCATTTTATCAAGTTATTTTTTAGCAAAACATCAGAAATAAATGAATATCACTGAACGATTGGGTCGATCGTCGTACATAGAGAGAGGCCTAATAAATAGTGTGTTCAAGGTTGTTATAAGGAAGTAAATTAGCACGAAATCTTTGCTAGAGAGCGATAGGACCATGGAAGGCTGGAAGCTTAACGTGGAGGTGGTTAATTATATAGTAAAAAAGGAAAAAAATACCATGGAGGTCAACGAAACTCACATGGAGGCGGTGGTGGATCAGGTGAGGTTGTCGAAGGCGGCAAAAGGTTCCGGTGTGGTCGTCGTAGGCTTCCGATGAGGTTGTCGTAGCAACAGAGGCTCCCGATATTGGCACCAGAGGGAGGAAATTTCGCGCACATGTCGTCGGGGAGAGGAGAGAACGAATGTAAATCGGTAAATGAGGACCGAGCATAGAAAATAGCCTAAGTTAATTGACCAGACGAGCACTTTGAACCTACCGAGTGGGAATACATATTTTATTTTATGTTTTATAAATGTATTAAGCTTAGATCCATACTAGTACATATTTTATTTTATGGTTTATAAGTTACAAGAGAACTAATATATGTACATTATTAGATGAGTCATCAATTAAGAAATCAAGCTATTCATAGATGTCATTTTATCAAGTTATTTTTTAGCAAAACATCAAAAATGCATAAATGAATATAAATGAATGATTAATCAAGCTATTCATAGATGTCATTTTATCAAGTTATTTTTTAGCAAAACATCAAAAATGCATAAATGAATATAAATGAATGATTAGATCGATTGTCATACATAAAGAGGGGTCTAATAAATAGCGTGTTCAAGGTTGTTATAAGAAAGTATATTAGCAAGAAATCTTTGCCAGAAAATGACATGGTCGTGGAAGGCTGGAAGTTTAATGTGGAGGTCGTTAATTATATGGTAAAAAAAGAAGAAAAAAAATCCCCGGAGGTCCACGAAACTCAAACGAAGGCGGTGGTGGATCCGGTGAGATCGTCAAAGGCGGCAAGAGGTTCTGGTGGGGTCGTCGTAGGCTTTCGATGAGGTTGTCGTAGCAACTAAGGCTCACAATATTGGCATCAGAGAGGACGTTTCACGCGCGCTTAGGCGCGCCTGAGACACCTAACCCACCTTTGCCATGCAGAGTTGAGGCCTGCTGAGCCTGGTGCGCCTAGCGCCTAAGGCACACCTGGTGCCTAAGGCGCGCCTTTAATAACGTTGTCGGAGATCCATCTTCACTAGAGAGTCCACTTCCTTGGAGATTATTCTTTTTTTGGAGGTTCTACCTTGTCAAAAAGACGGAGAATCCTCTTCTTTTGAAGATTTTACTTCTCTGCAGCTTTTCTTCCTTTGAGAGTCCTCTTCCTTCAATATTTTTTCTTCGCTGGGCTTATTGACTCGCCCTAGCTGACTTCGATCAATGTTCCACCATCCCCTCGATCTATGGTACCTCATCAATCATCTTGCTTATTTTTAATTGTTCCATTGTGGCATTCCCATTAGGGGTGATATCGAGTCGATTTCAATTGAGTTAGGCTCATGCTTGAAATCAAAAGTTTAGACTCGGAGTCGAATCAAAATCGGCTCGAATTCTACTCGAAATCAAAATCGATTTCGAGTCAAGCCGACTTGAATCAAAATCAATTTGATTCTGAGCCGGCTCAAAATTAATATTTTTTTATTACTAAAAAAATATTTTTAAAATTATACATTTACTTTTTCATTATTATTAATATCTGTAGTGGGAAGATGATTACCCGACCTCACTGTAGGCTGTAGTTGATTCGTAGGTTAGGCGAAGTTCTCTGGATAATGACTTCCCAGCTGAATTTGGAAATCCAAGGGACGTTGCCATTAATGCGAATGAGACAAAGGATGGGATGTTGCCATTAATTAAGGCGCAGAGCAGGGCCAACGACAAAAAGTGGGATGAGATGTTGTCATTAATTAAGGCGCAGAGCAGGGCCAACAACAGAAAGTGGGATGGGATGTTGCCATTATGCTATATTGGAAATTGGAAAGCTAAAGCTGATAGAGTGAAATTTTGAAAGACATTTGATGCCATTTAATAAAAAAATGATATTATATTTAATCGAGCCGGCTCGAATCAACAAACGAGCGACTTGTATAAGGCTCGAAATCGATTTCGAGCCAATTTGATTCGATTCATTTTAATTTGATTTTGATTCAATCAAAAAATCGAGCGATTTTCGAGCGAATAACGAGTTTCGACTATTATGCTCAGCCTTAATTCCCATAAATTTTTTGGGCTTATTTTTGTGTCAAAAATGCTGAATTTAAATCTGAACAATATTTTATTGTCCAAAATCGCTTTCTGGAGGTTAGGGTCTGTTTGGCGTAGCTCTGGCGGCTGGAGAATCTCTTTTCCAGCCGCCAAGCTGTTTTTTCTGTGTTTGGGAAGCTCTTATGAAGAGCTCGTAAATCTGGAGCTGTCCCAAACAGACCCTAAATATTACCGAAATTACATTCATACATTAGTTTTATTTTTTAGAATTGTTGTTGAGTAAATCCTCGGGCAACAAGACGGGCTTTGAGGCGGTCAATCATCCAATCAGGATGATACTTCATGGTGAAGACCCACTTACAATTAACTGTTGAATGATTAGGAGGAAGGGGAAAAAGGTCCACAAGTGTGGTTGGCCCAAAGCGCAATCATTTCTTCATCCATTGCCGCCCGCCACCTTGGATGTTGAAGAACTTCCTGCACAGAAGCGGGAGTGTAAATAGAGAACACAAAAGACACAAACCTGCACACATCAAATGAGAGACAGTGCAAGGAAACATAATTAGAGAGAGGGTGCACTAGGGAGAACATGGTCGAATCAGTAGTCCGTGGAGTATCAATAGTTAACACGTGATCGAGGAGGCGACGAGAGTAGACAAAAAGAGGAGGGGCCGAGGCAGCCAGTGGTGTCAGTAGCAAACATGGTAAAGAAGAGTGGGTAGTAACAAGAAGGTGTGGTAGATTAGGAGGTGACGTAGGCGTGGCGGAGGATGGATGGAAAGACTAGTTTTCCATGAAATTCACATTAACAGACGTGATCAGTTTCCGAGTGGAGGAAGTGTAACAGACATACCTCTTCTGGGTGTGTGAATACCCAACAAACTTGTAGCGAATAGCACGAGGTGCCAACTTGTCGACGAGATGACTCATGTGGTGAACAAAGTAGACGCTGCCAAAGACCTGTTGGGTCAGAGGGAAGGGATGTCAGTCGGGAAATAAGTGAGAGAAGGGCATCACAATGTTGAGAACGAACAAGGGCATGCGGTTGATGAGATAACAAGCAGTAGAGACAACAAAATTGAGTGCACCCACTGCACAAAGTTCTTCTTACCGACATGAAAGATTGTAGTAATTCAGAGTTCATCCCGAGCATCAGGCGAAGGCGCTGGAGCAAGAGCAGGAAGGGTCAAAGAAGAGGGGGTAGCACTTGTGCCCATCGTCTCAAGAGGAGTCGGGCTTGCAACAGGAGTCACAGATTTAAAAAAAGAAGTCCGCCGAAGAAGCAATAAATAGTCCTAGCGTACAACATCAGTAGTGGGTTGCGACCTCTAAGAGGAGTCCGCCGCAGAGGACTCGGGGCGGTTGCAAAGCGGAGTCTAGCCAGGATGCAAAGAGGTGTCTGGGTGGATGCACTTGGGAGGCCATATGAACACCGTGGGTACTTCAGACAGCTGGAATATGGAGGTCGGGCAAACATTGTTGGGGAGACCGCACAAAGAGGGGAGGTTTAGGAGACCTCGCTTGTAGGTGGTTTGGGCAGAACACTGCAAGGGGGGGGGGGGGCGAACACTGGATGGGGGAATGGGTGGACACTAATGAAAAGGTCGTAAGTAAATTGCAGGGGAGACCGCACTGAGTCGACAAGGGGTGGAGAGGTGATGTAAGCCAAAATTAGGATTTTAAATGATAAGATCATTTTTAATGTGCAGCCGATTTTAATTTTGAAGAAAATAGGCCGAGCAGGCCAAATCGAATTTTGTGCCGAAAACACTCAAAGACGTTAGATTTTGAAATACCATTAATCGTTATTTGCGAGCAAATCTCAAATGTCTGGACTCATCCATCAAAGAGTGTCACATTCACAAGCCAAACCACATTATAATTTATGGATATCGGTAATTAAAGCAGCGCGAACGTTCGAGACAAGCCCAATTAATTCTTGTAAGAGCACAAAAGGCCTAACTAATTAAAGGAGCAAGGATGGATGGATTTTACCAAGGAATATGCATTGCTTTGGTGTTGGGCTAGAAGGTTCAAGTTGATTGCGCAAAGGGAAGGACAACTGGATCTGTCGACCTCCAGGAGATGATTTCGGTTCGGGATTGCCGGAAGAAGGCTCAGACGTCGACGACAACCCCATGATTCCCGCCGAATCTGCAGAGGGGAACAAGCGGCGGCGCAGACGTGAATCGCTGAACGTGCCGTCTGGTCGCCGGACGGATGTGCTGGAGTCGACCGCGTCAGAGGAGCTTCGACGAGGACTGCAACAACGGCGAATGAAAACCTTGTCGGTTGCCGGGAAGGGAGGGGCTCGACAAGGGTTTTACCGGATAATGAGAGGACGTGATTTCGTTCTCTTAAATTCCGGTTCCGCCCTTTGTTGCCCCCACTTTCTTCTTTAATAGGCCCAAGTAAATCAGGGAAGGGAGGATGATGAGGAAGGAATTATTTCAGCTTGCCTTGCTAAGAAGATTGCCAAATATTTTAATTCCTTTTGTAAGATATTTGACAATATCATATTAAAAACCTTGCTTTGTAATCTTATGCGCCTTAAATTTAATTTCGGCTTGCCATTACGTCCTAGCTACTAATAATTACTGGATCATTTATTCAGGGTCCCATTGAGTGGTTAAATCGGTGAGCCGAAAGAAAAACACATACAAAATAAAGACCACAAAATAAGAACTGAATCAGATGGATGTGGATACATCAAGAGGTCAAGTCGACCTTGCTTGCAGGGGGGTCCGAACGGTCTTAAAAGGGAGGCGGAGTGGTGGCAATAGCAAAAAGACAGACGATGGGTTCCAGTAAGCAACATAGAACTTCTATAAAGCCGAGGAGGGTTCAAGCAGGAGGCTCGGCGAGAGCATTGGCACTGCGTGCGCTGCTGCGAAGAAGGTTGCTTTGGGGGGGGGGGGGGGTCCGGGCGGTTATAGTAGGGGAGTCCACCCTAGGTGAAAGGCGAGAGCATGAGCTCAATCGCAAAGAGGTCAGTGGACCAGTCACTCTGATACCATGTAGGAAGAGAGGGAAAAAAGGTTTACAAATGAATTGTTATTATTTCTCTTCCTAATGCATGTGCATGATACTCCTTATATTGAGGGAAAGATAAGGAGTTAATAGACTATACAAGATGTTGGACTAAAAGGAGTCTAAGAGAAGAATGGGCTCAATGGGCCATAATACATAGGCTAAATACAATAAATGAGAAAGGTTTCTTATGTATTCTCCAACAATATGCATGGATTATGTTTGTATGACAAAATAGAGATGTATCATTTTTGTCAGTTATTATATCTGTAATTATTTTTATCATCTCTAATTTTTATGAACAGATAATCTGGTGGAGGATCTTTTGGGAGATTTTGAGTACGAAGTCCAAGTTCCATATTTATTATACAGGAATGCTGCCCAAGAAGTGAATGGTATATGGTTTTACAATTCACATGACTGTGAAGCCATTGCAAGTCTTTTCAGCAGGTATTAGGTATTGCCATTGTGAATTAGCTTCCTCCAACATGCAAATTGTTCAGGAAAATTCAAGGAAAAATGTGTTTCATGTTCTTGCTAACTTGGCTAAGAAAATATGTTATTTTTTGGTGTAAGGTTTGAGTTTACCTTGTTTTCTACTGTCATATGACAACTGTATTTTTTTTCTTTACATCCAATTTAAGTTGAAGCAGTTTTGTGTATTGAAATGAAATTTTGATCTCACATGTGAAGATAAATTTTTCGTAAAGATTTACCCTGGATGTATTATCCCAAAAAGGTGGTTTTGGTTAATTTATCTCCGAGTTGATATGTTGACATGATAGTCAATTCTTTGTTTTGGATACTATCACCTAAAATTCAAACTCTCATCACAATATCTAGGACTCAATTATATATATAATAATTATGTATATATGTAATAATTATTATTTATGCGTATTTATATATATAATAGGTAGCAAGTTAGCAACTTAAAGTTATTGGTAATGAGATCGAGCACATTTGGTTGGAAGTTACTTTACAACCATCTTTCATTTGTTTAGTTTCATAACCTTCAACTCGATTTTATTTATATGAAATATCATCAGCAGTGTTAGTATTATCCTATCTATTAGGGGCCAGCTTTGTGAATCTTCATTCCTTATTTCTTGCATTATTCCAAAAATGTAGGGTAAGGTTTGCCTATATTTCACCTGCATAGTGCGACCCTTCCCCGAACCCTCGCTGTGTGGGGATGCTTTGTGCACCGGGCTGTCCTTTTTTTATGTGATGTTCAACCTATCTTAGGAGAATCTCTTTATGATTTTGTTACGTGCCCTAGATTGAGAGCGCGTGCAAGGGGAAGGAGAGGGAAGTCCTAAAGGAGGGAGGCTCGTCCCTTCTTGGTTCCTCGCAGAGCTATGGTAGAGAAGGGAGGGAGAATCGGCGATCAGCGCTGGACAGAAGAAGTGACGGCGATTGTTGCGTGCGGGTAGGGTTTCAGCGGACAAAAGAATGAGAGAGAGAATTAGAGAGAGGAGAAATTTCATATTAATTCTTTTCCTGCCATTCCAAAGCCCAAACCCACCATAAATGTGGGGAAATCAAGTCCGGACAAGAAGACCAAAATGCCCCCTCACAAGGCTCAACAAAAGTGAGGTTAAAATAGTAAACATTCGTTAAAAATACTAATATGAGAATAAAGATCTTTTAGGCGGACGCCACTCTAGGCTCGTTGTACTTGTACGTGATCCCCCAAGGAGGATCCGTAACATCTTCACCCCGCTCGACATCAAGCTTGTCCCCAAGTTTGTCTTGTGGTTGCAGCGGAAGTGGAACTAAGGGCGCGGTTGGAGGCTCGCCAATGAAGGCCTTCAGCTGGGACACATGGAAGACGTCATGAATCTGAGCGTCGACGGGAAGGCAGAGGCGATAAGTTACGTCCCTGATGCGGTGTAGAATCTCGAAGGCCCGAAGAACTTGGGCCCCGACTTCTGGTAGGCTCCCTTAGTGATGGTAGAATGACGGTTGGGATGGCGTTTCAGCCATACCCAATCCCAGGAGCGAAGAACAACTCGCGGTGGCCCCGGTTGTGGGCGGACTCCATTTGTACCTGGGCCTGAACAAGGCGGTCATGTGCAAGACGTAGAAGCTCATCGCGCTTGCGCAGCTCGACGTCGTTGGCGGCCGAGCGAGCGGAGGCACTACTATAGGTAAGGAGGCGGGGAGGATCCCGACCGTAGATGAGGCTGAAAGGAGTGGTCTGGAGGGCTGTGTAATAGGAGGTATTATAACAATACTCCACCCATAAAAGCCAACGGGCCCAGTCCTTGAGGCTATCCCCTATAAGGCAGCGAAGGTACATCTCGAGCGTCCGGTTGACCACTTTGGTCTAGCCATCCGACTGAGGATGGTAGACAGAGGAGAGAGCCAACTTAGTAACACATTGGGTGAACAGTTCCTGCCAAAATTGAGATTTGAAGACCTTGTCCCTGTCAGACACAATGCTCTCTGGTATGCCATGGAGACGAAACACCTGATCAAAGAAGACGCGGGCAACTGTGGGATCGGTGATAGGGCGGCTCATGACAATGAAATGGGTCCTCTTGGAAAAGCGGTCGACGACCACAAAGATGACAGAGTGGCCCAAGAAGGGGGCAACCCTTCGATGAATTCCATGGAGATGTCGGCCCAAATCTGAGTCGGAACCGGGAGGAGCTGCAAGAGACCGGCGGGAGAAAGAGACTCTGTTTTGTTGGGCTGACAAATCAGGCAGGCTGCAATGAACGTCTGAACACTTCGTTTGAGTCTGTGCCAAAAGAACTCAACGCGCACGCACTGAAGGGTTATGTGGACCCCTTCATGTGTATGGTCTTGGACGGCTGCCAGAATGTTGGGGATCGGTGGAGAGGTGTCGGCCAAGTAGAAGTGGTCCCTGTACAGAATGAGACCGTCATGGATTGTCCAGTGCGTCAGAAGGCGCCCCTCCTGAATGCGGTTGCACAACTCGCGAAGGGTTGAAGTGTCGTGGATCTCCTGACGGAGGTGGGGAAGGACAAGAGATGACGACGTGGACACGACGAACAGTTGTGCACCGAAAGAGTCGCGACGGGTGAGAGCATCGTCCGCGCTGTTCAAGAGGCCCACCATGAACTCCACCCGAAAATCGTAGCCCAAAAGCTAGCTCACCCAACGCTGTTGTGGCACTATAGTCAGGCGCTACTCCAACAAGTACTTGTGGCTGAAATAGCCCGTGTAGATCACAAAGGCCCATCCCCACAAATACGGTCGCCAATGGCGGACGGCCTTAGCCAGTCCGATGAGCTGCTCGTAGGCTGAAAGCTTCCGATGCTGGAGGGCCGTCGTACGACTTAAGTAAGCGATCAGACGCCCTTCCTGTTGAAGAACCACCCCGCACCCGTGTTTGGAGGCGTCACATTTCACTTAAAGATCTTTCTCGAAATCTGGAAGATGGAGGACGGGGGACGAGACCAAGGCATGCTGTAAGGCTCAAAAAGCCGTCGTGGCGGCGCCGTACCAAATGAAACACTGGCGGCGCAAGAGGGGCGACAAGGGAGCGGCGATCATCGTGTACCTTTGGATGAATCTGCGGTAGTAGCCGATCTGGCCGAGGAACCCATGGAGCTCCCGCTGAGTTTGGGGATGGGGCTAGTTGAGAACGTCTTGAATCTTGACTAGATCAGCAGAGATGCCCGAGTGGTCGACGATGTTCCCTAGGTACGCCACCCTGTCAGTGTCGAAGGAACATTTGGCCCGCTTAAGGAAGAGCCGATGAGAGCGGACCAACTAGAGGACCGTGTAGAGGTGATCGAGATGAGCTTCCCAGGTTTTGTTGTACACCAAAATATCATCAAAGAAAAACAAATACACAACGACAAAGAAGAGCGTGAAATATCTCATTCATGAGTGCCTAGAAGGTAGACAGGGCATTCGTGAGCCCAAATGGCATCACGAGGAACTAAAAGTGGCCATGATGAGTGCGGAAGACCGTCTTCTTCACATCGACGGGAAACATACGGACCTGGTGGTACCCCGAGCAATGGTCGAGCTTGGACAAGTTGCGTGCCCCATGTAACTCATCCAACAACTCTTCGACCATTGGGATTGAGAACTTATACTTCACTGTAACCGCGTTCATGGTGCGGTAGTCAACACAGAAGCGTCAGGAGTCATCCTTCTCGTGGAGGTGACACGTTGTGGCAGATGATACCACGACGAAGCATATCAGCGCACTGCCGCTCAATCTCATTCTTCTGTAGAAATGGATACCGGTAGGGTCAGACAACTTCCGGGGTGGTGTTCGGAATGAGGCAAATGTGGTGGTCCTGGCGGCGTGAGGGGGGAAGCCCGGTGGATGCAACCATGGTGTCACAGTACTCGTGAAGAAGAGCCGAAAGATCGTGCTGCACTGCGGGCTCAAGCTGGAGGGAAAAAACGCGGCCCGAATCAGCTGTCGGACGGCCATGCCAAACCGTCCGACGGGTCCCGGGCCCCAAGACATCGTCAGGCCCTCCAAGTCCCACAAGATAGGGCCGAGGGTGCGCAACCAACGCGTCCCTAACACCGCTTCGAATCCCCGCAAGGCGTTGACAAAGAAGTCAACGTGAGAATGATAGTCCTCCATAATGATAGGAACGTTCTGGCAAACGCCGGTGCAGGCCATGGCGGCGTTATTAGGCATGACCACGCTCAAACGACTGTGACTGGTAATGGAAAGCTGGAGCCTCTGGGCAGTGAGATCACTGATGAAGCTGTGCGTACTGCCGGTGTCCGTGAGGGCGAGGAGGCGATGACCCACCACAGTGATGGGCAGCTGTACCGTGTCTGAAGTGTGGGGACCCGACATGGCATTCAAGGAGATTGTGGGTGCCCTAGCTCATCCCCGACTTTCTCATCTGAAGGATCGCCGACCTCGAGCCAAAAAAGCCACTTGCATCGATGCCCTCGACTATATGCCTCATCACAGTTGAAGCAAAGGCCCTTCTCACGATGTTCGGCCATCTCCTGAGCCGACGGACGCCAGATGGTGGAGGGGCGCTCCCCTTCCTTGGCCCTGCTCGGGCCGCCGCTCAAAGGTGGCTGAAACTGAGTAGAACTCTGGAAGAAGCTCTCACTGCTGTGGCGCCCCAAACAAGGACGGTCCATGAGAATGCGCTTCTTGCTTAGGCGAGTCAGGCTCATCGTCGTAGCAAGATCCGGTGGGTTCTGAAACTCGACGTCCATGCAAAGTCGCTCATGTAAGTCCGCAGTGAAGAAAGCCACCTGGTGGGCCGCTGGTATCGACGGGGCGCGGACGAGAAGCACCTGGAACTACTATTAGTAGTCATTGATGGAGACAGACTGCGTTAGGGAGATCAAGTCGCCGATGGGGTTGCTGCGGAGCGGGTTGCCCAAAACATAGGTTGCATTGGACCTTGAAGTCGTCCCAAGTAGGAGACTGGGGGATTGGAGTTTGTCGGTGAGAGAGTGGTCGGCCACAACGGACGTTGGTGGCGTTGGGTCTACTGTTCCGGCGATGGGGAGGACGGTTTCCTCTGATACCAAGTTGTTACATGCCCTAGATTAAGAGCGTGTGCAGGGGGGAAGGAGAGGGAAGTCCTCGAGGAGGGAGGCGTGTCCCTTCTTGGTTCCTCGCGGAGCTATGGTGGAGAAGGGAGGGAGAACAAGCGATTGGCACTGGACGGAAGGAGCGTCGACAATTGTTGCGTGTGGGTAGGGTTAGGAGAGGAGAGGAGAGGAGAGGAGAGGAGAGGAGAGGAGATTTTAATCCCATTTTTTGCATATCTAAACTATGTAAAGTTTTTTTCACTATTTTATTTTAATATATGCCTACTTTCACTGTCCTTAGGGTTGATATATCGGCGGTGCTTATACGGGTCGATCCGGCGATGTGGAAACGAAGTAGGCTTCGATTTGTTTCGGCGGTGACGGGTCGATCCGGCGGGTGGAAACGAAGTGTTCGAAACGGAGGGAGGAGGTGGCTGCTCCAAACGGAGCTTTTTAGGGTGTTTCTCAAGTCGGGCGGGTGGAAACGGAGCAAACGCCGCCGAGGTTCATTTGTTTAACCTCCTTCCGGCGGCGTTTGCCCAAAACGAAGCAGCGAAATGCCCCAACAAATAGAGCCTTAGTTTTATATGCACAATGCATCCTTCGTAACATTTCAGTTTGTCCAAAGCAGTTTTCTATTATTGACTTGCTACATTAGAGTTGGATGCTTACAAAATGGCCGAGCAAATTGTTGCTTTATAGAAGTTCTATATCCCTGTGATATTTTATTGCCACATAATTCTACTAAAGTATTCCTCTAGCTTTAACTCTATAAGTTATATCCTTATTTTTGGTACACAGGTATCATTATAATTTTTAGCTATGTAGCGCGATACAATAGGAACGCTAAACAGTTTTCCTAAAAATTACACTGCACTAACACGTTTTTGACATGTTTTTAATATACAACAACACTCAAGCCTTTATCCCACTATAGTGGGGTCGGCTGTATGGATCCTTTGTCGCCATTGTGCCCTATCTTTTGTCATAATTTCACTAATGCTTATGTACATCATGTCTTTCCTTATAGTTTCATTCCAAGTCTTTATTGGTCTACCCCTCCCTCGTTTAACATGCCTAGTGACTAGACTCTCACAACGTCTAACAGGTGCTTCTAATGGTCTTCTTTGTACGTGTCCAAACTATCTTAGCCGAGCTTCTCACATCTTCTCTGCAATTGGTGTTGCTCCTGTCTTATCCCTCATACATTCATTCCTAATTTTAGTCGGTCTCGTGTGTCCACACATCCACCTAAGCATTCTCATCTCCGCAACTCCCATTTTTTGCTCATGTACACAATTCACTGTCCAACATTCAGAACCATAGAGCATCACTGGTCTAATTGCAGTGCGGTAAAATTTGCCCTTAAGTTTTAATGGACTTTACGATCACATAAGATCCCTGACGCGCCTCTCCACTTCAACCAACCCGCTTGGATTCTATGTGTCACATCTTTATTAATACCTCCATCATTTTGAACTATCTATCCAAGATATTTAAAACAATCACTGCGGGAAATATCTTTATCACCCAACTTAATAACGAAGTCATCTGTCTTTCTTATACTGCTAAATTTAAGCTCCATATACTCCGTCTTTGCCCTGCTCAACCTAAAATCCTTCTTTTCTAAAGTGTCTCACCAAGATTCAATAAAGACATGTTTTTAATATAGCTTGAATGATGAAATCAATTATTCATCAATCATGTACAATTAAGCAAATAACTATACGCACATGAACATTTCATAATTTCAGCTATTGTAACTATTATTAAAAAGTTATACCTGAATACTTCGGATCTACATTAGCACTTCCCATTTTTGTCAGTCCCATATTTGCTTCTTGATTCGATTTACGAATTAAATAAAAAGACAAACACCAGAACCGGTTTGGTAGAATCATCCAGATTCATAAGACTACCATGTCAAGTACAGCAAGGAAGTTCTGCAATTTTCACGCATTAATATAAAACTACAACCATCACAATCGTGCAATATTAAAGAAACCACTAGAGAAACCACTGAAGAAGAAGAAGAAGAAACCACTCCTACCATGAAGAAGAAGAAGAAGAAATATTTAATATGCGGTCCACAAGAGTGAAATGTTTTCAGTAATATCGGAACAAATATTCTTTTTAGGTCTCATAGGATCAAGTTTTCCTGAAATGACATGCAAATTTGTTGTTCTATAAAATAAATCCATGTGCACTAAATGGGGTGGGGGGGGGTGGAATATTATGAGGTTAGTTTGAGCATGCATTCCTCAAGTTAAACATGAAATCTTTGTTTTAATTGCACATCAAGTTACCTTGAAATTGATCAATATTTTTGAGTTGAATGGTCTAATGCATGCGTGTCGGGGTCACAATCCCACTCCACGGTGGTTCACAATGAACCGTGGCATCCCAAGCTCTCTAATTAGAGACATCGGATGCCATTATCTCCACATATTCAAGAAGGAAAAACAAGAAATTCCAAAATGCAACCTATAACCGGGAATCGGGAGTCATTAACTGGAAGAGGCCCAATCTATTCACTATCGGAGTCGTTTCTTTGATTGGAGTCACAGAGCAAGTGTCGTGAGTGTAAATAACCCCAAAATAAAAAGGTGCACAAAATATTAAAAACCATACTAGAGACTCGTAATGGCTCAATTCGATAAACTGGACTCATACAACTTGAAATAACATATTTAAAGACTTGTAATAAAATATGCGTAACATGATCGACATGGATAATGGAGACCCATAGCAGTTTTATATGCCTCTTTAAACCCATCACATCAAACATTTTTTCCTCTTTATCCTCTATCACGGTTCATGTTAGGTGACATGATTAGAGCTGTCATGGTTCCGGTTCGGTTTCGGTCTTACTAAGATCATGAACCGAACCGTGATGGGGATCACGACACACATCGTCCGACACAACGATCGTAGCCATCCATTTTACGCGGATCGGCGATCCTAGAGTTTATTTATTTTTGAATTTTATTTCATGTATTTTGTGGGCCGTATGAGCTTAGTTTGAGCATGCATTCCTCAAGTTAAACATGAAATCTTCGTTTTAATTGCACATCAAGTTACCTTGAAATTGATCAATATTTTTGAGTTGAATGGTCTAATGCAAGGGTGTCGGGGTCACAATCCCACTCCACGGTGGTTCCCAATGAACCATGGCATCCCAAGTTCTCTAATTAGAGACATTGGATGCTACCATCTCTACATATTCAAGAAGGAAAAACAAGAAATTCCAAAATGCAACCTATAACCGGGAATAGGGAGTCATTACCTGGAAGAGGCCCAATCTATTCGCTACCGGAGTTGTTTCTTCGATTGGACTCACAGAGCAAGTGGCGTGAGTGTAAATAACCCAAAATGAAAAGGTGCACAAAATATTAATAACTATCCTAAAGACTCGTAATGGCTCGATTTGATAAACTAGACTCGTACAACGCGAAATAACATACTTAAAAACTTGTTATAAAATATGCGTAACATGATCGGCATGGATAATGGAGACCCATAGCAGTTTTATCTGCCTCTTTAACCTCATCACATCAAACGTTTTTTTCCTCTTTATCCTCTATCACGGTTCATGTTTGGTTCCGGTTCTACTAAGATCGTGAACCGAACCGTGATTGGGATCACCACACACATCAGCCGACACGACGATCGTAGCCATCCATTTTATGCGGATTGACGATCCTAGAGTTTATTTATTTTTTGAATTTTATTTCATGTATTTTGTGGGGCGTCATTATTGGAGAATCATGACTATCCATGATGGCTCTATAATCTATAAATAGCGATAGAGTGTTCATTTTGAGGGGATCAAAAGTTGAAGAAGGAAGTTCCTTCTTTGGTCACCCGATGCCAAAGTCGTAAATCGTAGTGCGAAGCTTGGAAGTCATCTCCCGGTGCGAAATTGGTAAGATAGGTGCGAAGCTTGGAAGTTAACTCCCGCTGCGAAGTCTGTAAGCCAAGTGTGAAGCTTGGTAGTTATCCCTCCCTTCCCCTTTCTCCTTGGCCGGCCACCCTTAGCTAGTAGTTAGCCTCCTCCTTGTCGTGGAATCACCTCCCTCCTCCCACCACATAGCCGACCACCTCTCTATTCACCACTCTCCATATTTCCAAAAATATCCCCCAAAATCCTCTTTGAAACCCCTCATTTCCATCTTCGGTCACCTCTGGTGATCTACCATCACATTCCCCTCCATTCCCTTTTCAATTTCTTCTATTTTCAGTTTTCCAGCGATCGACGGAAAACACCTCCGGCCACCACCTCCTCCTCCGGACACCCTCGCCGGAAACAATCTCCAGTGGCCATCTCCGGTAGCCACTACCCCTCAACCACCAACTACCTTCCACTATCCCATTATCTCCACCTTCCTAAATTTTGGCCCACGACCTCCTAAATTTTCTCCCCTCCCATTTTCCCCACTCCCCCACTAAGCCTTAACTCATCTCATGTGGGTGGATCCACTTCCCACTCTCCGAACTGAACTCCACTTCTCCTATTCAGCAGGCAACTGCGTTTCCTCACCCTCCCAGCCTGCAGAACACCACCAACCCTTCTAATTGCTCCTGAAAATTAATCCATAGAGGAGCATTTCAGTTGACTGGTTCTGGAATTACATTCCAGCTGTCAAATATGCTGCTGCCAACCCCTGGAACTCTTCCCCAACAGCCCATTGATTGATCTTCAACCTCCCATCGCTCAGGAACTCTCCCAAACCGGAGATTCCAGCCGCTGGAACCCCATTCCAGCAGCCCGGGCGGTATCCGAAAAGGCAAAACTGCAGCCACCCCTTGGAATTTACCTCCCAACCGCCAGTTCCATCTCCCTCCTTTCCCCAATCCTCCTGAACCCCTCCTAGCATCAATTCCAGCCACTGGAATTAATTTTGGCAGCCTGGATTCTTCTGTTCTTCACCCCCACCCATCCAGAATCTCTTCCAACTCTGGATTCCAGCCTCTGAATATAAAGCCAGCACCTCGTTCTCTAATCTCCAACGCCCTTCAGCTCCTCAAGAAAGCCACTCCAACCTGTTCCAGCTGCTGTTCCCCAGTCCACCTGTCCTGCAGCAGTCCAATTCAGCAGTTTTCGGTACCCGGGGATCCTAACCCAATCTTCATTCTCTTATTCCGGCCACCCGAGGCTTACGAGTGACCCACCATGCCCTCACTTCCTAGCTGTGTAAGTTTTTAGATCATTGTCAATTATTTTATGTTGAATAGGTTGTTAATTTCGTGTTTAACAAATAGTGATTTGTAATCGTTGTCTTCATTACTTTTGAAGCGTTGTACGCTCTTATTTACTTAGTTATTTGATTTTGAGTTCTCCTGAATTTATACCATCTCTCTTGTCCTCTTCCATGTATGCTTTTACTACTGTGATTTATTTTTGTAATTGAGTTATAAAGAAAAATTATTGCTAGTTTAAAGTTCGTCGGATATGTATGGTTGCATGTAGGAGTTTACCATTATTTTCTTGTCATATAGGACCGTATAGCGTTAGATTGGAATCAAGCCCGAGTTTGGTCTTGTTTAAAATACTTGGAACTTAGAACTCATATGTTTTACACTTTTACCCATGTCAGATCATAGTAACAATTGTTACTCTAATCATTTATTTGAGGAACTTTAGTCCACCTGTAATCCTGTATTTGATGAGCACGGCTCCACCAATGTTCAAACCCGTAAGAGTTGCTTCAGGAAGATATACATATTATTGTGATGATTATTCTCCTCCTTGATCCATTACTCGTAAAAATCATGTTTCCCATTTGCCACGATTTGATTTTCTTAGAGGTGATTACATCGATGTGCATCATGGATCTAATAGATGATATTATTATGAGGATGAAATCACTCGTAAATTTAGACTGGATGCACCATCCTTTGACGACCAATTGGACTCAGGCTTTTACAGACTGGTTGTTAGGCATGGGAGGCCGACTTGTTTGGTATGAGGTACTCGTCGAGTGTCGTGTTACATTTGTTAAGATGAATGTTCAAGGTGTTGCTAAGGTTTATTGGACTACTCAAGAGCGTAGGATTGAGCTTGATGGTCTTTGTCCCACTTCCTGATAGGTAGACATGAAATAAGTATTAAGGGAGAAATATCTTTCAGCACCTCATAGGAATCAACTCCTCGACTAGTTAAAAGACCTTCAACAAGGGACTGTCTGTTGTGATATTTAGGAGGAGCCCATTGCGGTCGCCTCTTGATTTTTGTCCGGACTCGCGCACTAAAATTCGTGGAGAGCTGATTTCTCATAGTTTATAGTCTCTTGATCAGATATTTCACCTAACTCTACAGTACGAGCAATATCTTAGATTTATTAGATAGCAGAGAGTTGACCCGCTTCTTGGCCAATCCACTACCATAGATCTTTCTTCCCTAAGGATCACAAATTCACAAAGTTGTGACATCACCGACTATGTTATTAAAGGCGCGCCTATGACTAGGCTCACCAGGCTCAGAGGTTTGCGCTTTTGTGCGTCTTATTTACGCCTTTAGAATATAAAAGGCGTATCTAAGTGAAAGTTTTGCTGTAAATTATTTTCTTCAAAATTTAAGAAAAAAATAATTCAAGAACTCAATATTTTTTTTATTTAATATTTTTTTATGCGTTGAGTTATGTTTTAGTGTCAAAGGTTCAAGGCGACCGGATGATAATTATGAACCGTCCGACCGAGTTGACTCACCGGATGAACCGGTTTTGAGAACCGGACCGGAGAAAGAAAGAACCGGTGAGAGGTTCAAGGTCCGACCGGTTGAACCGGTCAGACCGGAGTTGAACCGTTATGTTAGATAATGTAATAAATATTAAAATTATATATTATAATTTAACATACTCTTCATTTTTTTAATAAAAAGACTGGAATAAACATAAATAAAATTATGTAAAATGAATAAACATAAATAAAATTATGCTATCATCCGTATTTTTATCATATATATAATAAGTTATCATTTTTAAAATAAAAGACGGATTGTATAAGTATAACAAATACTATAATATATAGTATAATTGATTAGATAAGTATTAAAAAAAACATTCAATATACAACAAAGTTATAAATGGATATTCCAGAGGTTCACGGTTCGAATTTCGCATTTTGTATTATCCCTAGTGGAGTAGTTAATGTTATAACGATCCGAGGATTCTCGGATTCATTTTAATCAACAAGAGGAAGGAGGGCTGGGTTCAATAGGGAAAACATAAATATATGCAAATTATCATTCAGGTGAAAATTTCCTAGTTCCTTCTTGCTTAGAACCCTAGCATTAGCATAACATTTGGTATCAGAGCCTCCTTCCTGCGACCATGGTGACAGCAGGGCAAGGAGAATTTGGTAGCCGACGCCCTATCCCGCCTTCCTCATCCTCAGCCTGATAGCTAGTATATTACCACGGGCGGGTGGTCATGGAAGGAGATCATGTTACAGGAGTTCCACTCGTCTAAGTACTTCGCACTTTACACAACGTCTTTTATTACTCAGCGTTTTGTAGTGCGATATGTAAGTATGAGACGTCTTCACCAATTGCTCACACCTCTGGAGATTCCCCAGCAGATATGGGAGACGGTCTCAATATATTGACAAAGCAAGTCCGTGATTTTGGTCATATGGATAAGTTGTCCAAGTACGGCCAAGCCATCCCTACACTGTGGAGATATGCCCGGGAGATATCATGGTCTTCCGAGCTCCATCATTTCGGACCGCGATCCTACCTTCGTCAGCAAATTTTGGCAGGAACTTTTCAGGTTGCAAGGCACCAAGTTACGCATGAGCACGGCAAATCATCCGCAAACTGACGGCCAGACAGATGAATCGGGGGGTCGAGACATATCTTCGTTGTTTCGTCATGGATGAGCCTCGCACATGGACGCGGTGGTTACACTGGGCGGAGTACTGCTACAATACGTCTATCACACGGCCAGTCGGATCACTCTTTGAGGCGGTCTACGGGCGTCCACCACCTACTCTGCGCTCGTATGAACCAGGCAGCAAACCGAGCTTTACGCGACCGGGATCAGACCTTGGCTCTCTTGCGGGACAATCTACGGGTTGCTCAGGACCGGATGAAGTTGCAGGCCGATAAGCACCGGACAGAACGGACCTTTCAGGTAGGGGACGAGGTCTTTCTCCGCCTACATACAGACAGCTTTCGGTTGCTCGCCGATCCAATCAGAAGCTAGTTCTATGGGCCGTTCGCATCACTCGACGGGTGGGTCCGGTTGCTTACACTGAGGGCTCTCGTCTCCATCCCACCTTCCATGTCTCACTGCTGAAGAAGAAATGGGAGCGACAGCCATCTGCCCGAGGCTACTACCACGGGCGAGTTGCGCCCCAGCCCTGAGGATGTTCTGCTCGGTGGAAGAAACACGACACGGAGTACCGTTCAGAGATTCTGGTCAAGTGGAAGGATCTGTCTGCCGCACACAACACGTGGGTGGATTTCTTGGAGTTCCGGGAGTTATTTCCAGACTTCCAGCTTGAGGACAAGCTGCCTCGTTATGGCCCGAACGAGTTGCGGTTCCGAGGATTCAAGTACACCAGAAGACCCAAAGGAGCGCCGGATAAAGACCGGGCTGAACCATCCGGTTCAGCCCGCAATTAATCAACAAGAGGAAGGAGGGCTGAACCACACCGGTTCAGCCCTCATTGGGGCCGGCCGGCCCTAGGGAAAAGGGGGTCCATAAATACCCCTTTTCCCCCCTCTCCAAGGCATGCAAATTATCATTCAGCCTTAAACCCTACCTAGTTCCTTCTTGCTTAGAACCCTAGCATTAGCATAACACCCGATTTACGGTTTTTACGGGCTGACCGGCCGGTTCGCCGATTCTGGCTCGGTTCTTGGCAGGTTCGGTTTTACAGCCCAAACCGGACTGCCTGTTTCACCGGTCGGCGGTCCGACCGGTTGAACCGGCCGGTCCGGTCCGGTTTTCATAACCTTGTTGAGGCTTTTAGATATGATATAAGTGACTACATTGATTCTATTTTTTATGAGATATAAATGAGAGTAATGTATGATTAATTTGTAGACTAGATGAAGAATTTGATCAAGAAACTGAAATGGTGTTTGATGCTGATTATTTAAAATGGATGTGGTTGCGCCTTGCCTTCGTCAGGCGCACGGCTGTGCCTTGAGTCTTGCGCCTAGGTTCAATACCCATTTGCGTCATGGTGCGGCTTGCGCCTTTAATAACTAAGCTCACTGACACACCATCTCAATCCCAAATAGCGGGTTCTCCCATTCAGAGGAGATTCAACATGTTATCATTCAAGATATAGGACCAGTAGCTACTCAATGCCCTCCGATGAGTTTATCCCTCGATAGTGAGGATGAGCCTACTTCTGACATGATTGTGTATGATGAGGGAAATAATGTCACGATTGATGAGATTATTTCTAAAAGTGACACGAAAAGAGCACTATAGTTTGATTTGAGCAAGTGTCTATTGCCTACATCTCTTCTTGATGAGGATGAGATTCCGATGAGTGATCAAGATTCTTGACGCCTCTTCTAGTTATATCTCCTAGTCACTCCATCTACGAGGTTCTCGAATCTAGTGTAGTGTACTTAATGATAACCCCTCTTACATTTATGGCCACTCCTGTTATTTCAGGAACCTATGTTGGTACTTGTCGCATTTGCGACGAATTTCATCATTCTCCTCCCGGTGTGCCACCTGATGAGGCATTTTACACATCATAGAGTGACATCCCAGTGCCAAAATCTCACACACCCTTCAAGCTATTTATCTCACACTTGACGAGTATTTCTACACTCCACCTGCCTCTAAATAAACCACCCTAATTATGAATGTGTCTATATATGAGTTAGTCGAGATTGAGAGTGCGCCCGATGGCCCAAGGGGCGATTCCATCACCTTTAGTCCTGACACATTGAGTGATTTTTTAAATGATCATCGCAGCGGCAATGAATTTTTTTACACCCCACCCACTGAGCCCCCTAATCATGTGCCTCTCTGGAATGAAACCCGGAGGGCTGTAGAGCCTCTACATTGGAAATATATTATGTTTGCCGACCATCATTCATTGTCATAATGTAGCATACATGTCTATCCGACGTAGAAGTACTTGCAATAAAAGTATTTGTAAATCTTATGTTTATAGCCACATGAGATTTCAAAGCTTCAAAGATGGAGAGCAGATGTTGATTTTTATAAGTGCTAAGAGGTTCCTCATGAGAACTAATCGAAAATTAATTGTCAAGTGAAGGGGTCATTACACTGTTATCAAAAGAATTGGAACAAATTATTGGGGACTAGATGTTCCGCAGAGTATGAGAATTTCATCTGTATCCAACATAGAAGATTTGACTCCATTCTTCGAGCTACATGACTACATGTATCTTTCGCCTCCCGCCACTTCAGTTCCTCAACCCCAACTTTCGCCTACTACACTACAATCCCATCTATGTCGCTTCTTCCTCACTACATCTCCAACTTTTACCTGCCACCTCAGTATAGGCCCAGACTTCTCCTACGACACTGCAGCCTTCGACACCTGATTGATCTTTCAGCTTCTTCCACACCAATACTACATTCTTTGACATGTACATCATCTCGGCTTCTTCCACAACAGTACCATACATTATTCGACGTCGACGCCAACAATAGTACCTTCTTCAACATTGATGTCTCACTATTTCAAATCCGACATCTTTGACAACATCCCCTTTTAGCAGTGACACCATATATAGTGTCTTCGTCAGCTTCAGCAGTACCATCCTTGGTTTCATCGTTAGCATTGGCTTTTGTGACCTATGAGTTCAGGACACCATCAAGAGGGAGAGGGATTCATCTCGCCTTCAAACGAGAGCACACCCAATATTAATTTCCTGGAGATGAATGCTTCAAGATGGGGGGGGGGGAATTGATGGCGATCGTGACACACATTAGTTGGCACGGCGATCAGAGCCATTCCATTTTATGCAGATTGATGATCCTAGATTTTAGGTATTTTGAGGACCATCATGATCGGAGAATCATGGCCGTCAATGATGACCCCGTAATCTATAAATAGGGATAGAGAGTTCATTTTGAGGGGATCGAAAAGTTGAAGAAAGTTTCTCTTTTTAGTCACCCGGTGTCGAAGCCAAAAATTCAAGTGCGAAGCTTGTAAGTTATCTCCTGGTGCGAAGCCTGAAAGCCAAGTGCGAAGCTTTGTAGTTATCCCCCCTTCCCCTCTCTCCTAGGCCGGCCACACCATCCCTCCATCACTCTCTTGGCCTTGCCACATCTAGCCTCCTCCTTGTCGTGGAACCACCTCCCTCCACCACCGCATTCCCCTCCATTCCCTTTTCATTTTCCTCCATTTTCAATTTTTTGTCGATCGCCGGAAAACTCCTCCGGCCACCACCCCCATCTCCGGCAGCCCTCGCCAGAAACCCCCTCCTGGCAGCCACTACCCCTCAACCACCATAACTACCTCCCACTACCCCGTTATCTCCACCTTCATAAAATTTAGGTCCACTACCTTCTAAATTTTCTCCTCTCCCATTTTCCCCGCTCCCTCACGAAGTCTTAACTCATCTCACGTGGATCCACTTCCCACTCTCCCAACTGAACCCTACTATTCAGCAGGCACACGTTTCCTCACCCACCCAGCCTCCAGTACACCTCCATGGCTCCAACCGCTTCTAATTGTTCGCTGAAAATTAATCCAGGGAGGAGCATTTCAGTTGACTGGTTCAAACAATAATTCCACAGGGAGCTGAGTTTGAGACCACATGGAGGAGCATTAATTATTGTTTGAACCATGCTCGAGGAATTGTTTGAGAGCATAGATCGTCTTCTTGAGGTGACAAACTCGAGACTCCCCCGTGGTCTCAAACCCGGGAGGTTGTTGCATGTAGACAGTCTCTTGAAGAGCGTCATTTAAAAAATATTTTTGATATCCAGTTGATGTAAGGGCCGCTGACGATGCACATCCATGGAGAGGACACGAACCATATTGAACTTGGCCACGGGAGAGAACGTTTCCTCATAATTGAGGGCCTTGAGGCTCTGCTGTTGAGTAAAGCCGCGAGCCACCAACGGGCTTTAAGGCGGTCAATTGTTCCATAAGGAGCATGCTTGATAACAAAGACCCATTTACAGCCAACATGAGTCTGTCCTGAAAGAAATTAGACCAGATCCCACGTGTGATTAACCTAGAGGACTGTCATTTCTTCGTCCATGACCGTCCGCCAGCCCGGATGTTGGAGAGCCTCCTGCACAAGAGCTAAATACAGAAATAAAGGATAATGTAGTGACAAAGTTTTGAAGCATCGGGACAGGCGATGTAAGGATACACAATTCACCATGGATGAGCTGTGGAGGCAGGGGTTGAATCATCAGGTCGCAGAGTGCCAGAGGTTGAAGCCGACTGCAGTGGGGCGGCGGAACGAGGAGGTCGACAAGTGTAGACACGAAGAAGAGGAGGTTTGCAGAGAACATGAGCGTTGGTGGGAAGTGGTGGTGGAGGGGATGTAACTAGGATGACAGGCTGTGGTAATGATGGTGGTGTAAGAGGTGGCGATGAAGCAAAGAAACACGGTTGATCTTCTAGAAAGGTAACATCTACCAAAATAGTCACCTTGCGGATAGTGGGGGAGTAGCAAACATACCCATTTTAAGTATGGGTATAACCAACGAATAGATGTTTGGCTGCTCGAGGATTGAGCTTGTCAGTGGGGGGAGGGGGTCAAGATGATGAACATAGCAAGTATAACCAAATATGCGAGGGGTGAGGAAATGGTGGTGTGGAAGGAAAGAGGAGACTGGATGAGGTGGACGTGGTTGAGGAACGTTTAATGAGATAACATGCTATCGAAACCGCAAAATGTCAATACGCCTTGTGAACATGCATTTGAATCATGAGGCAGCATGCAACATCAAGTAGATGTCTACTTTTGCGCTAAGCCACACCATTTTGTTGATGAGTATAAGCACACGAAGTTTGATGAATAATCTCAAATTCAAAGCAGATATTATCTGTCCGGAGCGTTTTGAGTTTATCGACAAACTGTGTGCGAGTCACAAGATCGAAAGCACGGAACACACGAGGAGACTCAGAGCGATCACGAAGTTAGTACAACCAGATCATTCGAGAATAATCATCAATAAACGTGATAAAATAACGATAATCAGACACACTTGCTATTTTATACGGGCCCCAAACATCAGAATGACTAACATAAAAGGAGCAGAGTTCCGGGTACAATGAGGAGGAAAAGAGGAACGATTTTGTTTCCCCAAAATACAAGAATCATAGGTAAAAGCACGAAGCTGAACATTAGGAAGAGCCTTTTGAAGAACTGGAAGAGGAGCATGCCTAAGACGTCGATGCCAGTCAACCGAGGAGACAAAGGAGAGAATGGTAGAAGAGACATCAATAAAGTAGAGTCCGTTGTGCAGTCGTCCTTTACCAATGATACTCTGCGTCTTGCAATCCTGCATCAGAAAAGAAGAAGAGATGAATGTGATAGAGTAATCCAAATCGACAGTGAGACGACTAACATAGAGTAAATTAAAAAGGGAACCCGGGACATGGAGAGCCAAGTGAAGAGAAATAGAGGGATTGAAAAGTATATCAGCAGCGCCAGAGCTAAGAGCTGTGTTGCCATTGGCTACGATGATAAACTTTGGATGCGGAGAATCCAAGTATCAGGGTGGCTTCGGTGAGGTGATCTGGTGAGTAGCACCGAAATCCACTATCCAACGCGAACTAAGTGGAGAGACAAGCGATACCTTCATTAGAGACGGAGGCAACAAAGGCAGGCGAGTTGTGGAGCAACCATTGAAGTTGTTGGAGCTGAAGACGAACTTCATCAAGATCAGCATGAGTGGTGGAAGGGCTGTAGGTAGCAGCAACAGCAGTTGGACGAGGAGGAAGACCATGTTTACGATAGCAGGTCGCCTCAGGTGGTCATCCTTACCACAGGAGGAACACTTAGGCCAGGGCCGGCCACCGCGACCTCTCCCCCGGAAGCCTGTACGTCCTCCACGGGTAGGGAGAGGTAGTAAGGGTGCAGGAGATTGCTGGAGAAGGGCCGATGAAGGAGGGCCGATAGCATTTGGAGGCAATGAAACCTTTAACAACATGGAGCACACATCAGAGAAGGAGGGAATAGTAGCAGATGAGAGAACTTGTTCTCAAATACTATGAAGATGAGGCGGAATGCGAGTCATCATCATGGTAATACCAACAGCTTCCTTTTGAGCACGTGGGGCAACGAGATCCGTAGTCGGGGGCTGATGCTGAATCCATGCTTCAACCAGCATCTTGGACCGAACAACAAACAAGGTTAAGTCAGCAGCACTGCCGGAGTCAAGGGACTGAAGATCGGTGATGATGTTATACATGTGATGGAGACTGTCCTTGCCAAAGTAAAGTGAATGGAGCTCATCACACAAAGCCTTGACCGTCTTGTGGTACATGGTCATGCGGTAAGGTTCGCCATCAAGGGAGTTGAGGAGCCATGTCTGAACACGACCATCATTACAGAGTCAGTCATCAGTAGGTGCAGAGGGCACAACCTGAGTTAAATGATGCAAGAGTCCCGTGGACTGAAGAACTCGGCGAATAGAATGTACCCACTCAACAAAGTTCTTTCCAGTAAGAGAAATGGTGGTGATTCTCAACTCGTTATGGAGTTTAGGAACAGGGTCATCCACCCCAGCTGGATGGGAAGAGGTAGTAGATGAATCCATCAACAAGCGGACAAGCGGTTAAGGAATGCAGCTAACCGACAAGGTGGGCACGTCGGAGTAAACTACAAGTAGAGCCCGCGGTCAAGGAGAGAGACCGCACAGCAGAAGAAGCAGTCCTTGGTGAGCAGACGAAGGAGCAAAAGCAAGAAGCAGACTACACAACGAGGAATAAACCAGCAAAGGAAAGAGTCCGGGCGAACACAATGAGCAGACCACGCGGCCACGAGACAAGCGAACAACAGCTGAGCACGCAGGAGTAGACCGCACATAGAAAAATAGAAACCGGCGGCATGAGCAACAAGAGCAAGCTGCAGACTAGAGTAGAGGTCGGCAAAGAGAGCAAGTTGCGGTAAGAAGAACCAGCTGTCTGTAGGAGACAGTCGATGGACATGCCGCATCTGCTAGAAAATAAACGGCAGACCACAATGGCGGATAGATCGCGAAGGCAAATCCACGCGGACAATCAATGCAGGCCGCAAACGCTGATGAGTAAGGAGACTGCACTGAGAGAGCGGCAGATAAAGAGAACATCGGCTACGAGTAAAATCACACCTAACAGGGAGAAGAACACAACGAATAAAAGAAAGCGCAGATCAGGCGAATAGATCGCAGTCGAACGGAGCAGATCGATGCAAGCAAAGAGCAGACCGCGCGACAAGATCGCACGAGTAGGAAGGAGGATGCCGAACGAGGCAGACCGCTATGAGACGAACATACCGCAGTAGGACAGGATGGTGGGACCCAGCAGCCAAAACTATAAAACCAAGGCGAGACCCAAGAAAACGAAGGAGGGGCAGCGCGTTGAGAAGCCTGCGGACTTGAGCAAGCAATCCGCGTGAAACCGGGTGGAGGAAGACCGCTGGAGAGATGCGGTCAACCAATTGATGTGAACTCGAACCTATGACTATAGTTTTCAAAATATAAAATAGCGATCTCTTTAAAATAACTGCGACGCACGGGAACTTCGCGGGACAATTCAAACGAATAGAACCACCTAGATGTTGCTCGCGAGCGTAAGGCTATTGCACATGCATGATAACGTCACAAATACTAAATCCACAGACATAACAATTCGGTGGTGGATATTCGCGATATGAGAATAACAGTAATTAGGAGATGACTATTAACTAGGCCACCTCATAATAATTAACTACAATTTTAAAGATTTAAGCATAAGAATATAACGAGGCTTGAGCTAGGAGAGGCAAGGTATATCAGACTAAGGAGCAGTGATAAGCCGACACGAATCGACAAGAAAAATGACTGCCTGGGTTCGGGACAGGAACTCGAGCTGACTGTAGGTGGAACCAACAACTGGCAGGGAACAAGGGCTTTGATCCACTGGCGCAGGGGAAGGGGGCCGGAGGAGTCGACGGTGGTGGTGACAGACGGGACTGCGAAGGACGGAGCAGCGTCCCTGAGAAACAGATTCAACGCAGGATGAAAGAGGGCCGGCAGTCGGCTGTTCTGGCAATTTCAGGAATCGTCGTCGAAGAGGTTCAGCGGCAAAAAGACCTGCCGCGGGAGCTCCGGGTGGCGACAAACGGCTAAGTGGCAGCGTTAAGAGCTACGACCAGCAAGGGAATCGATGGAAAGAGGCGGCTACAGGATGCGGCGCTGGATTAAGAACCGACGAAACCAAAATTGGTTCGTCAGTTCTCTTTCAGTCGGCTCTACAGGATGGGGGAAGCTAGTTTTTAAAGCGGGGATTAGGATTTTGGTGGTGGATATTGGCAGCCATTGGTTTTTTATATAAATAATGGCAGGCAATAAGAATAGGTTTAGGACGGGACTTTGGTGATGGGCCTTTTCAAGTGGGCAGAAATTAGGGACATTCTAAATCGGTTTTTGAAAGGATGAAATATTTTCAGAAAATATGAAATTATAGTTAATTTTCAAGGCTTGCCCTAAATTAACCTATCCCCTAATTAACAGACCTATGCATTTAGGGTCTCGTTGGCCGGTCACAACCAACGAGCCGAACAAACATGCGCGGACAACATCCACGTGATACAAAATACACCATAGCGCTCATGTCATGCGTGTTACAACTCAACATGTCACATAACAACCCAAAAATTGCGCGAAAATATGCGCTACAGAAATAACGGACAAGAACAATAACAATAAATAAAAGGATGCGACGCGGGTTGTATCAATTCTCTCGGGATTGAAAGAGCTCGACCCCGACGACACTCGATGTAACCTGCAAGTAGAAAATCCAATTGTCGCTCAGAGAAATGTTGTAAACTACCCTACGGAAACTGTCGTTGCAACTCCGAACCTGGAGATAACCTCTCATCCCTGAAAGAGACACGAAACGAACCTTCCTTTGGAAAATTATAATCTCTGTTTGATGAAATCAACCATGGGATTATAAGGTCCTAAATAAGCTCACAATCCATCAGTCAAAATTTCATGCCAAGTATTTAAATGAATAACAACTATTATTGCTTGAAAAAAGTGGCTGAAGATGATATGGAGGACAAACATAAGGTAAGGAGAAAAACATGAGGCATGTGCAAGGTAGAAAGGAAATGAGAAGGCAAGTGGGATCAACCTGTGGAATTATAAATTCATCATGCAATATACGCTTGCACGTTAGACACCTACGAACGTCCGCTAGACCAAGATCGTCTATTGTCATGATTTCACCCGAAGAAGTTCCACCTCAAGTCACAAAATTTTACAAATAGCCCAATTTACCATGTAAAATTTTCCATAAAAAACCTTTGAAGCGGGTGTATCGATGAGGAGTAAAATATCTAAGTATCGTCTCGACTCCCTCAATACGAATAGACCTTAGAAGTTTTAGACTTTGAACAAGAGTGAGGTGGTGGTACAACATGCTCGTCTACGACTAAACAAAAGTGATGTGGATTAAATGCGTGATCGTCGAATATGAAGTCGATGAAAGGATGGTGCCTCGAGGGCCACAGGAGAGGGGTCACCAAACACAATGTATGTGGGCTCAAGGGTTTGTGGCGGCAGTGTGCTAAGAAAGTCAGGATATATGTCGAACGAGTCTAGGTCACCTAAGACGAGGGTCTCATCACTAGCCAACTCCTCTGGGAGAAGAGAGAGTGTTGAAGTGTCATCTGAGGTGAGAGACACGTTACTTATAAGTTCTTCTGACGGCGGGGGCTCGGAAAATAACTTTCGGTTACTAACATAGGTGTTGTCCTAGTGACAAGTGGATTCACGACTTTCGCTACCGTGTTTAAATGTAAGAGACGAACTCTTCTTCCTGGAGCAGGGTCTCGAGAAGAAACTCTTCGATCGAAGGGGGTGCTAAAGCGTAGACAGGTAGAGACACGACTTCAGTCGGGGTGAATAAAATAGGAGAGAGTTCTTCTTCCTGGAGCAGAGGCTTCAGGAAGAACCTCCTGACTGAAGGGAGTGCTATAGTGGAGACATGTGGAGTCACGACTTCAATCGAGGCGATAAAAATAGGAGAAAGCTCTTCTTCCTTGAGCAGGGGCTCGGGAAGAATCTCCTCGACTGAAGGGAGTGTCACGGTGGGGGTGGGTGGGGACCCAAGTGCTTGTCATGAAACTGACGAGGCGAGGAAGAGGACTATCGCAAGACCTAACCTCGGGCTCTGCTATGCGATACGAAGTGGGGAGGTATGCAGGAGCAGCGTAATGCGTGTGCACATGGACACCTCGAGGTTGTGAACAGAGAGGTGCACAATCCACTTAGAATCTGCTTGCGGTCTGCGATGACACACTCAACATCTTTACGCAAAGCTTTAATACGCGTATCTAAATCACCCATTTTTTTAAACATAAAATCCTAAACTTAGAATTTGAAAATGACCGTCGTTCGGCTATCCCACGATATGAGTGAGATATCTCAGCAGCCACACCAAACTGATGTGAACTCGAACCTAGGGCTGTAGTTTTCAAAATATAAAATAACGATCTCTTTAAAATAATTGCGACGCACGGGAACTTCACGGGATAATTCTAACGAATAGAACAACCTAGACGTTGCTCGCGAGCGTAAGGCTACTGGCACGTGCATGATAACGTCTCAAATACTAAATCCACAGGCATAACAATTAGGTGGTGGATATTCAAAGATATGAGAATAACGGTAATTAGGAGATGACGATTAACTAGGCAAGCTCATAACAATTAACTACCATTTTAAAGATTTAAGCATAAGAATATAACTGGAGGCTTGTGCTAGGAGAGACAAGGTATGCTAGACTAAGGAGCAGTGATAGGCCGACACGAATCGCCAAGAAAATTGACTGCTCGGGCTCGGGACAGGAACTCAGGCTGACTGGAGGTGGAACCAGCAACTGGCAGGGAACAAGGGCCTTGATTCACTGGCGCAGGGGAAGGGGGCCGGAGGAGTCGACGGTGGAGGTGGCAGACGGGGCTGCGGAGGACGGAGCAGCGGCCTTGTGGAACATATACAATGCATGATGGAGGAGGATGGAGGAAGCTAGTAAAAGATTTAGGAAAACTAAAATATTTCTTGGGTATTGATGTTGCAAGGTCAATGCATGGTATATTTATTTCATAGAGAAAGTATGTATTCAATCTATTAGAGCAATGTGACATGAGTGGGTGCAAACCTGCCACTTTACGTCTATTGAAGCCAACCATAGACTTGTAAAGGATGATGAAGAGCTTATAGAAGATGTGTTTGACAACCACATACTAGTTCGACGGTTGTTCTTTCTATCCCATACTCATCCAGATGTGGCATATGACATGGGAGTGGCGTAGTCAGTATATGCACTCACCCAAAACTGAACGCTTGGATGATGTATATAGAAGCCTGTGCTATACTGCTATCTCAAGATGTCGCCATGAAAGGAGTATCTTTTTCACTCATAATGACAAGTTGAAGATTGAGATCTAAACTGATGTTGATTGGGTTGGATCAATTGATGATAGACGATCTATGTTAGGGTACTTGCTCATTTAATGGGGGAAACTTTGTCATGCAAAGAAGAAAGAAACATTGGTGGCTCGATCTAGTGCAGAAGCTGAGTTTAGAGTTATGGCTCGTGGAATATGTGAAGTAATGTTATTTCACACATTACTATTAGAGATTGAAGTTCTTGAAAACAATCTGATAAACATATGTTCTAATGTATAGACAGTTTATCAAAGAGAATATTGTGAAAGGGCTCGTCTGTATTCCTTTCATTCCATCGGAAGGACAAATTGCCGACATTCTGTTGCGATCACCATCCACGACCCTGGTTACTTACCGAAGGCTTAAGTGAAAGTAGTTTTTGAAGCTTAATTAAGCAAGTTTTGTATGAATTGTATAATATGTCCAACTTGAGGGGGAGTGTTAGTATTGTTGTACATACTACTCTATTATATATAGAGGAGTGATCCACCTTTTATCTTTAATGAATTTTCAGTCTTAACATAATCATTTCTGTGTTCTCTAGAGTGCATCTTCCTTCCAGTTGTAACATATGGTTGCACATTGAATAGTGCTTCTTCCTTCTCGATTGGATCCCTAATTTTCTGAGCATATTGTGTTCTTTAGCTTTGGCGACCCTCCCTGAAACCGTTATGCTGTATATAGTTTCAGAGAATAAAATATTTAGCTAAAATACTTTGTGTAGGATTATGCTTTTGACTTTGGAAGTTTTTTCTTAAACCTCAATGTGTGCATGCTCCAAAATTACATTATTTATGAAAATTTACTTGAAACTCTCAACTTTCCTAGTGCATGACTAATTGATTCATTGGATTTCCTGCATTTCGTGGAGATTCTCAGTTTTTAGATGCTCCCAGGTAAAATTCCATTTGCTTTTCCCTTCTAAGTGCATCACATTATTAGTTTAGTTTTAGGTCGTCTGAATCTCCACACTTGCATCTCATTTTTTTGGTCCTATCTTTCTTTCAGAAGGCTTTTTCGGATTACACCCCGGAGCTTTTAGACAAGGTCGGAAGTTTTTTCAGCTTGTTTATTACTTTTTCTTATTTTCTTTTTTTAAAAGCTTAGAATATACGTTGAAGCTGAATTGAAAAGATCTATATTATGTGTTTATTTTGGGGGTTTGTCGAACATAGCGATGGAAGCGGGTATACAAGGTGCTAACCCTAGAATGGGGTTGACGAGGAGAAGAACTAGAGGAAGAGAAAGGAGGAGAATAGAGAGAGAAGGAGAAGTGTTATAGAAAGATTTTGATTTAATTCTTTGATACCTCATACATGACCATAGGGTCCCTATATATAGAACCCACGATGGTACAAACGTAAATAGCCCCAACGTATGAGATGTGTAAACAACTCTTAACTACAATTCAGCTAAATACGACTCGACTCATGCAACTCAACTCATACAACTTGATCCATACAGCTCGACCCATACAACATGCCTCATACAACTTGACTCATACAATTCGATCCATACAACTCGACCCATACAACTCACTCCTTACAACTAAATACTCATTATAATATAACCTCTAATACATAATTGATGGCGTGAATCCATAACATTCTACCCGTCCTTCAAATCGAGTTTGTCCTCAAGCACGGGCGAGAGTTGCACGACGTGATCATCTGGCTCCTTGATTTCTTGCCGGAACAACATCCGACAACGCGTTACTGTAGCGGAGACTGCAGCAGGCGTCAGGTCGTCAGCATGCTCCCCAATGGTATAAAAAATTGCACGGAGCAGGCGTGGCAGCGATACATACCGAGGAGCGACTTCCAGACATATCTGAAGGCGAGTGTGCCTGGTGGAAGGTCGAGGGATGAAAGACCTGTGCTGTATATGATAGGCGGAGATGATAAACGGTCGGCGAAAGGAATAATGTAACTAGAGGGGCCGGCAGAGCAGGTGGTCGGAGCAGAGGTTGTGGAATGGCGACCGCAGGGGACTTACGATGGTGGCACAAAATGTGATGGCACCCCCGCTGGGCTGGGAGGCAACAAAGCCGACGGTGTAAACTGCAGGGCGGGATCTACTATAGGCGATTGTGGAGCGAAACAAACAACAAAGAGCGGTGGCACTTCTCTGGCTGTCGGTGAAAGTGGACACTGTTCTAATTGAATCAATGGTGGGGGAGGTGGAAAATGTGTCGGGAGGTGGTCTACAGGGTCTGGCAGTGGCCGAGGTTGTATCAGCGTAATCAAAGGCTTTGGTGGAGCAATCATCGACGGTGGCATGACCGGCCAAGCTGGGACTGAAGGGGTGACATCATGATGACGATGGTGGAAGCGGAACCTCGAATGTCCCAACAACACCAATCGGCTGATGTGGTACTTGAGGCGTGACATGGAAACCAACATCTCTCATAAGCATTTGACAAAGGGCGGCCTCTTCCGAGACACTTATCTTCATGCCCAACTTTATTAATTGATTGAGTGATTAATTCCAATTAAGAATATTCATTAAATCAATTAATTAAATCCCCATGTGAAGAAAGGGAGGGTGGCTCGAGAAAGGGAAAGGCCTGCTCTGGTCCACGTGTGTCAGGTGGCTCGTTGGAACGAAGGCGAAGGCGTGCGTCCAACAGAAAAGAAGGCACGGTTCTGAGAGAAGACACATGTGGCTTGTCGTGCTTTAGAGAAGATGCTCGAAAGAACCAATAGCAAGGGGGATCCTCAGGCTTTCGCAGGACATGCTCAACTTTGGAAACGATGGTCCAGTAAAAGGCTGATCGCTGGAAATGACTCTTGCGCAATGGATTGGGGCGTGAAGATCTCGTCGAGACTGTCGAAGTTGCGGTGGGTGGCGTCGGCAAGGTTCGTCGATGCTAATGATGTCGTCAAGCGCTGATGTTGTCGTCGATCTCCAGACGGGTGCGTCAACATCAACCTTAAGAACGATGACATCCCGTTGGCAGCTGCGACTGGAGCAAGGGAAGAAGATGCATCCATTGGCTGAGAGCGTCGAAGTGATCGTCTTCAGTAGGGGTTGCAGTTTGCTTCCGTTGTTTCTTCGTGTTGCTGGCGGCAATGTTCTTGTGAGGCCGGCTATGGGATGGCTTTCGCTCTGATACCAACTTTGTCATGTGTTTATTTTGGGGGTTTGTCAAACGTAGCGATGAAGGCGGGGATACAAAGGGATAACCCTAGAATGGGGATGAAGAGGAGAAGAACTAGATGAAGAGAGCGGAGCCTAGAGATAGGAGAAGAGAGAGGGAGAAATTTTGATTTAATTCTCTGATACTGTTAAAGTGTAATGAAAAAGTCCATTAGGAGGAGCTCATGTATATTCTATTTAGTCTCACATTGTAGATGTTGAAGGCTCTCCCTATCTTTCTCTCTATATAAGTGTATGCACTCTTGTTTTTACAAAATAATAAAAGGTCTGGGTTATTTTTTTCTCTCTTGTATTTCTCTACATGGTATCAGAGCTATCGGTCCCATTCTAGGTGTTTACTGTTTTTGCTAACCGCGGTAACCTTTGCCCAACCACTCAATCGATCTTACTCTAGGTCTCTCTACCCTAACCACTAACCGATCTTACTCTCGGTCTCTCTTCCCTAACCGCCTAAGTTATCAAAGACGCAAGGCGCACCAAGGCGCAAAGGGCCCCTGGAGCTTAGGCGCAAGGCGCAGGCGCGCGCCTGAGGCACATGAGGCGGAAAAATAGGGGAAAAATAAAATTGAGCGAATTGGGTGCCCAATTCGCTGAAATTGTGCGATTTGGTCGCCTGAAATTGTGCGAATTCGCGGAATTTCAGCGATTGGGCGCCCAATTCGCTCAATTTCAGCGAATTGGGCGTCCAAATGCGCCTAGGGGATGCCTTTGGTGCGTCTAAGATCATGTTTTTGCCCATATCAAAAAAATTTTTTTAAAAAAATACCTTGAAAGGCCCGGGCGCGCCTTTGACGCGCCTGGGAGCCTGTTAAAGCGCGCGCGAGGCGCTCCTGAGGCGCGCCGGGGCCACGCCTTGGGCGTGCATCGCCCGCCTCAAGCTGTGCTGAGGCGCAAGGGGGCTGCGCCTGGTGCGCCCGGCGTCTTCAGGCGCTCCTGTTGCGGCTTCTCTTTTCTCTAACCGCTTCTCTCCCTTTCTCCACATCCTCCCCCCCTCTCCTCCCCGTCTCTCTCCATTTATAGAGGATCCTCTGGGCCCCGCCTCTCTCTTCCCGCTGCACCTTCCTCTTTCTTGCCGCTGCTTGTCGCGCAGCCATCCTCCTGCTTATCGCGCAGTTTGCCTTCCTCTTGTCGAGCGCAGTCTGCCCGCTGCGACTTCTCTACTCTACTCGCCTGCCAGTGTTCGCGCGAGTAGCCGCGATTTTATCCTCTCTATCCGCCACTGATCTCTTTTGTCCGCTGCAAAGTCTTACACGACCTTACCGGATAGTTCGCCGCGCTCTCTCTTTACTCGCCAAGTGAGCTCTATCCAAAGAGCTCTTCTAGCCGTCCGTTCTCGTAACCGCTGCAAGCTCTTATTACACGGCCTTGTCGAATAGTCCACTACGAGCTCTTCTAGCTTCTAGCCACTGCTTCCTGGATCTAGCCGCCGTGGGCTCTCCTTGCCGCCCGACCTCCTTCCTCTAGTCGCCAAGTCTCTCTTCTAGCCGCCCTTCTCTTTCTACTATGGGCTCTACTGTAATTGCCGCCCTTCCCGCACGTGCTGCTGCCCCACCTTCTGAAGGTCGGGATGAGCTTCGAATAACCACCATCTCTCTCAGCGGGAAGACCAATTTTGTCGATTGGGTCCATTCGGTTCGACGTGTTCTACAGACCAAGAGTCTTCTCCATCATCTCACTTGGGCCAAACCTGCTGATCCTACCGATGACTGGCTCCGTGATGACGGCCGGGTCTTCTCCACCATCTCACTTTCGCACCGATAATGCTCATGAATATACTAGCCGCACCTTCACAAACTTATGCACCGAATTTAGGATTGTCCATCAGACCTCATGTGCTTATACCCTCCAGCAAAACGGTGTGGCCGAGCGGAAGACTCAACATATTCTTGATGTCACTCGATCACGTATGTTGCAAATGCAGGTGTTCACCAAATATTGGAACTTTGCTGTCTCTACTGCCTGTCATCTCATCAATCGCATGCCCTCCTTCCGTGCTTGACTTCGCTTCTCCGTTCGGTCTCTTGTTTCCTTCCAAATTCTCCATTTTCCCTCACTCCCCGTGTCCTTGGCTGTAACTGCTATGTCCACTCTCTTGGACCACTGCATGACAAACTTGCCCCTCAAGCCACGAAATGCATGCTTGTTGGTTACTCTCGCACTCAGAAAGGATATGTCTGCTACTCTCCTGCGGATGAAAAAGTGCTCGTTTTCGCTGATGTCACCTTTCTTGAGGCACAACCCTTCTACTCCACCTCTTCCACACTGCCTCCACCTTCCACTAACTACTCGTCCGTGTAACACTCTCATCCGTCACATGAAATATAACAGAAGGTCCTGGCCGGGGCCCCACGCCATATACCACAGACAGTTCAATGAAGTTACATATTAATACCAAAATACTATAATAAAATTTCGAATCCTAACACAACATTCTAGCGGAAGATTTTAAATAAATTGGAAGAACCCAACACAAAACATGAATGTCCACTAAAACCATAACATGAATGAAAGTAAAAAATACACAAAGAGTCTTGGCCTTATGGACCTTACAATTGTTTACTTAAACAATATGCGTTTTACAGACTTCGACACGTAGGCAGACCACACCTGAAAATAGTAAAGGAAAACACTTCGCTTTGACCTTCAAGGGTCAACACAGCAACAAAGGCTTCAGCCCGCTACTTGCCACTTGGCTCACCTGTTCCTGCATAAGAACAATCCACCGAACGGTGACAAAACAAAGCAACGGTCAACTAAGGCTGACCAAATTATAACGACCCCACCCCTAACTCGGTGCGGCGGTGCTCCTTCCCTGCATAGCATTAGCAAAACCAAACATGGCTACGAAAGTGCAATATAAGCACACTTCACCACAGATGGTGGTGCTACGACCACACGCCCCGTGCACTCATGACACATTCTCGGTGTACCAGACAAGAACCAGGGTCCCACCACCGTACTCAGTGACGACCAACATACATGAGCATTAAATAGTCTTTCCGACTCAAGGCCTAAGACTCGTAATCATGGCTACGACAGGTAACACTACCCACAGGTCGATTGGCATAGCTACTGGGTACAGTTCGGTCATATCCCATTGCTCAAATCGCCAGAAGCAACAAGCCACGACGCAGGTCGACCTCCCCTTTCCCATTCCAACACACATAACCACGTTATGCTCGATGGTCGGCTCTCCAACCACCAAGCTGGGCTGTCCAAGCACTCAGTTCCACAACACTGGCCCCCAGGTCTCCTCGACGAGACAGGCCTCACAACAGCTCTCTCACAGAGCTACCGCCGGCGGTAACACTACCGCCGCGCAGTACCTGACCGAAACACGATTCTGCCCAGATTTCCGGGTGCTCTTTCGAGTTAGTCCCCAAAGTTCGCTATTGCAATCTACCGCGTAGAAACCCAAAAAACAATACAACATGGAGTCTTCTTCGGCAAAACAGGCATATGAAAAACATCACAAATCCAGACCAACCTGTCCAGATGAGCTTCACACACCTTGCCTATGTTCGTACTTCGTTTCCGAACTCTAAATGCAAAACTACGGGGATATACCGTATCTACCCGATTGAAGACCTCACGCTCACCGCACACTCGCAGGAGAGGGTTTCCTATGCAAAAGGAAAAGGATTTCACATGTCCAGGTAGAGATTCGTTACCCTTTGCGCTCTCTTCGGTGTCATGCCAAAGATCTAGACGGGTGAACACGACCGCAACGATCTTGCCTCCACAGATCCGGACTCGTCTTGCGAATCGGAGCTTCGGAACTCCAACAGTGGCGAGATCTCCTTTCTCTTCTTCCTTCTTCACTCTCTCTTCTCTCTAACACTTAAAAAGAGATGATCCCAAGGAAAATTGAGATGGAAACCTACACTCTCGGCCATATACCCGCAGGGGTGACCTCCAGTCGTCGGATCCATTATTAAAACCAGCGGATGGCCATGATTCGCTCAAGAATTCAGTTTACGAGCTCTACCGCCGCGCGGCAAGAAGTTACCGCCGCACGGTACCTCAATCGTTTAGCTTGTTAGGGACGCCACCGCTCAGAACTCGAATCGGGCGTTGACACGTGGACACGTCATAACTGCTCTGCTACCGCTCAGTGGTAAGGCTAACGCTGCGCTGTAGCCATCCCGAGAACTTGGCCAAATAAATCACCAAAACTACCGCCAACGCTAATACTACCGCCGCGCGGCAGTCACTCAACGCCTAGCCGAAGGCGTTGAGAGCGTTCAGTGTTATCGCCACGCGATAGTATACTACCGCCCCGCGGTAGTCACTCAGCGCTTTAAAGCTTTGAGTGGTAGCGCCACGCGCTAGCTTACTACCGCTCTGCGTTAGGTTCCCGAGCCCTCAGACAATTTAATTCAAAGGCTAACGCCAGCGTTAACCCTACCGTTGCGCGTTAGCTCTCAATTCTTCCTTTTTAGGATTTTTGGGGCGTTACAGTCCGGCTGGCCCCATCACGACTTTGCCACATCCGCCTCCTCCTGCTCCTCTACTTCCTCCACTACCAGTGCCCGAATTACCTCCACCACCTCTTCCACTTCTTCGTGTCTCTACTCGTCGCTCATCCAGGACAAATGCTCTACAACAGCTCCCTTCTACCGATGTTATCCTGTGGCTTGATGATTCAGCAACACCCTCTACGGCTCAACCACTGGCGAATTATGTCTCCCTACATTGCTTTTCTCTGCCTATTCTCAAATTTGCCACCTCTCTCTCCACCATTTCTTTTCCTCATTCTTTGCAGGAAACTCTCAAACACCCGGGGTGGCGTGCGGCCATGAACGAAGCAGTGACATCCCTCTGGGTTAATCAGACTTGAGACCTAGTTCCTCTCCCTCCAGACCATTTTGTGTTAGCTGCAAATGGGTCTTTGCTGTCAAGCATGCTCCGGATAGCACTGTTTACCGTCTCAATGCCCGTCTGGTGGCCAGGGGCTTCACTCAACAACATGGAATTGATTATGACGAAACCTTCTCTCTGGTCGGCAAGTTGAATACTGTTCGCGTTCTGATCTCCTTTGTTGTGCATAGACAGTGGCCCCTACATCAGTTGGACATCAAAAATGTCTTTCTCAATGGTGATCTCCAAGAGACTGTTTATATGCACCAACCGCCCGGGTTTGAGACCACGGGGGTGTCTCGTGTATGTCATCTCCGGCAGTCTATATATGACCTCAAACAATCTCCTCGCGCTTGGTTTGACAAATTCAGTAAAGTGGTTCGCGAGGTTGGTTTCACACGGAGCTCTGCTGACTTCTCTCTTTTCACTCGTCATCAATCAACAGGCACTGTGATTTTCCTTGTGTATGTGGATGACATTCTAATAATAGGAGACGACACCAACTGGATCCGGAACATCAAGCAACCATTAAACTCAGCATTTCAGATAAAAGATCTAGGCAATCTTCGACACTTCCTAAGGCTTGCGGTTGCAAGGAGACTTGATGGAATTGTCCTATCCCAATGGAAGTACTGCACTGATCTCCTGCAAGATGCGGGCTACCCTGGATGCAAACCTACAGACACTCCTATGGATATGAATCACAAGCTGTCTGCACATGGATCTGAGACTGATCCTGTTCTGACAAATCCAGAGTACTACCGACGCTTGGTAGAGAAACTAATCTATCTTACGGTTACACGACCTGGTATCTCATTCGTTGTTGGGGTTGTGAGCTGATTTATGCATGCTCTCCGGACATCTCATCTTCAAGCCGTCGAACGGATTCTCGGATACTTGAAAACTTCTCCGGGACAAGGACTTGTTTACAAACCGTCCTCTCTGTCTCTTGTTGCATATTTTGATGCTGACCACGCAAGTTCCCTTGATAGGCACTCCACGACTGGTTTTTGCACCTACCATGGTGGACATCTCATTACCTTGCGTAGCAAGAAACAGTCAGTGGTTACTCATTCCTCTGCTGAGGGTGAGGACCGTGCTATGTCAGCAGTTGTCTCTGAGCTCACCTGACTTTGAGGGTCTTCTCAGTGACTTGGGTCTCAAACTCTCCTCTCCGGCCTCTCTTTTTTTGTGATAGTCAAGCAGCCATACACATTGTCAAGAATCCTGTATTTTATGAGCGAACAAAGCATATTGAAGTTGACTGCCACTTCATTGGGGAAAAGTTCAACCGAAGAAGTTGGAGTTAGAGCATGTCGCTGCGTCAAGACAAGTTGCTGATATATTCATGAAAGCTCTCACTCGGACATTATATCATCAGTTCTTGTCCAAGCTTGGTGCCTACGACTTGCACGCTCCATCTTGCGGGGGGGGGGGGGGGGGGGGGGGGGGGGGTTAAGTGCAATGAAAAAGCCCATTAGGAGGAGCCAATGTATATTCTATTTAGTCCCACATTGCAGATGTAGAAGTCTCTCCCTATCTCTCTCTATATAAGTGTATGCACTCCTGTTAAAGTGCAATGAAAAAGCTCATTAGGAGGAGCCAATGTATTTTCTATTTAGTCCCACATTGTAGATGTAGAAGGCTCTCCCTATCTTTCTCTCTATATAAGTGTATGCACTCCTGTATTTACAAAATAATAAAAGATCTGAGTTATTTTTCTCTCTTGTATTTCTCTACAGATACCTCATATATGACCCAATGGTTCCAATGTGTTTGACCAACGATGACTTAAGCGCAAATAATCCCAACATAAGTGATGCATAGATAACTCCTAACTACGAATCGAATCGATACGACTCGACGCATGCAACTCAACTCATACAACTCCACTCATATCCCTACATACTCATAACAATATAACAGCTGATACATAACTGGCGACGTGTAATCCATAGCAATCTACTCCTCAGAAATTGCAGCTATAAAATAAGTGAGTTTCAAAACATAATTTTCTTAACTATCTTTGACCAATCAGACCCAGCAGTTTGTTAACTGGCCATGTTCTTACATTTTCTATATTTTGAATGATAACTTTTTATTGTATGCATTTTTTCCTTGATTTGTTTGATTTTGCATGATAAATTTTGATTTGTTCATTACTGTCCATTTGTTAATTAAATTTCAGAATTTTGAATCTTAATATTGGTATTTTTGATATCTATCATTTGGACATATAATGAGAAGATGATTATTTTTCAGGATACTTAATGCATTCTCCAAAGCACACCCAAAATCTAAAGTGCCTACAAACAAGAGGTAAACATAAGATCACCGTAGTTATTTCAATTAATTCTTAGCTGCTCTGTATATTATCAACACTTTCTGATTTTCAAACATTGTTGAATTCGAATTGTTATTGCGCTAACAGCCATAAAGTTATTTTTGGTGCATAAATTAAAATTAGTTATACTCAAATTGTGTTGTATTTAAGCTGAATATATATATATATATATATATATATATATATATATATATATATATATATATATATATATATATATATTTTGGATTATGTATCAACCAATTATCAATTTAACTTGTTTAATTCAAATATGTAGTTAGATTTACAATCCCCTTTGCATGTATGTAGACAGGAAATTTGAAAACAAATCAAAAGAGTAGTGTTTATGATGGTTTAGCTCAGTAATTTGTATTGAACGTTGGTGTAATGTTATATTCGAGGGTTTATATGGATATATGGATAAGATTTCCTAACTATACATTTGTACAAAAGTAATTTATTTATGTATTAAATGGATAAAGGACGAATTAATAGTTTTTATTTATTTATAGGCTTCTACGGTATTTTCTATTTATTTGAGAGTGGATACTAGTGATACTTGAGAGTTAAAGGAGCAGGGAAAAATCAGAATGTCCACCCCCACACCTAGATTCACAAATCATGATTATCTTATTTTGGCTGAATATGTAGTTATTTAGGATAAAATTTGACTCTTCTTTTTTGGTTTTCATTGTCAAAATCATGTAATTTTCTCTCTATTATCCTGGTATTTAAAAGGGAAGTAATGTAACCCTAAATCCTAAACTCTAAACCTTTATTTAAATTTTTTATGCTAGTTTGAGGTCCTCATTTCATGGATTTCATTTACAAGCTCATTCTAGTGAAAGTTTTCTTCTTAAATTTCTCAATAATAATTTATCATAATTTGTTGAGAAGATATAACCCATAGGGATGCCATAGAGAACAACTCGGGGTGAAAATTGTTCGGTCGGGTCGATTTGGTCCCAAAATGAAATCGAACTGATGGATGTCGGTTTCGTTCAGTTTTTTATCAGTTTACTAGGCTCGGATTCGGTTTTTCTATTTATAATAATGTTGAACTTCAAATTATACTTTCTTCTGAACTTAAATGTCAAGGAATAGGAAATACTTAGATAGATCATGTCACATGTAATTTAAAATATTATTCAACTTTTATAGATTCTCTACCTATGATATATTTGGCTCATACTATATGCACAAAAATGTTTCTAAATATTTTTATTGTGAAATTGAATAAAGAATAAAAAATAAAAATAAAAACTAAATACCTGCAATTTCTTCTTAGCGTGTAGAACATATATGACAAAAGATTTGTTTAGATCCAAATAATATTGAAACTATTAAAATGATATAAGTTGTATGCATTATTTAGTTAACACTATTAGTTGATGGTAGATATTTTATGTGGGTTATTAGTCGGAGCTGCACTGTCTTTTAGATGGGAAAACCGAAGCCAGACCGAACCATTTGGGACAGTGTAAAATTGGTTTTATCCCTGCGGTTTTAGGCAGTTAGGTCAATTTTCAGTTTTTATGCACACCCCTAAAACTAACATAAATTATACTTGCATGAATTATTTGTGTTGATAAAATAACTGTACTTTAATAGGGGTTTAAAATAGGTTAATTAGATATCATATAATCTATATAATGTCACACAGGTCAACGCAGTAAAGGGCATGGTGAATTGGGAAGTGGGAGCCATATACAATCCCAAAGGCCATATCAGGCCCGACCCTGAGAATGCTTATATTTTCCCACGCGTCAATAGGAACATGGCATGCCCATGTGGCAACCACATGGCGTATATTCCTATACATGAGTGTATGTACCCATGAGAATTGCTTCTGGTTGGGTTGGCAACCACACGTCTGTGTATATATGTAATACTATTGTATGAGTGACTATCAGGAAGGGAGGAAGAAAAATCTGCTGCTGCTTTAGAATTTTCTGGTTGATGTCTGAGATAATTTGTGAACACACTGAACGCTGAACTTGCTCCTTCATTTTTTGTCTTTTAGTTATTATAAATTATAATACATCTCAAACATTTCTTTTAAGCTGCATGATTCCTGTATAATTTTTCTGAACATCCTTCAGGTCTCTGATGCTCACTTTACAATAAAAAGATTGTGTTTGTGTTGTTGTATCCGCAGCAGTGAGTTTGAGGAGTTGGAAGCTACACCAAGTTTATCTGTGATGGAGGGTCCTTTGGAGCCACAATCTTCATCATCTGCTCCAGTTCCGGATGTACCGGAGGAGTCATTTGTGAACTTCTTCAGTGTATGCATTTTTGCAAAAAAAATCTTCCCCAAGAATTTTCTGAATCACAATGACCTCCGCTTTTTTTTTTAAAGTACAAAAACCTAATTTACAATGTTACACGACACCGCCACTCAATTAGCATGTTTTGATGATGCTAAAAGTAGAGGGGAGGTTCTCGTAATTTTGCAAATTCTTACGGGATGTCTTGGTAGTTAACCCCATATATATTATAATAGTAATAAACACTGTTTTTTTTACTTAGTATTATCAATGCTTTTTAGCACCATATTAAACTGTTTTTTTTTTAAATTTGTTTTTTTTTGGCATCAAGCACCTCTTATTTACTATTATCAATGTTTTATGTTAAATTGAATTTATTTCTGTTCTTTTGCAGACGGCTATGAACATTGGAAATGCATCCAATGCAACAATAGCTGGACCACAACATCAGTCTTCTACTCCAATTCTTTTGTCTTCTCATGCACCTAGTGTTCCATTACCTGTTGTGTCAACCATTCAACCCACGCTTTCTCTGCCGGCGGCTCCACTATTGTCAGTACTCGAAACTCATGAAGCTAATGGCGGCAACAACCTCACTAGTCTTGTGAAGCCTTCTTTATTTGCGCCTTCAGCTTCTACATTCTTGATGCCGCCAATTTCATCTTCCGTGCCAACTGCTCCTCTTCATCCTCCAGTCACCATGCAGCGTCCATATGGCACTTCTTTTCTCCAGCCCTTTCCACCTCCCAATCCACCTCCATCTCTCACTCCAGCTCAAAATTATGGCCCACTCATCAGCAGGGATAAGGTTCGCGATGCTTTACTGAGGCTTGTGCAGGTATTAATTGTGTTTCTTTTTCCTCCTTTTGCATGCTATCTAGCATTGTTTTGTTGAAGATTTTTTAATTTAAACTTGTGTGATGTAAATTTTCACATTTAATGTTTTGCAACCTAATTCTTTATAAAAAAATATTATCAGATATCCATTGTATAAGGGCTTTAAGACTAGTTGTCATTTCCCTCCTACATTAAAACTACGAGATTTGACAACAATAACAACAACACTACACTCCAGGTCGCCTAGATGGATTCTTTGTTGCCATTGTGCCCTATCTTTAATCATAATCTCACTAATGCCTAAGTACATTATGTCTTTCCTTATAGTTTCTGTAGTGAAAAGCAGAACCTTGTCTATACTTCTTTGTTATCAAATACAATGTATGAATACACATATATAGGAGAAAGAAAGAGAGACAAGTCCCCTATACAAGGTGTGTGACTAATGTATAAAGAGAGAAAATAAAAGACTAAATGGGCCACAAACATGAGTTTTTTTACATGGACTTTTCTAACACTCCCCCGCAAGCTGGAGTTGCTAGAAAGAAAGGTTGATAGCAAGGAGTAATCGCAGAGACTGGGAGGTTAGAAATTGGCTTGTTCGCCCGAAACCGTAGGTAGGACCGATGGCTCTGATACCATGTAGAGAAAAGCAAAACCTTGTCTACACTTCTTTGTTATCAAACACAATGTATGAATACACATATATAGGAGAAAAAAAAAGAGAGACGAATCCCCTATACAAGGTGTGAGACTATAAAGAGAAAATAAAAGACTAAATGGGCCACAAACATGAGCCTTTTTACGTGGACTTGTATAACAGTTTCATTCCAAGTCTTTATTGCTCCACCCCTCCCTCATTTAACATGCCTAATGACTAAATTCTCACGACTAATAGCTGCCTCTAATGGTCTCCTTTGTACGTGTCTGAACCATCTTAATCGAGCTTTTTGCATCTTCTCTATAATCGGCGCCACTCTTGTCTTATCCCAGATGTATTCATTCCTATTTTTATCCAGTCTCGTGTGTCCACACATCCAGCTAAGCATTCTCATCTCTGCAATTCCCATTTTTTGCTCATGTACACAATTCACTGCCAAAGACTTGGAAAATATAAGTATTTGATTGATACATATAAATAGAACTTCTATTAGGATGATGAAGGATCAGTGTACAAGAGTGAAATATAAAGCACAATAATTTTTATTACTTTATTTTGACTTCAAAAATATAAGTGTACGTACACATATATTAAAGTGATGAATGATATCTTAACTCTAAATCAAGGTGTGAGATTAATCTATACATGAAGGGAATCTCCTAATGTGCCAAGAAAGTGGGCCTTTATATTGGCTTATACATAGATCTCCTGCTCTCCCCTGCAAGTTAGAGCGTACAAATTGTAGGATCCAAGGTTGTAAACAAATTGCCGCTATAGTGAGCGTAATAAGACCTTGGTGGGATATCCAAAATTTGCTTGACAACAAGTAAATGTTGCAAATCAAGTTTGCCAAGTTGAACTTTTCTCGGACGAAATGACAATTGACTTCGATATGCTTGGTACGTTTTTGAAAATTTTGATTCGCGGTGATCTGGATGACAACTTGACTATCTCAGTAGAAAACGATCGGAGAGGGGAGCTTGACTCCAAGATCAATAAGAAGACTTTTCAGTCATGTGATTTCAGAAACAGTAGAGTCATCAAACAATACTCAGCCTCCGCAGAATAGTGTGCCGCCACTATTTGCTACTTGCTCTGCCAAGTGACCATGTGTCCTCCAAAATATGTACAATAACCACTTGTATGTCGACGTTCATTGAGAAATCTGACATAATCAACATTAGAATAGACAATTAATTATATGGATGAGGAGTGTTTATACACAAGCCCTTGTCGTGAAGCATTCTTTGAATACCAGAAGATTCACTCTACAATTTGGTGGTAGGATATCCGAGGAACATGTATGAAGTGACTAACTACACCGAAAACAAATGATATATCAGGTTGTGTGATAGTCAGATAAATAAGTTTGCCAACTAGGTGACGATAGTACTTCGGATTAGAGAGAAGCAAATCAAAGTCCGACGGTGTGCACAGAGCTTGTAGTTGACATCTATTAGTGTGACAGTGAGCTTGCAACCCGAGTAGTCCATCACCTCGGATGCTCGAGAACTTCCTACACAAAGGTGGGGCGAAAATAAAAGATAAGAAAGTTGCAAACCTGTGAAGGTCTGAAGATTAATGGTGAAAAGAGACATATTGAGAGAGGGTGAGCTGTAAAGGGGACGATATAGACTTAGTTGAATTAGCTGGCCATAGAGTGTTATCAGTAGGTGAAACTATCCTAGGGCGTTAAAACGAAAATGACGACGAATATATACGTTGAAAGGAGTAGGAGGTGTTGGTAGCACATATTGTGGAGAGTAGCCAAGTAGGTGCTGGGGATGTTGGGACGCAGATTAGCAGACGGTACGATATTAGGAGAGGTGTAGACGTGTTGATCCTCGAGGAAGGTGACATTAGTGGATGTAACTGTTTTTCGGTCGGTAGGAGAGGATCACACACAACCCTTCTGTGTGAGGGAGTATCCAACAAATAATATACTTAACAACGCGTTGGGGCAGTTTGTTCGCAGGAGGACCAAGATGATGGATAAAACAATCACTCTTGAGGACACGAAGAGTTAAGTGGAATAGATTTGTTGAAGGAAATAAGATGAACAATGGCGTCACAAAGTTTAAGATGGGCATGGACATGCAGTTAACTAAATAACATGCATTGGAGATTGGAAAGTGTGATCTTAAGAACCTGCATTTGAAATATCAGGGAGTGAGCAACCTCAAGAATGTGGCGGTTCTTCCGCTCGGCCACACCATTTTGTTATTCCGCTCAATGTATTGCAAATTTTCTGGAATTTGTGATTTGTATATTCACGCGCATTATCTGTTCGAAGTAGTTTAATTGAGCTCAAAAACTGAATACGAGTCTCTGCGATGAAGGAGAGAAATACACGTAGTAATTCAGAGCAATCACACAGTAAATACAACAATATCATGTGAGAATGATCGTCAATAAATGTAAAAAAGTAGTGATATCCATATAAACTAGCAGTTTCATAAGGGTCTCAAATGTCTGAATGAACTAAATCAAAGGGAGTAGAGCTTCTAGTACAATGATAGGAGAAGGTAGAATGATGGTGTTTTCCGTAGATATAAGATTCACATGTAAATTGAGAAAAAAGAAAACCAAGAAGAACATTCTACAGGACTCGAAGAGGAGCATGACCAAGACGTCGGTGTCAATCAACAAAAGTGATAGAGGAGAGAACTATGGCGGGGCGGTTCAGAGTGTATTGCCCATTTGACAACCGTCCTCTACCAATGATACTCTGTGTTCGCCAATCCTGTACCACAAAGGAAGAAGAGGAAAATGTGATGGAGTAGTAATGATCATAAGTAAGAAGACTGACAACGATGAGATGAGATTAAATTGAGAGCCAGGAATATGAAGTAAGAAGCTTGGGACAAGCAATGTTCGTGCACCGAGAAGGTTTCTGCGGAGGTATTCGTGGCCCGGAGTCCATAATCTAAGAGGGACTATGAGAAAAGCGGGATATACCTTCGTTGGAGATAGAGTCGGCAGAGCTAGTAATCCGAGTAACCAACCCTCGCAGATGCTGGAGTTTCTCCCGCATGTTGTCAATGTTAGAGAGGGAGGTGCTTGGCGTATCCACCATTGGAGAGGCGTTGGGAGGGTTCAGTGTTTGTATGGGAACCCATGTTTCCTGTAGCAGATGATCTCAATCTGATTTGCTTGGCAACAGTACATACACCGACGTGATTTGACACATGGAACCGATTTTGTTCATCGCGCCCACCATCTCGAGAACCAATGTGAGCTTCAATAGGTATTGGATTAGGGAAACGAAGGAGGCAAGGAAACATCAGTAATGGAGCAAACATCTTAGAGAAAGTGAATAGTGGGAGAAGATAAGGATGTTGACACAAACACTATATAGATGAGGGGGTATCTGGGGCCATCAAGAGCGCTATGCCAACAACCTCCTTAGCTCGTTGGGTAGAGAAATCTAACGTCAGAGGCTGATGTTGAATCCAAACCTCGACGGAGTCTTGTATCTTGCCACAAATGATATCAAGGCATCGTCCAAGTCTGGTTCGACGGTTTGGAGGTCCCTAAAAAGACTGAACAGATGTTGGAGGCTGCCCTTAACGGAGCAAAGAGACTGAAGTTTATCCCACCTGTTCTTGACAGTGTCGTGGTGCATAGCCATGCGATATGACTCACTCTCCATGGAATTCAGAATCCAGGACTGAACTCGGCCATCATCCCAGAGCCATTGAGCCATTGCTCTGTAGGAATGAGTGTAGGATGAGGACACGTATAGTCATGTAACTGATCGTAAATATTTGGAATAAGACTAGTGATGATGACGTTCACGATGATGAAGATCAACTTGAAGCTGTTTCTCTGATTCTTTCCTTACAAAATAGTAACAATAATAATAATAGTTTTTGTACTGCGGGTATACACATAGGCACAGTATGCTCACACTGCTAAACAGTTAGTCATTTGATATATGTATATATATGTAGCCATGTATATATATGCATGAATGTGTAATTATTTGTGCATGCATGCTATGAAATGTAAACCCCAGGTCTATGTAATATCAAAAAGCAAATGGGAGCAATCTGTAATTCTTTATTCTAATCACGAAGGAGGAGGTTTGAGGAGTGAATAGTAGTATATATATAGATATAAAATCCATATTTTTTTCTCAACCTGGCGTTTGTTGTGGCAGAACAATCAATTCATAGACATGGTGTACCGAGAGATGCTCAATTCTCATTATCCGTAGCAGCAGAAGAAGCAGCAGAAGAAGCATCAAAGACGGAGAATTTGGATTTGTCGAACAGTGTTATTATATTCTACTGTCAAGGAAGGTGAACCCTTAATTGTTGTGGTGTATAGCTTTGGAGTTGTTGTAAGGCTTTGGGCACATGTTTTCCTTGTGGATGATACATCTTTAGTTTCCTCTCAAAATTCTTTCTTTTTAAGGTGTTTGCTAATTTAGTCAAACCATTTTTTTTTCTGAAGAGTTATGATTAGACATTGAGCTTGTATTCTATCACCCCTCCCCCTAGGCCCTCCCTATCACAAAGAAGAAGAAGAAGAAGCTTGCGACATACACGGGATATTCTAGTGTAGCTTCTTAGACTAATATATTATGAAGGTGATTGTTAACTGCAATCCGTAATTGGTTAGTCGCACCCCAAAATCTTCCAATTTTTTGCGCCTTTTCGAAATACGCCTTGTATATGCAATTTCAGGAAAGATGTTCAACACGAAAGTTGTAGATATCGACGAGATCTACAACTTTCGTGTTGAACACGTTTTCTAAAATTGCATGTATAAGACATATTTCGAAAAGGCGCAAAAGCTGGACATATTTCCAAAGTACGCATTGTACATGCATTTTTAGGAAAAGTGATCAACACGAAAGTTGTAGATCTCGTCGATATCTACAACTTTCGTGTTGAACACTTTTCCTGATATTGCATGTACAAAGCGTATTTCAAAAAAGGCGTGAAAAATTGGGAGATTTTGGGGTGCGACTAGTAAAATAATGGGTTGTGGTTAACAATCACCATTATCAAAATGTATCCTTATAAATATGAAATTCATGCATATATCATCTATCAACCGTATGTTTGTCTTCCTTGTCTAGTACAAGGAGGAGAGCCGGGATGTAAGATTGAATAGAACCGTCAAACTTGATGATTAACACGGTGACAAGGTGGCGGTGTTTGACACGGTGGCGGCGGTTATGAACATAAGGTTAAATTGTCATTCGTTAACGCTCATCTAAGGAACTTCATTCACTTTTATGCTCAAACGAATGTTGTTTGTTAGGTGATTCACTTTTATGCTCAAAGGAATGACGTTTCAACCTATGCGTTCATGACCGTCACCACTCTGCCAAACGGAGGCTAAGATGTCGGTCAGTACGAGAAATATTTGACAGGGTGCATGAATTTTAATTAATTTTCATTACTCTACAAAATTATTGAGCAGCTTTAGCATGCATAAGGGTTCGTTTGGGACGCTGTGGCGGGCCGGAATGTCCGACCTCACTTAAGGAAGTTCATCCACTATTATGCTCAAATTAGTTTGTCATATTTTGAAACATTGTTAGCATTTTTGTCAAAACTCATCGGAGCAAAAACGATGCATCAAATCAAACATACCCTAAGTTTCTTGAAGGGCACAGACCCTATAATAAGTTTCATATTATGATAGTTATAACGTTTCTTGAAATTGTGGCAATAAATTGATATTACTTGCATTTGGGCCCGTGCCGTAATCAGTGGTTGTTATGTTGTTTGTTTTATGAGGAAAATGATGTCCATGACTTATGCCGCTCTCGAACAATATTAATGTTTGACAAAATACTCATTTCAGTCCCTAACGTTTATTCCCTTTAATATTTCAGTCCCCAACCTTTTATTTTGATCAAATCAGTCCTCAACCTTATCATAACTTTAAATTTTAGTCCTATTTAACTAGATAAATGAGTCATGACATTAAAACAACAGAAAAGTTACGGGAAAAAACTGAACATTGCGGAAATATTAAAGGGACTAAAAAAAGCTGAACATAGCTCATATTATTGAATTTTCTCCATCCATCTACCGGTAAAAAAATATGAACATTGGCGAAAAAAATTTCAGTCGCAATTAAAATCATGTTGTTCGACATTGCATAAAAAATTTTAATATTGCAGAAATAAACGATAAAATGGGTCAAAATCTGAACAATGTCAAAAAACAATCAAAATTATATTGTTCGACATTAAACTCTGATTACCTGCTGGATTTCAGTTCGAATAGGCTCTACAGAGGTTTATTAGAAACTCTGATGACTAAATCGCAGCAACCCAAAAATAAAAATTAGAGATCAATGTTCTTACATGAATTTCTAAAACATTAAAACCTCAATATCTAAAACACGGTTACCTGCTGGAATCACCACCCCGGTGGTGGTATCACCTGAAATCTCCGCATCTGTGGTGGTATCGCCCGGTCGCCGGGTACCGTGTCATCGCTTGTGAAGACACTGTGTGGTCGCATCGTGGATTCGTCCAGTGGAATATTTGCGGTGGAGCTAGCGCGTGGTAGGGAGAAGAATAGGATCGCGTGACATAAAGTAAATGAAAAAACTTATTGTCGTTTATTTGGGACTGAAATGAAAAGCTTTCAAATGTTGAGGACTACTCTACTCATAATGAAAGATTTGATACTGAAATATTAAATTCATGAAATGTTAAGGACTGAAATAAATATTTATGATAAGGTTGATGACTGATTTGATCAAAATGAAAGGTTGGGGACTGAAATATTAAAGGGAATAAAGGTTAAGGACTGAAATGAGTATTTTGCCTTAATGTTTTTCATCATTGTAGTAGTCATCGATTCTTCAAACTTTTGCAGAACAAAGCTGAACCCTAAACGACAGACAGATATGCAATGGCTGGCTACTACTAACAAGAGAATATACAAACAGCTTTCAGAGACGCGAACCCCTCATCGGAAAATAAGCAAGAATACAAAAGCCAGGAAGACGGCGACGCTGACAGCGGCGCAATGCACGTCGGCCGACCGATCCCTTCTTACTCTGCTTTCCACTCTGCAGCTTTTCCTTGCCAAATACTCCAAATACTTTGCCCTGGCCTCCGCTTCCTCCTCCCCCTTCCCCCGCCCTTTCCTCCCCGCCTCCATCGCCGCCTGCACCGCCCGCAGACCTTCCCTCCCGCTCACGCACACGCCGTCCATGTCCTCGACCGTCAGTCCCACCTCCAGCACATCCCCGGTACCCTTTTTCCACGCCACCACCGCGCTCAAAGCGCACCCGTTGGCCACCGTCGCGAACCGCGCCGTCATCTCCCCGGCGCTCCAGACCCGTCGTTCCGCCGCCACCATCCTCCGGCTCGACACGTTGACTGCCCGCCCCTTGGCTGGGTCTATCAATATCCAGCTAAGAGTCAGCTCCTCGGGACGCACCGATGCGGTTGCCGGCACGTCAATTCGAAAGGGGGAGGCTCGGAACCACTCGCTCGACGTGTTGGTCTCGACGGAGCAGGAGAAGATGGGCGAACCCCGGTGGTAGAGGTCGACGGCTGAGATCAGCTGGTCAGGGAGCTGGTCGGAGGTCGCACTGGCCCCTGGGGCTGCAGGGGTCGGAAAAGGATAGGCGTCTGCAAAGAATTGACGGGGGGAGGCGTCGAGGAGGGCGAGAAGACGCGGATGGTGGCGGAGCGACGGCCAGCTGGAGAGGCAGAGGCGGCGCCAGAGATCCGGGGCGGAGGAGATGGAGCGGAGGTGAGCGGTGGCGCAGCTTGCAGAAGCGAGGGACGGGCCGTCGAGGTGACTGAGAGCTCCGATGAGGACGTCGGGATGAACGTCATCTATGGTGGTGGGATCGCCGGCGGAAGTTACCGCGGTGGCCATTTACAACTTGGAAGAGGATGGAGTTGTGGCCGGATATTTGAATTTGCGCTTCTTGCGTCTGCGTATTTATATTTGTAAAAGTGGCGCTGGTTTTGGAAGCTTTCCTTCCTTGAAACGACGGAGTCGTGATTGGTTCGAAATTGCGCGCGGCGGAGTCAAAAGTCGTACTTTTGCCGAGCCAATGCTTTGAACCCGTGCGTAATTATTATTATTATTATTATTATTATTATTATATAGAAAGAATTAAATGCAAGTGGGCTTGGTCAAGCTCATTGTTTCTCACAGCCCTCATTGTGGGGTCTCATCTCAAATGTAGAGAATTTTTGGTGCGTGACCACCGAAATAGTGTAGGTGCACGATCTGTTTTTATAAGCTAATTTATAGTTGTAACCATTTGTAACTGTAATTTATAGTTGCAACTGTTATTTATAAGTGAATTTATAGTTGTCACAATTTGCAACTGTAATTTGTGAGGAATTAGGCTCTGTTTGGGGGGACTTATTTTTACCGGTCAAGCGGCCACAACCGCATGAACCGGATCTTAATTAAGGGCAGGTTCATACGGTCGTGACCGCTTGATCGGTGAAAATAAGTCCTCCCCAACGAAGCCTTAATGTTCTTAAGAATTTTAAAGTTGTAACAATTTGCATCAACTCTAATTTTTGAAAAATTAATGACCTTAAGAATTTATAACCGTACTTTTACTTTTTTTCCACAAAATATATATACACGAGATCTTAAAATGACCGTAGAAATACTGGAATGGGTGATGAATTCACCGTGATCTTCGAGCACGGGTATAGCCCGAAAAAGCTCGTGTGTGTATGTATATGTATATATATAGTACAGAGAACCGACCGAAACCTGGCCCCTAAACAGAGAACAGACCGAAAACTTTAACCCTTCAGATTTGCCATTCACATGTCAGTATTCATAGTACAGGTGTACATGACAATTATAAATGCAAATAAGGCTAACATATATCATGTTCATGAAGGCTGCAATTCTCAAATTTTGATCATTTTGGTGACTCGGGTTCTGTTTGGTGGACATATTTTCACCGGTCAAGCGGTTACAACCGCATGAATCGGATCATAATTAAAGTCAGATTTATGTTGCGTTGTCATAACCGCTTGACCGGTGAAAATAAGTCCCGCCAAACGGAACCTAGGTCAAGCATACCTTCTCCAAATATGAAACCGAGAAGAAATTACGATAGTCACCCTTACTCCTCTTCCCCCTCCTCGCACAACTCTACGCCGGGTTCTTGGAGTCATCGATCTCCTCCGGTCGCGGCTCTGTTAGGGATTTCCTCAATTGTATGCATGCATGCAGCGCCACCGACAGAGCAGAAACCCTCCCTCCTCCTCGCCGCATGAAGATTTCTTCTCTTCCACAATTGATTGACACAAATTTCTCCCATACCATATACATGTGTATGCTTTCGGTCACATATATAATTACCAATTTCTACTCCACTACATTGCGCGCGCGCACAGCCAGCTAATTGAGGGAGAATTAACGGAGAATTGGGTGAATATATAATTCATTTTATTAGCAGATTTCCTTAATTCAAAACATTACAGACTAATCAGGCATATATATATATATATATATATATATATATATATATATATATATATATATATATATATATATTACACTCAAATTAACGCAGGAAACGGAATCTGGCCGTTAGATCAACAAGCTCTAACCTTTGAATTAAAAAAATTCCTTGACGAGGGATATGCTCTCTGTCTCAAAATAAATCTCGTTTAGCCTGAGAACAACATTAACATCGAAGAAGGGAATTTTGACGGAATAAATAAAAAAAAAAGCGGGCAATAAAAAATAGGGTTTGATATATATATATATTACACTCAAATGGATCCCAAACTTGCAAAGACAATGGCGTCCCACACAAATGAAGGCGAAGGAGTGCGGGAGCTGCGTCTGGGGGGAATGTAGGAGGGTGACCTGGATTCATAGGCGGAGGCACGGAGAGAAGCCGGCCGGCCGGCCGGTCGGATCTACAGGAGCCCGGCTTCGTTCCTTGAAGATATCCCGAGTGTGTTGTCCCTGATAAATCGTTCTTTGGGGGGGCGTTTTGGGCAAGTAGGGGCATTTTGAACCTAACTTCTCTGGGGGCATTTTGGGCAGGACGGGGGCGTTTTGGGAATCACTTTGCTGAGTACATTTTGGGAAAAACTTTTTACCGGGGGCATTTTGGGAATTACTTTGCAGGGGCATTTTACGTACAGCTTTTATCTAGGGATGTTTTGGGCAGGATTTCTTTACAAATGATGGACGAGGAGCTCCAGCTGGTTGAAGCGGCGGTGAAAACAGCGAGCCTCTGCAACTGCTAGGGTAGGGTTTATATAATTATATAATTATATATCAACACTCAGGCTCTACCTTGTAGCAAACTCTACCTTGGGACTCCAGATTAATTAAGGCGATTGATATGCGCACTACATTTTTGGATATTCGCACTACGTTTACTTCTAATTTTCCGCGCATTTTGAAAATACTCCTTGTATATGCTTTTTTAGGAAAAGTGTTCAACAGGAAAGTTGTAGATCTCGACGAGATCTACAACTTTCGTGTTGAACACTTTTCCTAAAAATGCATGTATAAGGCGTATTTCTAAAAGACGCGAAATCTGAGCGTATTTCCTAATGTACGTCTTGTACATGCATTTTAGGAAAAGTGTTCAACACGAAAGTTGTAGATCTAGTCGAGATCTATAACTTTCGTGTTGAACACTTTTCCTAAAAATGCATATACAAGTAGTATTTTCAAAAGACGCGAAAAATTAGAAGTAAATGTAGTGCGAATATCCAAAAGTGTAGTGCGAATATCAATCGCCTTAATTAACTCATTTCTCAGATCTCTCACTTGTAGCCACCGCTCTGCTTCGACGCGAGCAGCAGAGCTCTGAGGCTATCTCTCCAACGCTTTCCTGAACACTGAATTGTTGTTGACGAGAAAGAAGATAAGCTAAGCCGACATTCAAAACTAAAGTGGTCAAAGTTATCTTATGTATAATAATTGTAATAAGTTCAAACTATGTTTATTATTAGAAAAAGTAACGAGTGAATATGAAATTTAACAAGCAAAATATTGTTTGATAATTTATTGGAACAGAATAAAAACAAAACGACAAAATCTTCTTGCTCAGAATACAATAACGACAAGGCGTCTTCTCCTTTTTCCCGATCAAAACTTGCGTCGGTTTCGATTTCTCTCGTGGGAAAGTGCGGCGGAGCGGTTACGGGATGGAGGAAAACGTGAGCGACGAGGGCTAACTTCGAGAATGTTAAATCTCGCTTGAAGCATCCGAGTGGTGATCAAAGTGGAATCACCTACCCGTTGCCCCTAGGTGGGTATAAATAGGCAAACCCTTAGGAGTTACTACGGGTATGGGTTAACCATGTACCTTAACTGACCCGTTAAGCCTCCGAACCCGTTATTCGTCCAAATATACACTAACAATGGGGGCGGCGACCAGGGTGACGTCCGCCCCATTTGGCAAAGAAGCTAGCCGCCCAGATCGGGGCGGCCCTGCCTCCTGCACGGGAGTCCGGCACGCCGGGCGGCAATCTTGCCGCCAGGTCCAGGGGGTGAGGAAACCGACCCTCCGCGTGTCGGCGGAGGGCTGGGCGATGAAGAGTCCGCCCGGTCCTGGTGGTTACGACGCAACGGCAGTTGGTGCACCGGTTGACGGTGGCACATCAGGTGGTTGTATGTGGTTCTATGGGTTCGGTTGAGGCAGCTCAGGGGAACCCCATCATTAGGCAAAATAGAGAAATCAGTCCTTCAACCCTATATCCTAAAAAAAATCGTCAGACCGGCCGGTCCGACCGATCGGCTTGAACGAAAAGCTAGGAATTGTGTCCGGTTCCCGTAACCGGGCTGGTCATTAGAGTGAGTCTCTAAACCTAATTTTTTAAAAAATACCAACTACGCTAGGATTCAAACCGATACCTGCAACATGATACAAGAAACCTAACCACTAAATCACAATTAGTTGATTATTATTGAATTATATTTTAAATATACAGATAATATTCATTTTAATTAACATGTAATATTATTATTCATATTTATTAATGTAATATATTTAGTCTTCTTGTCTTAGATATATACTGGATATACCGATATTATTTATAATTAACATATACCTTTTTTATTTGTATTTAACACACACACACACACACACACATATATATATATATATATATATATATATATATATATATATATATATATATATATATATATATATATATATATATAGCATATAATTAGTTTATTAATTATGTGTTAGTTTTAACTTATATTCTATTTAAAATATTATTATGACATTTTTATTTATGTAAAAAATATACAATGATGATAAATTGGCAATATCATAAATAAAAAATGAAATAAATTTTTTTTTGAAAAAATTTGATGTAATAATAATTATTTATTTTTCAAATCTTTTTTTGAAAATATTGATATAAATTGATCCTATTAAATGATTTTTTTTTATCTCTGTCTTCACGGGATCCAATTTGAAAACCTTATACTTTATTTTGCAAATTTGACTAATTTATTTGATGATTGTTAATCGCAACCCGTTATTTTATTTGTTCCTATTAAATTGGTTGGACTAATTTAATTTTTGAATCTTTTCAAAAATCTGCACTGCGTCTTTGGAATTATGCTCGGTTTTGTCATTTTCGAAAACGTCTTGTCAATTTAGAATGTTCAACGAAAGTTGTAGATCTCGGTGATATCTACCTTTCATGTTGAACACTTTTCCTTAAAACAAAGTGTATTTTGAAAAGACCTAATCGCCAATTACGGTTTCGTTAACAATCACCATTAATTTTCCCATATTCCGTTAGACATTAACGGAACAAGCCCAAAGAATTTCCGTCCTATATAAATTTCTTTTTTGACAAAAATATGTAAAATTAATTGAGAGACTCACTGAAGTGAATTCACTATTTACTAGCCAATTAATTAATTATTATTATTTATTCAAGGCCAAGCTCCTCCTCTCCTCTTCAGTAGTGGCACTTAATTGGGACGCCCAATTACTAATTCAGGCAGATGGAGACTCCTCTCCGTGGCAGATAAATCCATACATACGTGCATATGGATCAACGTCAGGCGTCGGCGGGAAGCCCGCCAATGAGGAGCAAATCACCGGCACCCTCTCCCTCATTCACCAGCCTGCGAGCGTACGGGCTCGCGCTGGCGCAGACCCACCGGCGATTCGGCCGCCGTGCGGCGTCGGTGACGACAGCATGCGAGGAGATGAGCCGAGTGCGGGCGCGGCTCCGGTTCCGAAATGGCCGCCACGCTGCGTTGGACCGACCTTGTTTGCCTCGGCATTGGCGGGATGCTGGGCGCCGGCGTCTTCGTAAGCACCGGACGCGCCGCCCGTGACTTCGCCGGCCCTGCGGTCGTCCTCTCCTACGCCATTGCCGGCCTCTGCGCCCTTCTCTCTGCTTTCTGCTACACGGAATTCGCCGTCGACTTGCCCCTCGCCGGCGGCGCTTTCAGCTATTTAAGGGTCACATTGGGTGAGTTAATTAATTACATGACCTCTATCTTCTAATTAATCAGTTTTTCCTTAATTAATTTCCCCCTGCTACACTCGATCCATCCATCCATCCATTGGAATTCGAATGTGCGTGGATAATTAATTATTGCCCAATTAATTTCGCAATCTCGCTCTTGCAATAATTAATGTCAATAACTCTTCAGGTAGAAATTGATTAATGGGTATAGTTGATGCAATATTTTAATACCATTGTTATTAACACTATACTTTTGGATATTCGCATTATGTTTACTCTTAATTTTTTACGCCTTTTAAAAATACTCCTTCTACATGTATTTTTAGAAAAAGTGTTCAACACGAAAGTTGTTTGTCGATCTCGACGAGATCTACAACTTTCGTGTTGAACAATTTTTCCTAAAAATGCATGTACAAGACGTACATTAGGAAATACGCTCAGATTTTGCATCTTTTAAAAATACGTCTTATACATACATTTTTAGGAAAAGTGTTCAACACGAAAGTTGTAGATCTCGTCGAGATCTACAACTTTCGTGTTGAACACTTTCACTAAAAATGCATCTACAGTGAGTATTTTCAAAAAACGTGAAAAATTAGAAGTAAATATAGTGTGAATACTCAAAAGTGTAGTGTTTATAATAATTACCTATTTTAATTAGGGATGAATTGAATATTATATAATATTGCAATCAATGCAGGGGAATTTGCAGCGTTTTTAACGGGTGCAAATCTGTTAATGGAATATGTGTTCTCAAACGCAGCGGTGGCGAGGAGCTTGACGGCGTATTTAGGAGCGGCTATTGGTGTGGAAACGGAGGTGAAGTGGAGGATCACCGTCTCCGCCCTACCCCACGGCTTCAACAAGCTCGACCCTCTCGCCGTCTTCCTCATACTCGGCCTCACACTCTGCATATGTTACAGGTTCAAAAATAAAAATGCTACCTTGCTTCTTTTAGCTGAAAAACTATTAATAAACAAAAGCGCGCAATTAATGACTTTGATTGGATTCAGCACGAAGAATAGCTCGAAGCTTAACATGGCGCTGACTGCAGCACACGTAGTCTTCGTTCTGTTCATCATCGTCATGGGGTTCTGGCGCGGGGACCGGAAGAATTTCACTCGCCCGGCGAGGCCAGGGGAGCACGCCGGAGGCTTTTCGCCGTACGGTATCGGCGGTGTGTTCGACGGGGCGGCGGCGGTTTATTTGAGCTATATTGGCTACGACGCGGTGTCGACCATGGCGGAGGAGGTCAGCAATCCGGCGAGGGATATTCCGATGGGCGTCTCCGGCTCCGTGGCGGTGGTCACGGTTTTGTATTGCCTCATGGCCGCCTCCATGGCCATGCTCGTCCCCTATGATGCCGTAAGTTCTTCTTCTTCCTCTTAGCTTTTTGCTGCCAGTCGCCTTAGGCTTCATTTGGTTCGGCGGTGGCGGGTTGATCCGGCGGGTGGAAACGGAGGGTTCGAATCGGAGGGGGAGGTGGCTTCTCCAAACGGAGCTATTTTGGGCATTTCTCAAGGCGGGCGGGTGGAAACAGAGCAAACGCCGCCGAAGATTCATTTGTTTACCCGCCTTCCGACGGCGTTTGCCCCAAACGAAACGGCAAAATGCCGAACCAAATAGAGCCTTAATTTCCCTTGACTACCTTACGTCTTTAATCCGGGAACCCTTCGCTGCTTTTTTCTTTTCCAATAATCTTGGAATTAGATATTGCGATACTATTTAGGGATTATTATTTACTGTACTATTAATGGTAATATTTTAATTTAAGTATAATTTAGCATATATATATATATATATATATATATATATATATATATATATATATATATATATATATATATATATGATACATCTCAAATGAGGGCAAGATTAGGTGTGGGCGTATGGACAGACCTTTTTGGGCGTGGAATAGGCAGCCACGCCAAACGTGGGATCTAGCAAGCCCTACACTCAGGGGCGGACCCACCTTGGGTTGAGCGTGGACAGTCGCACACTCTAGTTTTTTTTAAAAAAAACTATAGCTAATATCCTATTTTTTAAAATTTATATATATTAGCCACAAATTAAACTATAAATCGTAGCTAATACCTTATTTTTTAAAAATTTATCAGTATAAGTCACGGTTTAAACCATGATCAATACCATATTCTTACAAAAATTATAGTATTAACCATGGTTTAAACCATGACTAAGGCTCCGTTTGGGAGGACTTATTTTCACCGGTCAAGCGGTCACGACCGCATGAACCAGGACTTAATTAAGGTCCGATTCATGCGGTCGCGACCGCTTGACCGGTGAAAATAAGTCCCCCCAAACGGAGCCTAATACCATATTGTTCAAAAAAATATTATTATGCATAGTTTAATAGTATCAATCAAACAACTTGTAAATCCGCCTACACAAAACTTTTGCGTCCGCCACTGCCTACACTATATATCTACTACCCAGCACCTATCCAAAAGGACAATAATAAACTTGTGATATAATTGCACTCAATAATCTCAATTTATCATAATATATAAAAAAAAACACACATTATATACACCAACAGTTCATGCACTTCAGTAAACAAATTCTCAGAGAACACAGACTCCATTTGTCATCGCGCACAGGCGCGATGACAAATGTGCGCCTGTGCGCGATGACAAATGTGGATGTGATGGTAATGAATTGTAGTTCATAAACGCCTCACTTTACCTAAAAATATTTCAAATTTATATTCAAAATTAATACTGTTTTTTTGGCAGCGGTCATAAGTCATAACATATTATGTATATTTTGGGATGATGGTGTAAACTCTCTCATAACTTTAATAAATAAATGAAAATGAAATGTTTTTTTTTGGAGTAAAAATGGGAAAGAGAAATAAAAAGACTGCGGTCACTTGCGACACACGTAGCACGTGGGAAAGTATGGCGACTTTATCATCCTGCCCTGGATTGTCTGCTTGTCTAGTTTTTGGATCACTTTCATGATTTCCCGAATCGCGTTCGTCCAATAAATCTCCTCCTCATCGGGTGGTGGGGTCAAGTTCTTAACTGGGCCTTTGGTGGGCCAGATCTTTCTACCTAGAAACGATTGGCCATATATTTGGGCCTACTAGTGCTATATGTGCAGTGGTGTTATAATAGATAATAAAACAGTAATAAATGGATAATAATGAGAAAAATATCCACATCAAAAAATATAATATGCATAGTCATTCATTTATATTAAGATTTCATATTCTTGTGGTAGCTTCATTGATTTTGGAGCTTTGATTTCATATTATGGATTAGATCGAAGTTGAATCACCATTCTCCGCGGCCTTCAAGGGATCGAACGGCTGGGGATGGGTATCGAGATTGATTGGTGCGGGGGCCAGCTTCGGCATCCTCACATCTCTCCTCGTATCGATGATGGGCCAGGCCCGCTACCTCTGTGTTATTCGGGCGGGCCCATGTAGTTCCCGCCCGGTTGGCTGAGGTCCATCCACTCACTTCCACACCTGTCAACGCTTCCCTCTTTCTCGGTGAGTGAGAACATTTTTTCTTATTAATCTTTTGGCCGTTACCCAGTTTTGAATAATCTTTACCGTTAATGATAATGTTTTTTTTATTCACGCAGGCGGGTTAACGGCGTTCATCGCACTGTTCACGGATCTCAACGTACTCCTAAACCTGGTCACGATCGGCACCCTGTTCGTCTTCTACATGGTGGCGAACGCCGTCATCTATCGACGCTACGTGTCGCTGGGGTCCACGAATCCCTGGCCCACCGTCGGCTTCCTCGTCCTCTTCTCTCTCTCCGCCGCCACATTCACTTTCTCTTGGCGTATTCTCCGTTTCGGCGGCGGCGGCGGCGTCGCCAAGGTCCTGCTGCTCTCCGGGAGCGCGGCGACGGCTGCTGCGGCCGTCTGTGCTTTCGCGTCATGGGTCCCACAGGCGAGGAAGCCGGAGTTATGGGGAGTGCCGCTGATGCCGTTCGTGCCGGCGATCTCCATCTTCCTCAACGTCTTCCTCATCGGCTTGCTGGATTGGCCGTCGTACGTGCGGTTCGGGGCGTTCACGGCCTTGGCGGTGGTCTTCTACCTGCTGTATGGTGTGCATGCGAGCTTTGACGCGGAGGAGTGCGGGGAGCTCACGGCGGAGCCATCAAATTCCTTCTCCGCTGCGCGGCCGTCGGCAGGCGGCGGCCAACAGTAGGAAGCACATAAGGTGTAATTTGGTAGGAAATTTTAATCTGTATCTTCTTTTAGATTCTTTCTTGCAAAAATCGCAGCTTTAAAAATTTTTGAAATTTTTTATTATTATTATTTCTATTGCGGCTGCAAAATGCGCGCAGTCATGCCTTATTGGCTCGGTGACAATTTATCCAAGCTACAAATTGTTCAGATGTTCATAAGTAATTTATTTTGAGATAAATTATCTTATTAAATTTCTAGATATATCCCAAATTTCAGGATAAACCCGTGATAAATCTTAAACCTATATAAATCCCTGGCTAAATTTTAAAATAAATATTTAAATAGCTAATATAAAATAAAAGGATCTAAAATAAATATTTAAACAGCTAATGAGTTTTTTTTTTTGGACATTATTATTTGCAGATCAAATTTATTAATTCATAATTTTTTATATTCATAGGTTTAAAGTGAGTTATTTATTCAAAAATTTTGTTATTTGCAAACCAAAAAAAAACAGTGATACTTGCAAAGGCAAACAAAAAACAAACAAAAAAACAAAGTTTGTAATAAGGAGAAGGCATAATCCAAACACACAATAACACAAAAACCAAGAATCCAACAAAAGAGACCAATACCTACACCAACGTCTAATAAAGTTTGCCTAATATATACAAACAGTGGTACGATAAGGAGAAGGCGATGAATCTCCCCTAAAATTTCACTCCAAACCCACGAAAGCCATAACACAAAAACCTAATATGCCGGTAGGACGAACAGAGGTGGCTGCGGTGCCGGCATGCATAAGTGATAGAACTCGAAAGTAAAGGGAACATGGTGAGGGATTATAGAAGAAGCAGTGGCGGAACTAGGATTTTTGCCCTATCCAGACACTAATTAAAATTAAAAAAAACCATTAAAAAAATCAAAATAGATAAATATTCAGTACATACACTAATTCTTCAGAGGGGGAATAATGCATAATGATAGTAGGCTATTAGCATTACATTACAAAACGATTTAAAGTTGTGATGATAAAGCATAAAAAACGTATAATTAAACAAGCATGTAGCAAATAATTTCTCAATAGTAAACTTGTGTGATAAAGCCGTAGTATCAGAAATATGGACAAAACCAAGAAATCTTTCAATAATTTTACCCATTTTATCCACATATCGCAAAACAATTGTCATTTGTTCTTTAGTTGAGATATCCCGAGACTTGTAAACTAAAATTGCAAAGCATTCTTGACCAATGTCATCAATGATTTTGTTCTTTGTGACACTTACAATTGCGGAAATAATCTCCTTTTGTATCTTTGATGATGTTAATTGACAATTACTTTCATTATTTTTCAATACAACTGCATTGAAGCTATTGTTATGTGATGCTAAAAAATGTAACAATGACAAAAATTTCCTTTATTTCACAACAAAAATGTGCAGAAAACAATGCACTTTGTTTCTCTGAAAATCTAAATAAAAGCATAAAACAACATTTAAACAATCCACTCATAAACTGATATAATCTAAAGACTCAAAATGAAATCAAGGCATATAAATCAATACACTTTTCGTTGCTTGAACTACAATAAGCAATTTTAAATGGCATTCCGTAGAGTAAATGAATCTAATACCTGAATATTTCTCAGAAAAGGGACGTATCAGGCGGCGGCCATAAACGAAAAGTTTATGGAAAAGTGGAATCACCCATCCAGCAATCCTCCTAGTCATGGCTCGGTACCTATATAGAAAAGCAAATAATGATTACTATTACTTCTCAGTTTTCACATCAATACTACCATAGGTCCATAAGCTAACACAATATCTTGCAAACTGGACCTCTGAGCTTTTAACTTCGCAAATTTATTTGTCGTGGTTAAGAAACTGGAATAAATCTACTGAGAAAAATCTACTGGAATAAACCTAATTACTAAAGAAGGGCTTAACTTGCCATCAAAGCTATTTGGACGAAGACCGAAAAGCTTGCAAGTCGCCTCAAATAACTGAAATGAGGAGAGTAGGCCAGGCCGCCAGGGAGAGAGGGAGAGTCGGCAAGAAAGACAAAATGGCGGAAATGCGAAGGCCTCAGGAGATTTTAGGTTTTAGGAAATGAAAAAGTCACGCATATTCACGGTTTAGGCGGAACGGTGGAAAGGCAAAACAGCTCGGGAGATTTAAGCGGAAATAATCCGTAAATTTTGTATCTAAGTATAGAAATATTATACCTAAATAAATATAAATGGTTTTAAATAGGTCTACCTACTGTTTTTTTCGCCAAAACTGAACCCGGGCACGTGCTCGGGTGTGCCTCTACACAGTTCCGCCCCTGAGAAGAATCATGCATAGGCTTGTCGCGCTTCTCCTTCTGACCAGATGGCAAGACCAGTGGTGGAACTAGGATTTGAAAACTGCCTAGGCACAATAAATTTTAACATGCATTTTATTGAAAGTAGAAGAAGATAACAAAACATTAAAAAAACTTACAGATCAACAAGCGACTTTATGTTGACACATGCTCTGAAAAACGTGAAATAATTTCATCAGTTGTAATTGTATCTGCAACGTCCTTTTCAATGTAAGCCATCAAACAATCATTCATTCATTCATCTCTTATTCTGTTTCGCAGACGATTTTTTATTGTCTTCATTGCAGAAAATATTCTTTCAACACTAGCTGTTGCAACTGGTAAGAGGCAAATCAACTTTAACAATCTGAAAACTAGTTGATAAATCTCTTGTTTTTTTAATTCCACTATTTTTTGACGCAATCCACTGATTCCCTTAACTTCTGAAAATATATCTGGTGATGCAGTTCACATGTCACAAATGTATATGTCAAGTTGTTTTTCAAGTAACTGTAACTCTATTGGAGTAGAATCATATGGATATAATTCAGCAAGATGAATTAGTTTTTGTTTATCATAAGCAGCAAATTGATCATTTGTGTCAAGACAAGCGACACATGACAGCAATTCAGTGTTTACTTCATCGAAACGGTCATTTAACTCATTTAACATCCAGTCAAGCACTGCATTTTATATTTCAATCCTGAAAAAATGTAAATTTGTAATTTTACGTATGTTGCGTCTTGATCTACCTGATTGAACAAACTTTTCATTCATATTTGGAACTTCTATATCATGTTTACAACAAAACATAGAGACTTCAACAATAAAAGATTTCCACTCAATTTCATTATTTATCATCTGTAATAATATCAATTTTGACAACTTTACAAAATGCATTGCGTTGACAATATCTTGATCCTTTTTTGCAACGCTTGTGATAACTCGTTAGTTTTTGACAAAATAGTTTCATCAAATGAATCACAAATGCAAATTTAAAAGTCAAGATAGCTTGTAACATTGTGCTTGTCATACCTCTTTGGTTTCCATCTGGCCCATCAAATACAACAATCTCGAGTACATCAACAATCGATGAAAACATACAAATGAAATTTAAAACTGTCACATAATGTGAACCCCATCTCGTGTCTCCGACACGTTTTAGCTCTAAAGCTTGATTTAACCCTTGACCACTTTCCAACTCCCCACAACCGAGCTCTCTAGCAACCCGATCAACTTCCAATGCTCGAAGAGAATCACGTCGTTTACAAGAACCACCAACAATATTCAAAACAGTGCTAATAAGTGTGAAAAGCTCGGCAATATCAGAATTTTCGTCTGTAACCGCTACTAGCACCAACTGTAGTTGATGTGCAAAATAATGAACATAAAAAACACATATGTTTTCATTCAAAATCAAAGCTTTTAGCCCTCTGAACTCGCCTTTCATATTGCTAGCGTCATCATATCCTTGCCCACACAATTTAGATATAGTATGACCATATTGCATAAATAACGACTCAATGCCAACTTTTAAAGATAATACAGTAGTGTCGGGTACATGAACAAAACCAAGAATACGCTCGACAATCCTGCCACTGGATTTCACATAGCGTAACACAACGAACATCTGCTCTTTTGTAGAAACATCATAGGATTCATCCACTAAAACTGTAAAACAATCTTCTCCAATCTCACGAACGATTTTTTTGTTGTCTCCGTTGCAATTGCTGAAACTATTTCTTTTCAAATCTTAGGGGATATAAGCTGGCAATTTCGAGGAGCATTTTGAAGCGCAACTGCCTCAATGTCATCATTATGCAAGACAAGGAAATTCATAAGCTCCAAAAATTGCAGTTGAAACCAAAAACGTGGTCTCTCGTGGAGTTCGGGGTCCCTTGAAAGGGGTGACCTCACACTTACTACACTCGGGGGAATGTCACGGACCAAAGGCTCAAGAAACTAGAAACAGACCCTCGGCTCTAGCGCGGAGGTCCCACCTCACACCCGGAAGACCTTTGAAGTCTCCCCCTCCCTAGCCAATGCTGAGCTAGGTGCCTTGGAGGAAGAGAGAAAAGGGATTTCTGTGGCTCAAAATGTAATGCTCTCCAATGCACCCCTAAAAGTCTATTTATAGTTTTCTGGGAATGACTTACAAATAACCAACCTCCACTGCTCTGAAAATTACCGAAATGCCCCCTGATTGGCCTGCCAACAGCCAAATCCCGCCGTTCTAAGCGGCTAATTGCAGTCCACCGGGGGTAGTCCCTCAAGTCGGGCGAGCTGGCAGCTAGACGAGCTCAGGCTAGGCGAGACGGTCGACTGGGTGAGTTGCGGGTTGGTGAGTGGCGGCCTGCTTGGCGAGACGGCGGCCTAGCGAGATGGCGGTCTGTCGAGCGGCAGCCTGCTTGGCGAGACGGTGGACTGGCGAGCGACAGCCTGCTTGGCGAGACTGCGGTCTGGCAAGCGGTGAAACGATCACTTGAGTACAGTGAAAACGTTCACTCGAGTACAGTGAAACGTTCACTCGAGTACAGTGAAACGTTCACTCGAGTACAGTGAAACGTTCACTCGAGTACAGTGAAACGTTCACTCGAGTACAGTGAAACGTTCACTCGAGTACAGTGAAACGTTCACTCGAGTAAAGTGAAACGTTCACTCCTCAAACGGTCCTGGGGGAGACAAATATTTCCTCCCCCTACTAGTATATTACGCAGGTACAACCAAAATTGGCCTCAAGGAGTGCAAAACTCCCAAAAAGCTTAAAAACGTGCACCCGGGGGGAGACAAATATTTCCTCTCCCTACTAGTATATTACACAGGTACAACCAAAATTGGCCTCCATGAGTGCAAAACTCCCAAAAAGCTTAAAAACATGCACCGGGGGGAGACAAATATTTCCTCCCCCTACTAGTATATTATGCAGGTCCAGCCAAAATTGGCCTCCAGGAGTGCAAAACTCCCAAAAAGCTTAAAAACGTGCACCAAGTCTTGCGCCTTGCTTGGGGCCCACTCTTCGCGAATACGGGGTTGTACACAATCCCCGCTCTTTTCGAGGTTGGCACAAGCTCAAAAAGAAACGTCCAACTCAACGTATTCGCTGAGTGACCTTCTTAGAGTCGAAAAGTACTTGGCCCCTCCCAGAGGAGTCAACCCGTCGCGCTAGCTAATAGGAGCCTGGGTGACGAGACGACCTCGGGGTAGAAAACACTTGTCCTCCCCAAGGGGTCAACCTGTCAAGCCAGCTAATGGGAGCCTGGATGACGAGACGGCCTCAGGGTAAAACTCTTGGCCTCCCCGAGGGGTCAACCTGTCAAGCCAGCTAGTGGGAGCCTAGGTGACGAGACGGTCCTCGGGGTAGAAAACACTTGGCCTCCCCGAGGGGTCAACCTGTCAAGCCAGCTAATGGGAGCCTGGATAACGAGACGACCTTGGGGTAAAACTTTTGGCCTCCCCGAGGGGTCAACCTGTCAAGCCAGCTAGTGGGAGCCTGGGTGACGAGACGGTCCTCGGGGTAGAAACCATCTCTCCACCGAGGCACATTCGACCCAACCAGCTAGTGAGAGCCTGAGTGAGGAGATCCTCTCGTAGGTGAGACTTGCTCTCCCCGAGGCACATTCGACCCAACCAGCTAGTGAGAGCCTGAGTGAGGAGATCCTCTCAGGGGTGAGACTTACTCTCCCCGATGCACATTCGGCCCAACCAGCTAGTGGGAGTCTGGATGAGGAGATCCTCTCGGGGGTGGGACTTGCTCTCCCCGAGGCACATTCGACCCAACCAACTAGTGGGAGCCTGAATGAGGAGATCCTCTCGGGGGTGGGGCTTGAACTCCACCGAGGCACATTCGACCCAACCAGCTAGTGAGAGCTTGGATGAGGAGATCCTCTCGGGGATGAGACTTGAACTCCACCGAGGCACAATCGACCCAACCAGCTAGTGATAGCCTGGATGAGGAGATCCTGTCGGGGGTGGGACTTGCTCTCCCCGAGGCATATTCAACCCAACCAGCTAGTGAGAGCCTGGGTGAGGAGATCCTCTCGGGGGTGGGACTTGCTCTCCCCGAGGCACATTCGACCCAACCAGCTAGTGAGAGTCTGGGTGAGGAGATCCTCTCGGGGGTGGGACTTGCTCTCTCTGAGGCACATTCGACCCAACCAGCTAGTGAGAGCCAGGATGAGGAGATCCTTTCGGGGGGTGGTACTTGCTCTCCCCGAGGCACATTCGACCCAACCAGCTAATGAGAGTGCCTGGATGAGGATATCCTCTCGGGGGTGGGACTTGCTCTTCCCGAGGCACATTCGACCCAACCAGCTAGTGAGAGCCTTGATGAGGAGATCCTCTCGGGGGTGAGACTTGCTCTCCCCCAGGCACATTCGACAAAACCAGCCAGTGGGAGTCTGGATGAGGAGATCCTCTCGGGGGGTGAGACTTGCTCTCCCCGAGGCACATTCGACCCAACCAGGTAGTGGGAGCCTGAATGAGGAGATCCTCTTGGGGGGTGGGACTTGCTCTCCCCGAGGCACATTTGACCCAACCAGCTAGTGAGAGCCTGGATGAGGAGATCCTCTCGGGGGGGGGGGGGACTTGCTATCCCCGAGACACATTCGACCCAACCAGCTAGTGAGAGCCTGGATGAGGAGATCCTCTCGGGGGTTTGGAACTATCTCGGAGCAAAAAATACTTTACCTCCAAGAGAGGTCAACCTGCCGTACCAGCTAGTGGGAGCCTGGTCAGCAGAACCATCTCGGAGCAAAAAGTACTTGGCCTCCACGAGAGGTCAACCTGCCCTGCCAGCTAGTGCGAGGCTGGTCAGCGGAACCATCTCGGAGCAAAAAGTACTTGACCTCCACGAGAGGTCAACTTGCCCTGCCAGCTAGTGAGACCCTGACAGCGGAATCCATCTCGAGGTGAGGTCTTCTCTTCCCACAAAGGGTCCTGGGTTGGGGAGCTCGCCGAGATCATCACTACCTCCTTGACCTCCAGCCATTACACTCTCCCGAGATCTTCTATGCTGGTCACTCTCCGCGCTCACCGCACCAAAAGTATTGAAACCAAAAACTTGGTCTCTCGTGGAGTTCAGGGTCCCTTGAAAGGGGTGACCTCACACTTACTACACTCGGGGGAATGTCACGGACCAAAGGCTCAAGAAACTAGAAACAGACCCTCGGCTCTAGCGCGCAGGTCCCACCTCATACCTGGAAGACCTTTGAAGTCTCCCCCTCCCTAGCCAATGCTGAGCTAGGTGCCTTGGAGGAAGAGAGCAAAGTGATTTTTGTGGCTCAAAATGCAATGCTCTCCAAGGCACCCTTAAGGGTCTATTTATAGTTTTCTGGGAATGACCTGCAAATAACCAACCTCCACTGATCTGAAAATTACCGAAATGCCCCCTGATTGGCCTGCCAACAGCCAAATCCCGCTGTTCTAAGCGGCTAATTGCAGTCCACCAGGGGTAGTCCCTCAAGTCGGGCGAGCTAGCAGTTAGGCGAGCTGAGGCTAGGCGAGACAGTCGACTGAGCGAGCTGCGGCCTGGCGAGCGGCGGTCTGCTTGGCGAGACGACGACCTAGCGAGATGGCGGTCTGATGAGCGGCAGCCTGCTTGGCGAGACGGCGCCTGGCGAGCGGCAGCCTACTTAGCGAGACGGCGGTCTGGTGAGCGGTGAAACGATCACTCTAGTACAATGAAACGTTCACTCGAGTACAGTGAAACGTTCACTCGAGTACAATGAAACGTTCACTCGAGTACAGTGAAACGTTCACTCGAGTACAGTGAAACGTTCACTCGAGTACAGTGAAACGATCACTTCTCAAAGGGGCCGGGGGGAGACAAATATTTCTCCCCCTACTAGTATATTACGCAGGTACAACCAAAATTGGCCTCCAGAAGTGCAAAACTCCCAAAAAGCTTAAAAACGTGCACCGGGGGGGAGACAAATATTTCCTCCTCCTACTAGTATATTACGCATGTACAGCCAAAATTGGCCTCCAGGACTGCAAAACTCCCAAAAAGCTTAAAAACGTGCACGTGGGGGGGGGACAAATATTTCCTCCCCCTACTAGTATATTACGCAGGTCCAACCAAAATTGACCTCAAGGAGTGCAAAACTCACCAAAAGCTTAAAAACGTGCACCAAGTCTTGCGCCTTGCTTGAAGCCCACTTTTCGCGAATACGGGGTTGTACAATTGCCTCGATTGATAGACTCTTTACTCTCATCGTGACCACGAAAATACAATCATTGTCGTAAAAGAAATCTAACGCAATCAATTGAAGCACATAAACGAGCACGATAATCTATACTTTGTTGTTTTTCTTGTCTCGCAAAAGCAATCTCAATACCCTGTTTTTGATTCATCAAAGCCTCGTAAAGTTTTCTAGAAGCATTATGTGGAGTAGTGTGAGTTCCAACATATTTTTCCAATACTGTTTTATCTTTCCAATTTCTGAATCCTCTAGTAGTAAAAGTAGGCTCACAACCTCTTTGGGGGAAAACATAACAGTAAAGACAAAATGCTGCATCTTTTTGCTTACTATATTCTAACTAGCCTTTAAACTCATTAAACCAATTCCTATTAAAGCGCCGAGTTTTTTTTCCGATTTCTGTTTGGGGAAAAATTTCTAACTGAGGTTGACAAAGACCTTTCTGCAAATAATATTTTCATACTGACTCTTGAACATTTGCATCATAGGAATTTATAGTATGTCTTAAGCCTGGATCTGCAGGTAAATCTTCTATTTTAAACTATTCTACGCGACTTCTTTTGCCAGTTAAAACCAACTCCTGAGAATCTATTGAACTTTGACATGCTCCTTTTTTAGAAAAAAAATTCTCCATTGCAATAACTAAACACACTGCATCAACGGGACATAGCGCAACTCTAATCGGACATTCCCGTTAGCGCAACTAAATCCACACTCGCGGGGCTAATGACCCAGTGGTTCGCAATGGACATCACAAACATCACCGATCCGGGCTTACCACCACGGGTAGGCTTCACACAGCATGCCTAAATCCAGTGAGACTCGTCCGCGTCAGATCACTAATGCATAAAAATATGCCGGGGACGGACACAATCGACCCGGTGGTTCGCAATGAACCAAGGGAAACACACACCGCGTCCAATTGAAGGTGGGTGGCCCTCCGAAGCAAAGTAAAAGCAGAAAACTACACCACCGGGGTCGCAATCCCACGCCTTGGCGGAGTCCCCGCTCTCCACCGCGTAGTGGGAGAGGGACTCTTCGTGCAGCTCACACATCAAAATACATCGGGGTCGCAATCCCACGCTATGACGGAGTCCCCATCCTCAACCGAATTGGCGTGAGGGGACTCTCATTGCACAAAAATAATTACAAACACTGAGAGGAAGAGATCGTTACCCTTGGTGCGTGTTTTTCTCCGCGATTGGAGGCTTGGAGCTCCGAATTGAGGGATGTCGATGCTGCGAATCCTGTGATGCAGACGGAGCATTAGACGTCTGGACTCTGGACTACTGGAGCAGACTGAGCAGTCACCGAGTTCTAGAACTGTTTTGAATTATATGCTGCAATTGCTTCCTTGGACTGGACTGGGCACTGGAGTACTGGACTGGCCGGACTGGGCATGTGCACTGGAGGTAGAAGAGGAAAACTGTTTTAAAGCAAAGAAATCGCAGCAAGAAGCAACAAGAAGCCAAGAAATCGCCGCAAGAAGCAACAAGAAACCAAGAAATCGCAAACCTGGACTGGGTACTGGACTACTGGAGCCGTCTGGACTCTGGAGTCTGGAGCCTGGAGGTCGAGCCGTCGGCGAAGCCTCGAAGACGACGAAGAGCGGAAGAGCCGTTGGCGTCGTCGCGTGCAGCGCTGTCGTCGTCGAAGAGGGAAATGCCCTAGCCCGCGTCTTCCTCTCGTCGAAGGTCGAACTGTCGAAGCGGGAAAAAAATCGCGAAGAGGGAAATGCCCTAAACCCGGCGCCTGGCAGATTTTATCGGAATTTACGGTCGGGCACGTGTCCGACCGTGCCTTAGGCTAGGTCCGCCCCTGGGCAAGACCCATAAATCCATCCACATTAAAAATAGGTTCTCATTTTCACACAAGACCATCATATCCGTGACTTTCTTGCTGGAACCTGAAGAAGATGACATGACTTTGAACAAAAATGGTTGGATGGCAAGAGGATGACCCGTGCTGTCATTTGAGAGCTTGAGTTGGCCATAAGTGTGGTGTGCTCGAACGAGATGCTCTTCGTGTGATCCCGATGTTTATGAGGCGGGGAAGACATGAGAGCTGGATGCAAGGAGAAGATGAGTTTCCATAAGATTGGTTTGCAAATAAAGAAGTTTTAAAAGTAAAGAGATTATTCATAAACTCAAATAATAGAAAATATTTTGGTTTGCCAATAGACAAAATGATATGCCAATAATAACTGTCGTATTTTTTTTGGTGATTGTTAACCGCAACCCGTTATTTTACTAGTCGCACCCCAAAGTCTCCCAATTTTTCGCGCCTTTTCGAAATACGCCTTGTACATGCATTATCAGGAAAAGTGTTCATCACGAAAGTTGTAGATATCGACGAGATCTACAACTTCCGTGTTGATCACTTTTCCTAAAAATGCATGTACAAGGCGTATTTTGGAAATATGCCCAGATTTTGCACATTTTCGAAATACGACTTGTACATGCAATTTCAGGAAAAGTGTTCAACACAAAAGTTGTAGATCTCGTCGATATCTACAACTTTCGTGTTGAACACTTTTCCTGAAATTGCCTGTACAAGGTGTATTTAAAAAACGCGTGAAAAATTGGGAGATTTTGGGGTGCGACTAGCCAATTACGGATTGCGGTTAACAATCACTTTTTTTTTTTTTTTTTTTGCTAAACACTTAAAAGAAGAGCAGCTGGCATGTTCTGCGAACAATGACTCAAAGAACTGTTGTTGTTGTTGTCTGGCGGAGCAAGGGTATCTGAAATCGAGATCGACCGAGGTGCGAGGAGACGACGGTGGAGCGGTAAGCAACGACCCGAGGCTTATCAACGCCGTGATCTTCGGCTCAAGAAAGCGGAGGAGCACGGACGCTAGACCACACCTCCCGCGTGGTGGCAAATCGGCTCGGAAACGGTGTATTTTCCGGCGACCATTCGCCGGACGAGTGATCGGATTTGAAGAGGGCGATTGATAGAAAGGGAGGCAATGGAGAAGGGGGGCTTGGTTCGATGCCAAAGGATGGGCTGCGACGCCATGTTCTCCGAGAACGACAACGAAGACGGCTTCTGCAGATACCATGATTCCGTAAGATTTTCTTTGATCTGCATTATTATTAGTTACACTCGCCGTTATTTATTGTGCTCGTATTTTGTTTTGAAACCTTTATAACGTGGTGGCCGAGTCTCTTAGATGTGAACTGTGGTGATCATTGATTCTAAGTTCATAATTTATTGGTACAAGGAACAGGGCTTTGGTTTTTTACCTAGGGTTTATGTATGTTTTTCATTTTGTAAAATTTGAGTTACTTAGTTGCCCAACTAATTTTCTTTGGAAGAAAAAAGGCTGCATTATAAAGCTTTTTTTACATTTAAACCTCTTTTGGCACGGTGTTCGTGCTCCGGTGAGTTTAGGGACAAAAACACTACCGTCATAGAATGTATGTTTGACATGACAACCATTATGACCGCCATCAAGAAAAGAAAACTAGTTTTGAATATAAAAGTGGGAGAAGTTCCTTAGGTCAGCAAATCAGGGCCACTCCAATCAGAGCCTTAGGAATCCAACAAACGCTTGAAGAAAACTATACTTTTCCCTTGAAATTATGCAAAGCATGAGGTTTGAGAATCTGTTTACTCATTGATAATTACTGGGGGGGAGGGGGAGTGTAGGATTTATGTGGGGGATATTTACGCGCTAGTTAGTTTTTTCTTAGTGCTTATTTTGTTTATTGAAGTTGGAAAATACAATTATGATAGTGAAACCTATTATATCATCATTTGATTTGATGTATTAGGAATCAACATTAATTTTAAAGTTCAACAATCCTATCAAAGTTCCTTTAAATGTAATGGTTCCATTTAGCACCCAATATTAGTGAAATAAAAGCTCATTTCTAAATGCGTGGCTTATCTACAGACAACCCAATAAAAGTCTAGCGAATTTCACATGGTGCTGCAAAATGTGGTCGGAATAAAATAGGTGGTATTGGGTTTCATGGTGCACATAGTTTTTAAGGTTATTGGATGGCTAAAGGAAGGGGGATGGTTCTTGTTGTTCATTAAATGAGTAGTTTTATATGGCTTGGCAAGATGGAAGGGAATGAAATTTGGTGATAGTAGCTCACATGGGTAGAGATTTGAATTAGAATGGAGAGGAGAGCATGCTGCTTGTGATGTTTGAAATCGTTAGTGGTATAGTGATTCATAGAGAAATTTGGAAGATTTGGAGCGAAAGATAAAGGTAGAACCAACCAAGTAGAATTTAAGAAAAAAACAAGACATGTAAAAATTCTTACAAAAGTCTCATAAAATAGTAGTTTTCAATTAGTATCATCTTTTTCTTGCAAATGACTAAATATTATATTTAAAGTAATAGTTCTGTTGCGGACGCTCTACGGAGACACACATGTAACCGTAGCAACAAGAAATCTGTTTGGCAACGCCCCAAACAAATATTCTAGTTTTTGAATACTGCGTGCACTTTTAATTTTAAACTCTTTATTCGTTTTTTATTTTAGTAATTTTAGGGTTTAGCAAGTTCTATGTAAAAGTTAAACACGAGTTGTAAAACTATTAATAGAGGTAATAAGAAGGAGATGACAAGTTTTACCCCAGTCATTCTTGCTTTCTATTATTTCCGTCTTCTCTCCTATGCTTAGGGTTGAGAGTTGAGACTTCTCAAGGGGAAAAGCTCTTCTCTTCATCTACTCTTTGCAAATCACCTCAGGAGGAAACAACATGGACATTAGGGTAATTGATCTTTTAATACCATTTTGTTGCGTTTTCAAATCTTAAAGATTAAAACCTGCTACCCTACCTCATCCGTCCAATAAATTATTCATAAGTTAGTCATCCTTAGTAATAGTCGGATAGTAAACCTAGCAAAAATTACTTGCGCTAAACTCAAAAAGAAAATTAGTACTCTGAAAGAGGAGCAGATCGTACTCTACATAAGCGGATTGAAAAGCAGGTGGGAGCAACACGTGCGAAACCTCAGTGACGGCGATATATGCGAGTTGGGCTTTCAGTATAGTACACCATCCTCCTTCTTGCTTCTATGATTCGTAATTGAAGTCCTGCAATCAAACAAATAGAGATTGGAGATGACGATCAGATGCAAAATTTTGTACTAAATTGAGGCAGGTTTAAAATGTTTCAAGATTGCGAGCGAGCGTACCTAGAAAGAGATCTTGCTCGATCCCATATAGGTATTGAGATTCGACGCCCGGACAGTACCCGACCAATGAATAAGCAGAGGAGCAGTTGTATGTTTGGACGGCAGAATGCAGGTTATGTGCAGAGGTTGCTGACGACGGGATGTCCGAGAAGATGAGCCTTAGAAAAAAATTGTACATGGGAACGGTCTTCTTTCCCAAGGGTTTGAGTATATCCCCTTGCCACTAACCTCGCTTTAAACTGTTCAACCAAGTTTTTAGATTTCTGCTTCACAGTAAACACCCATTTACCGCCAACGATCTTCTTTCCGGAGGAAAATCTGTTAAATCCCATGTTTGGACTCGAAGACGATCCAAACATGTGAGGATTGTCGGGCTTTCAGCATCAAGTTCATCTCCTCTCGGGATTTAAACTATGAAATTTATTCTAGTTGACGGTCATGATTTTTGACTGAAGACAGATATCTATATGATACCCGTTAGACACATGGAATGAGCCCAGCAACGTCCGATTGATCCATACATGGGTTTGCTGGCCCCAGATGACATATAACAACCACCTGGGGGTGTACAACACTCCCGACAAACAACCTTAGGGTCCGATTAGTTAGATCCAGCATGGACGGACACCAAAAATCTAGTATTCAACTATTTGATGTAGATTCCGCAGTAGCGTTTGGGATATTTTCAAGCAGGGTATCCTCGTTGTGCTCGGGATTAACTGTACAATGAATACTACAAGTTTGGATGCACGGAAGCGTCTCACGACCCTCACTACAAAAATTAATGGTCAAGAATTCCAAAGTTAATGCAAATGGAATTCCCTCTGTTCGGCGAAATGCGAGCAATTCTTCGTGAACCAAAGAACACCATGACGAGTGGATTGGAGTCGCATCATACCACTAAATGAGATCTGCTTAACTTTGGTTTATGAATTTAGGAATGAAACATCTTCAAATGACATGGGAGGCCTTTAATCAATTTGACACGCATGATTTGGACCTCCTCTCCATTGGCAATCTGCTAGGAGACTTGATTACCTCGAGGCAGACATGATCCATCGAGACTCATTTGGAGAAGTTTTAAGGGCTCCTTATTGCCATAAATCGCAAGTCTGGTTACAACCACGTGCAATATGACATCTTAAAAAATTGGAATAATTCTTCTTCAGAGTCTTATCTAGGATGACTGAACTTTCCCTCACTCTCTTCGCGACATTTTAACTTTATGAATAGTCAACATCTCAGGGTGCATGCATCTAAATTCAAGCCTCTACATTACCGACCGAGATCAACTCTCCCATTTCACGCTGGTTGCCTACCCCTTGGTTGCTTGTACCTTTCGAAGTGTTACCTGTTTGCTAGGCGTTGGGATGGAAAGAATTCCTAACGAGCTATGCCGAGTTGAAGCCGTCTAAACTAAAAAATGGCTTGCACATATATCAGCTCGCTAGTAATTCAATTTGACAGGGGCTCCGCAAACTGTGGCAACTGAGAGCACCTCAAATTTCTCCTCCAAGTATGCCAGATCCTAGTCGCCCCCCTGCAAAGACTGAAAGAGCTAGATCACTGAAATAAAAAATAAAATAAGTACCATGTTATGAATAATCACCTCGTCACGCTGGAGAAGGGCGACTCGAGACACCTGGTAGGCGACATGAGACGCCTGGCAGACGACGCGAGACACCTGGTAGGAGAGCTCCTCCTAATCGACTTCCTATAGTGCTTCTGTGTCATTTTCACCATACAATGCGAAGCAGACATTATAGTCATCGTTGTTTGGCTTGCCGTCATCTACCGAAGACAGCTGTTGCGAGCTGATAGAGACTCGGTGTTCCATCTCCGGACAGAGCTCTAGCGGCACCCCGACAATACCATCAGCCTCGTAACCCATCATGAAGAGTGGGTGTGACAAAGGGTTGTCCTCACCGAGAGGGTCGACAGACTGCGAGGTCTCTCCCTTGTAAACAACGGTCTTGCGAGGTTGCTTCACCCCCTTTTTCGAGACCTCCAAGCTGAGCATGACAACATGCTACTTCATGTTCGTTGTGGTCGGGCTCACCTCAAGTGGTCACTCTGGCACGACACAGTTCCCTGCAAATAAGATAGATCAGAGATAGAACTTGGCACGACTTGCGAGAAAGGTGTCCATGAAAATAACTTGCCCTCCTCGTCCGTGACCACTGGGGAGACCTAATCGACTCGTTGTCGGAAATAAAGAGCATCAAAGATCTTGTTCTGGAAGAACCAAAACAAGGTAGAATTGTCCCCCTTTAGCTTGGGGATCTTAAACACCAAAGGCACCCACGTCATCGGGATAATGGGGACCTCGTCGAGTCACCTCTGATGAAGATGGCTTTCTCGGTCCATCAGTGGACCTTATTTGAAGAATTTGTCAGTTTCATAAATTGAGGTGAAAAATAGGCAACCCCTTCCTTGGTCCCTTCATCCAGAGAGGTTATTTAATATTGCGTAGTCTCATGGGACTCACGATTATCCGAGGAAGGTCACCAACAAAACCATCGGGGCGATCCCGTTGGGATTGAGTTGGGCGGGCAACAAGCCGAAGGGTTATAAGATCTCTACCACCTCAGCCATAAGGGAAGCAACAACCCATGAGCGAAGTGCTTTAGGGAGAAGGGGAGTTCCCCTTCGCAACTTCTATTGAGGTGTTCATCCGGAGACAAACGTCTCGCCGATTACCCAAGAGGAAGAAATCTCTCCCTAAACATGGCCCACTCGTCGACATCCAATATGGGAACCGGGAAGGTTTGGCAGGCTGGGAAGAGCATGACGCACTGACATCGGATCTGCTCGATACTCATGGCGATCACCGAAGAATTCACAAACACGGGCAAACTAAGAGAAGAAGATGCCAGATCATCTATATGCCCCCAATTTACAAGGGGGAGGGGGGTAGGAAGTCAGAACGTCAGCCACCTCACTAATTTTATCGAGTTCTCTCAAGAGCTCTCCGGAAGCGCTCAGACTCAGACACATCGCTAAAGGTAATCTTTAAGTTTAGTATTAATTTACTTTTTTGTCAACGCGAATTTCAAGCCTCCTGTACCTATAAGGAAGATGGACAGAAAGCGAAGCAAAGACAATAATGCACATATCATTCATCAGATATAAACCCATTCGGCCAACACAAACAAATGACATTCAGTTGGCACAATAAACCAGGTCCAAAAACACACTTTGCAAATAGCACAATTATCATTACAAACCACAAGTTACAGGAAAAAGAAAATTGGAAAAAAGGAGGTCCTTGCGGGATTGGAACATGACGAGCCGTTGAGCCCTGAGCCAAGAGAAGCGACGTCCTGTAGAAGCATGATGGCTCGTGTAAGGTGCTGCTCGCTCTACGGAACAAGTTCCATCTTGCGCGACTGCTTTGAGGACGTCCCAACAGATTGCATGACCACCACAAAGTCAGTAACAAGACTGTTGAAGCCAAAAATGACCTCTGTGGAGTTCGGGGTCCCTAGAAAGGGGTGACCTCGCACCTACTACACTCAGGAGAACGTCACGGACCAAAGAACCAAGAAACTAGAAACAGACCCTCGGCTCTAGCGCGGAGGTCCCACCTCACACCCGGAAGACCTTTGAAGTCTCCCCCTCCCTTGCCAATGCTTGAGCTAGGTGCCTTGGAGGAAGAGAGCAAAGAGATTTTTGTGGCTCTGAATGCCAATCCTCTCCAAGGCACCCTCAATGGTCTATTTATAGTTTTTACAACCGCATGGACCAAAATGTCAACAATACCCCTACGTCAAATATGTCTTGGGCCAATAGAAAACATCCACACCGGGGGGTAAAGAGGTAATTCCACCCCGAGGGTATAACGGTAACAACATGGTCAAAAGAGGTCCAAGAGCGGGAGGAGTCATTCCCACCATCTCCCCGGGCACCCGAGACGAGCAGGTGACCCCCAAAGAACTGGGGAGCAGGGGGCAGGGGGCGAGACCCCGGCCTCCGGCCGGTCTCGCCCCGCCAGGTCGCGGAGCAGGGGGGGGCGGGGCAGGGGCGAGACCCCGGCCTCCCGGCCGGTCTCGCCCCGCTAGGCCGCGGAGCAGGAGGGGGCAGGGGCAAGACCCTGGCCTCCGGCCGGTCTCGCCCCGCCAGGCCGCGGAGCAAGAGGGGCAGGGGCAAGACCCCGACCCCCGACCGGTCTCGCCCCGCCAGGCCGCGGAGCAGGAGGAGGCAGGGGCGAGACCCCGGCCTCCCGGCCGGTCTCGCCCCGACATGGCGCAGAGCAGGAGGGGGCAGGGGCGAGACCCCGACCCCCCGACCGGTCTCGCCCCGCCAGGCCGCGGAGCAGGAGGGGGCAGGGGCGAGACCCCGGCCCCCGACCGGTCTCGCCCCGCCAGGCCGCGGAGCAGGAGGAGGCAGGGGCGAGACCCCGGCCCCCGGGCGGTCTCGCCCCGCCAGGCCGCAGAGCAGGATGGGGCAGGGGCGAGACCCCGGCCCCGGCCGGTCTCGCCCCGCCAGGCCGCGGAGTAGGAGGAGGCAGGGGCGAGAACCCGGCCCCCGGCCGGTCTCGCCCCGCCAGGCCGCGGAGCAGGAGGAGGCCGGGGCGAGACCCCGACCCCCGGCCGGTCTCGCCCCGCCAGGCCGCGGAGCAGGAGGGGGCAGGGGCGAGACCCCCGGCTCCCGGCCGGTCTCGCCCCGCCAGGCCGCGGAGCAGGAGGGGGCAGGGGCGAGACCCCGGCCCCCGGCCGGTCTCGCCTCGCCAGGCCGCGAAGCAGGAGGGGGCAGGGGCGAGACCCCGGCCCCGGCCGGTCTCGCCCCGCCAGGCCGCGGAGCAGGAGGGGGCAGGGGCGAGACCCCGACCCCCGGCCAGTCTCGCTGCTCCCACCTCGCACTTATCAGGTCAGGGCGAGTGCCAGCCAACTTGTCGCACCCGCCCTCCCCAAAAAAAGGGCCATTGGAGGGAGGTAGATTTTTCCTCCCCTACTAGTATATTCCGAGGGCTAGGCCTAAATTGACCACAAAAAGCTCAAACCACTCCAAAAGCTTAAAACCAAAAACCTGCGAATACGGGGTTGTACACAATCCCCGCTCTTTTCGAGGTTGGCACAAGCTCGGAAAGAAACGTCCAACCCAACGTATTCGCTGAGTGTAATTTTCTTGCGTGCCTCTCCGGGGAGTCAACCTGTCATGTCAGCTGATGGGAGCCTGGGTGACGAGACCCCCTCCGGATAAAAAATACTTAGCCTCCCGGAGGGGTCAACCTGTCATGCCAGCTGATGGGAGCCTGGGTGACGAGACCCCCTCAGGGTAAAAAATACTTAGCCTCCCGGAGGGGTCAACCAGTCATGCCAGCTGATGGGAGCCTGGGTGACGAGACCCCCTCCGGGTAAAAAAATACTTAGCCTCCCGGAGGGGTCAACCTGTCATGCCAGCTGATGGGAGCCTGGGTGACGAGACCCCCTCCGGGTAAAAAATACTTAGCCTCCCAGAGGGGTCAACCTGTCATGCCAGCTGATGGGAGCCTGGGTGACGAGACCCCCTCCGGGTAAAAAATATACTTGGCTTCCATGAGAAGTACCACCGGCCCTGCCCAGCTAGTGAGAGCCTAGGCAGCGGGACCGTCTTGGAGCAAAAAAGAACTTACTCCCCCCGAGGCACATTCGACCCAACCATCTAGTGGGAGCCTGGCTGAGGAGATCCTCTCGGGGGTGGGGCTTGCTCTCCCCGAGGCATATTCGACCCAACCAGCTAGTGGGAGCCTGGCTGAGGAGATCTTCTCGGGCGTGGGAACTTGATCTCCCCGGGCACATTCGACTCAACTAGCTAGTGGGAGCCTGGCTGAGGAGATCCTCTCGGGGTGAGGCTTGATCTCCCCGAGGCACATTCGACCCAACCAGCTAGTGAGAGCCTGGCTGAGGAGATCCTCTCGGGGGTGGGAACTTGATCTCCCCGAGGCACATTCGACCCAACCAGCTAGTGGGAGCCTGGCTGAGGAGATCCTCTCGGGGGTGGGGCTTGCTCTCCCCGAGGCACATTCGACCCAACCAGCTAGTGGGAGCCTGGATGAGGAGATCCTCTCGGGGGTGGGGACTTGATCTCCCCGAGGCACATTCGACCCAACCAGCTAGTGGGAGCCTGATTGAGGAGATCCTCTCGGGGGTGGGAACTTGATCTCCCCGAGACACATTCGACCCAACCAGCTAGTCGGAGCCTGGCTGAGGAGATCCTCTCGGGGGTGGGGCTTGCTCTCCCCGAGGCACATTCGACCCAACCAGCTAGTGGGAGCCTGACTGAGGAGATCCTCTCGGGGGTGGGGCTTGCTCTCCCCGAGGCACATTCGACCCAACCAGCTAGTGGGAGCCTGCCCGAGGAGATCCTCTCGGGGGTGGGAACTTGATCTCCCCGAGGCACATTCGACCCAACCAGCTAGTGGGAGCCTGGCTGAGGAGATCCTCTCGGGGATGGGGCTTGCTCTCCCCGAGGCACATTCGACCCAACCAGCTAGTGGGAGCCGGGCTGAGGAGATCCTCTCAGGGGTGGGAACTTGATCTTCCCGAGGCACATTCGACCCAACCAGTTAGTGGGAGCCTGGCTGAGGAGATCCTCTCGGGGGTGGGGCTTGCTCTCCCCGAGGCACATTCGACCCAACCAGCTAGTGGGAGCCTGGATGAGGAGATCCTCTCGGGGGTGGGGAGCCAGGTGTTTCACTTGAACTCTACCAAATCCAACATCCTCAAACGGGGAAAAGATGGGTTACATGACCCCCCCCCCCCCCCCCCCCGACTCAGTTGGTCGGGGTTGGACTCATTACAACATAAGAAACATACAGGACTCCGCCGGGGCGAGGCTTCCTCAGGGGGTCTGGGCCTGGTGGTCGTCATCTGCTTCCTTCTCGCCGGACACTTCCATCCTGCTCAGGCTCTTCATGATCTTCTCCATCTCCTCTGTCTTGGCCAACCAAGAGATGGTGTTGACGGCCGTGACATAACACTGCCTTGCCATCCTGGAGTCTCCCTTGACTCTGATCTGGATCCTTCCTGAGCTAAACTTGAGACATTGGTGGAAAGAAGACGGTACGCAACGGAAGACGCTGATGAGGGGCCTTCCTAAGATGGCGTTGTAGCTGCTTGGAGCGTCGACAATAACGAACCAGCAGTTCCTTGAAGTCCCTCCCAACTTTACTTGGAGTCTTACTGAACCTTCAACCTCCTTCCTCTCTCCTGAAAACCCGAACAGGGGTCCGTCCGAGGCCAACACCCTCCTTGGCTCTACCTTCATCTCGTCAAACGCTTTCTTGAAAACGACGTTGACGGAGCTACCATTGTCAACCAAGATCCGGGAGACGGTGTAGCCTTCGATGGCTGTCTAGATGACCAGCGCATCGCAAAACGGATCCTCATGATCCGACAGGTCCTTCACCGAGAAGGTGATCTTCTCCTCCTGGGGCGGGGTCTGGGACGTTGAGGCGACGCTCCGTCGATACATCACATGGAGACTTGCCTTCCGAGTGGCTTCGATCCCTACTCCACCATGGATCACAGCTATACCACCTCGGGGTCCGACATCGACCCGGTCCTCACACACATCATCCCCCCTTCTCTGGGTAGAACCTCTTCAACCCGCACTGGCGGTTGTGGCTGGGCAGGGCCTCTCTCCCCCCTCACTTCTAGGAACTCGGGGAAGGTAGCAGTGGCGTGCCCCTCCACCTGGTGGAAGTCACAGTACGGTAGCGCTCCTCCCCTCCTTCGGCGGGCTGGGCGTTCTCTCCTGTTACCTCTTCCTCCTATCGCCAAGGCTTGCTGCGGCGGGAGTAAGAGCTGTCTTGGGGATTGCCTCTGGAAGTTGAACCTCCCTTGACCCCCATGGAAGTTCCCCCCATCTTGGACGTAACCTCTTCCTGGACCCTGAACGGGTACTCCCTGCTGCCTCCAACCTGGTTCTGGACCCTCCTGAGCTCTCCGCTCCTCTCTCCTTCTTCCTTCCTGAGGTCTCGAGCCACCTTGCTTCTTTGACTCCATCTCTGTTAGTTTTGCCAACTTCTTGACAAATGCCGGGTTGGCCGCCTCCATGGCTAGCTCCTCGGCCGCCCTTTCCATCAGCTCCTCAAAGGAAAGGGGGGCCTTTCGAGTCAGGCTCATTTTGAAGAACCCCTCGCGCAACCCTATCGTGAACGCCATCTGGAGGGCATACCCCGACATCTCCTGGACCTCCATGATCTCCTCTTGGAACCTGTCAACGTAACGGGCCAGCGACTCCTCGGCCCCCTGCCTTATCAGGAAGATAGACTCAGGACTCCTCTTCCTCTTCTTGGAGGTGGAGAAACGAAGCTGAAAGCTCCTGCTCAAGTCCTCGAACTCATAGATCGACCTCGGAGGGAGTTGATGGAACCAGTCCCTTGCCTTCTCCTTCAACGTGATCGCAAAGAGGCGACACTTGAAGGCATCCGTCATCGGCCTGATGGAGACGACATCCTCGAACCACTGCAGATGCTGGACGGGATCATCCTTCCCGGTATAGTAAGCCATGTCGGGTTCCCTGAACCCCTCGGGAACGGGAGCTGAGATGATCAGCTCGCTGAAGGGTGACCCCCTAAGGGGTGGTCTCGCCACCTCTGCTCGCGCGACCTGCTCGCCTGGGAGGCTGGCACTCGCCGGGCTGGAGAACAACTCTCGGCCGGGGAGGTCTCGCTCGACCCCCTCTCCCATCCTCTCCTTCCCGGGCCTTCTTCCTGGTGCACTTCCTTCTCCCCCCGCTGGGATCATCTCGCCTAGACCCCTGGGAGTCTACTCGTCGTGAAGGGGGGGGGGAGCTAGCTCCTGGGGGGTTGGAGTGGAGCTGCCACCCTGAGGAGCAATGCTTCGCAGCATCTCCATGATGCCTTGGATGGAGGCCATGAACTCTTGCCTCCCCACAAAGGGTCCTGGGTTGGGGAGCTCGCCGAGATCATCACTACCTCCCTGACCTCCAGTCATGACACTCTCCCGAGATCTTCTGTGCTGGTCACTCTCCACGCTCACCGCACCAAAAGTGTTGAAGCCAAAAATGACCTCTGTGGAGTTTGGGGTCCCTAGAAAGGGGTGAGCTCGCACCTACTACACTCAGGAGAACGTCACGGACCAAAGGACCAAGAAACTAGAAACAGACCCTCGGCTCTAGCGCGGAGGTCCCACCTCACACCCGGAAGACCTTTGAAGTCTCCCCCTCCCTAGCCAATGCTTGAGCTAGGTGCCTTGGAGGAAGTGAGCAAAGGGATTTTTGTGGCTCTGAATGTCAATCCTCTCCAAGGCACCCTCAAGGGTCTATTTATAGTTTTTCCAACCACATGGACCAAAATGTCAACAATACCCCTACGCCAAATATGTCTTGGGCCAATAGAAAACATCCACACCGGGGGGGGGGGGGTAAAAAGGTAATTCCACCCCGACGGTATAACGTAACAACTGGTCAAAAGAGGTCCAAGAGCGGGAGGAGCCATTCCCACCATATCCCCGGGCACCCGAGACGAGCAGGTGACCCCCAAAGAACTGGGGAGCAGGGGGCAGGGGCGAGACCCCGGCCTCTGGCCGGTCTCGCCTCATCAGGCCGCCAGGCCGCGGAGTAGGGGGGCAGGGGCGAGACCCCGGCCTCCCGGCCGGTCTCGCCCCGCCAGGCCCGCGGAGCAGGAGGGGGCAGGGGCGAGACCCCGGCCCCCGGCCGGTCTCGCCCCGCCAGGCCGCGGAGCAGGAGGGGTCAGGGGCGAGACCTCGGCCCCCCGGCCGGTCTCGCCCCGCCAGGCCGCGGAGCAGGAGGGGGCAGGGGAGAGACCCCGGCCTCCCGGCTGGTCTCGCCCCGTCAGGTCGCAGAGCAGGAGGGGGCAGGGGCGAGACCCCGGCCCCCGGCCGGTCTCGCCCCGTCAGGCCGCGGAGCAGGAGGGGGCAGGGGCGAGACCCCGGCCCCCGGCCGGTCTCGCCCCGCCAGGCCGCGGAGCAGGAGGGGGCAGGGGCGAGACCCCGGCCCCCGGCCGGTCTCGCCCCGCCAGGCCGCGGAGCAGGAGGAGGCAGGGGCGAGACCCCGGCCCCCGGCCGGTCTCGCCCCGCCAGGCCGCGAAGCAGGAGGAGGCAGGGGCGAGACCCCGGCCCCCGGCCGGTCTCGCCCCGCCAGGCCGCGGAGCAGGAGGAGGCAGGGGCGAGACCCCGGCCCCCGGCCGGTCTCGCCCCGCCAGGCCGCGGAACAGGAGGAGGCAGGGGCGAGACCCCGGCCCCCGGCCGGTCTCGCCCCACCAGGCCGCGAAGCAGGAGGAGGCAGGGGCGAGACCCCGGCCCCCGGCCGGTCTCGCCCCGCCAGGCCGCGGAGCAGGAGGGGGCAGGGGCGAGACCCCGGCCTCCCGGCCGGTCTCGCCCCGCCAGGCCGCGGAGCAGGAGGGGGCATGGGTGAGACCCCGGCCCCCGGCCGGTCTCGCCCCGCCAGGCCGCGGAGCAGGAGGGAGCAGGGGCGAGACCCCCGGCCTCCGGCCGGTCTCGCCCTGCCAGGCTGCGGAGCAGGAGGGGGCAGGGGCGAGACCCCGGCCCCCGGCCAGTCTCGCTGCTCCCACCTCGCACTTATCAGGTCGGGGCGGGTGCCAGCCAACTTGTCGCACCCGCCCTCCCCCAAAAAAGGGCCACTGGGGGGAGGTAGATTTTTCCTCCCCCTACTAGTATATTCCGAGGGCTAGGCCTAAATTGGCAACCAAGAGCTCAAACCACTCCAAAAGCTTAAAACCAAAAACCTGCGAATACGGGGTTGTACAAAGACGGCCGACCTGACATGACTTCTTGTTGATCTGGACCTCCAAGTGAGCGATCTCAAAATATCGCTCCTCTGCAGTTGGAAACTGGGGCTCGTAGCCCTCCACCAACACCATCTTAGTCTCCACGGCGCTGGCATTGCTCACCATGTTGGACACACTGACATTATCAAATGATCCCTTTACCGGGGACAAATGATCACTTTACCGGGGACAAATGATCACTTTGTCGGGGACAAATGATCACTTTGTCGGGGACAATTGATCACTTTGTCGAGGACAAATGATCACTTTGCCAGTCGACCACATTAGCTCGCTCAAGCTCGCCGTAGGACAAGAATACCTTGCGTATGGTTGGGGTCCACCTATGAGATTGGGGCCTTGGGGGTATACCCCCTGTCACTACCTGTACATATGGCCCATCGTCGAGGGTAAGAGACAGTGCCTACAACTTATAAGGACCTCGCCTAAAATCAGCAAGCTTGCCAATTCTTACTTGAGCCCGCTTCTCCTATCCAGCCAAGCACATATGGTTTAGGAGTTCATATATAATATTGTGTGTATGGCAGGACTTCTAAACTACAGCTTCTTTGTAACTTCATAGCAATAAAACTCTATTTTCTTTCCTGTTTGTTGAATCTCGCCTGTGATTATTACTTTGGTGGCGTAGTAACCTCGGCCCATACTACAATCTGAACTTTGAAGTCGAGTTCTCGGCCTCAACAGTCCCAATAAGGTACTACGCTCGTTACTCGTGACCGAAGACAATGACATTATCGTGGCTGACTTTGAGGCTCTTAGAGCTTGAAGTGGCCACCATCGCTACTCGATGTTGAGGACTAAGCCGATTTTGAAGTGCAAAGCATTTATTCATATCCGGATGACTATCCCCGACATGCGCAACAACATTATGATGTATTGGAATATTTCTGTAATTTAAAGTAATCCCCTTTCCTATATATGGAGGAGTGTGGAGTATTAATCTTATCTTTAAGTCTAGGTCTAGAATCTCCCATGGAGAGGACTTCTTGGGGGAACTATCCCTTGGAAGCTTGGGTGTTAGTATATCTTGCGAGTGTATCCTATTTACATTTTCCTGCCATCTCTTTCGGCATCTATCATCTTTCCGTATAGATCCTTTGCTTGGTATTCACCTTTATGTTGTACTATTGACATCCAATTATAAATGGGATTTGCAATAATTTAGTGTTAAAAAGTCTTGAAGAAAAGTTATCAAGTGTGTATATTTATGAAAGCTTTTTTGAGTTCAAACGATCTTCAAGGGTTTGGCTTGAAAGATTTGTGAAGGTAATGATATAGACAAAGCTTAGGAGAGCTCACAAGGTATTCAATTTCAGGGCAACTTATTGTTTTGTTAGTGAATATATGGATGGCATCATCATGGCAGGGAGCAATGAGAAGAAGCAACTATCTTTAAATCAATGCTTGGCTAAGCTTTTGAGATTAAATAAAAGTGATGTTATAAGCAGTCCTAAAACGGCTATTCGTATCCCCCTCTAAAATCTATCATTTGTTCAATATGATCGCAATCCAAAACTATGAGAAGCAGGGAATCTGTATGGGAACTTCTCCTTCCCGAGCCGCCCTTGTCTTGTGCTCCCCGTACTACATTTCGTGCCTCGAGTTGATATTCGTGATTTCACAGTTCCTATTCCCTTGCTTCCCCGATACTCAACAAGTCCATGACCCGTCTGCCATGTTCTTCTCATTCCTTTAGCCTTCGCAGGTGGACCTCAGGTACAGTTTTTTCCCCTCATTTTGATTCATGCCTCTTATTTTCAATTGCTTTTTTGCCTTCAATTTCTGGATAGAGAAACCAATCAGTTAAAAATTGCATTTTGTTATAGAGATTACCGGCTAGATAGATCGATTTACCTTTCCTCGCCGATCTGCTTCACACCACAAAAAGAAGATTCACGCCTCTGCTGCATATCCTCCTCCCTTGCAAGATTTTCTTCTCCTGCTGGGTAGTTTGTCTATCACGTTTACTTTGGGACTGGACCTGCTTGATTTTGTGGCGAAGGAGGGAGAGATCGAACATAAGACCCGGGACGTTGGTGAGTTGCGGGGCAGTGGAGTTGCTAGAGTCAAAAGACAGCCATGGCCGTTATCGGAAAGGAGATTAGGGCTGCGAATATTTTTGTGAAGGAGAGTGGATAAGAAGCTCTATTTTTGGACTGCAAATATTTTTGGACTGCGAATATTTTTTTGGACTGCGGGCATCAATAGGCGTGTGAATAGCCATATTAAGACTGTTTATAATATCACTCTTAAATAGTTGTGAAAATTAAAGCACTTCATGATGCGGAGCGGAGATGTGGAACTGTAGCGAAGGACGAGTTTGGGCCCGTTCGGGACCGATTGACGACATACCATATATGGCGTGCCCGGATCGATGATCCGACTCTGCGGGTGTGTCCGAATCCACGTTTCGATGTTTTTTCATATATAGCTTTATTATTTTCGGACATTATTTCTTGTATTTATGGTCCCAAAACCATCAGTCAATCATAGTGGTTGATTTCGGATCCCCTAATTTTTCGTTTCTTATAAATAGATGTCAGGGCTGCTCATTTTAGGTATTGCTGAAATTTGGAAAGCCTTCTTCATCATTTTCGGTGATCCCCTCCGCGGTGTTGACTCCGTGGAGCCCCCTTAGTGATGGCTCCTTGGGTAAGTTTGTATCTTTTGATTTTTCCCTCCATCTACACCTCTCTCCCTGCTCTGTCTAGCTGTTGGCCACCTTCAAGACCCCATCCAGCCGCCCGTTTTTGTTGTACAGCCCCCGGCCACCATCAGGACCCTCATCCAACCACCCCTCCTTAAGCCATTGCCCACTCTGTTACTCCCTCCAGCCGTTCCACCTCGGGCCGCTGCCCCTCAACCCACAGGCCGCCTCTTTACCCCTACAGGTCGCAAGCCCTAGCCCCTCTAGAACCCGCCCAAAGGCCTCCTCCCATCCCTGTTCAGTCCTGCCGCCACTCCCCCTACAGCCACCCCCAGCTTCTACTGGTCGCTGCCCCCTGAAAGTCTCAGATCCAGTCCCCACTCCCTCCCCCAACTGTTGTTGCCCCTCCCCACAACTTGGATCCACCTCTAAGCAGCCACCCACATTAAATTTGCACATATATGGGCAAACCAGCCCAGATCCAACCCCTATCCTCCCCGATCCAGCCCTCCCAACCCCCGACCAGCCTTCCCCTTACCCGATCTAGTCCACCCACCACCGGAATCCCGCTTTGAGCCCTCCAACGTTCAAATCTATTTTATTTACAATAACTCTAATATTTGTGTTGTGTTTTGTTTTGGTTTTTGGTTGGAAACTTTGTTATGGTTTGGATATTTTGTGTTTGTTTGAGATTATAGTTTATTATGATATTTGCTCCCAGAAAAATCTTTAACTGCAGGAAGGATCGATTCGTTGAGCGTTCTTGCTTTGGTCCTCCACGCGGAGGAAAACTATAGCTTGTTCGCGTAAATGAATTATTTTGCCTTGCTTTAAATTATTTGCGTCAGATTTAACTATTTATTATCTCAGTTGAATTCACACCGTCAGATTTGCATGACATGTAGGTTAGGTCACCGTTTATCCGCCACCTATAGATTCGTCTTGCATCAATTGGTATCAGAGGGAGGTTGCGAGCACACTTTTGATAAACAGTTGTAGAGTCTATAGGTTTCGTCATGTCTAGGTATCACCAATATTCCTCTCCTCTATTTGGTGAGCCCAAGTCCACTTACACCCTGCTCTCATAGATCCCCCCGAGGAAATTCTCATGCTACTACGATGATTATTCACGATCGCAGCACACCACTTCCAGAGATCGTGTTGATCCATCAACGCGATCCCACTATGTTAGAGACGATCAGTATGATGATTGTCGTCATTCATATCCCCACACGCAAGCGGATCATGTTGATCTTTCAACGCGACTCGAATACCTTAGAGATGATTATATTGAGAGAGATCTCGAGTGGCAGTTTCGTACTGAAGCCCCTTCTTTTGACGGCTCATGGAGTTTGGAGTTTTTCAGTTATTGGCTCGTGGACATAAAGTATTATCTTGATCATGTTGACTTATTCGGTGAGACGCGTCAAGTTTGTGAAACTTAGGCTTGTAGATCAGGTGAGAGCGTTTTGGTCAAACATTGAGAGGCTTGCGAGCGAGAATGTCTTCATCACATCACTAGTTTGGTGGATATGAAGCGTATATTGTGTCAGATGTATCTGCCTTCGTCGTATCGGATTCGCTTGCTCGAGCAATTATTTTCCCTTCAGCAAGGATTCAAGTCTGTCACTGAGTACAAGGATTGTTTTGATGAGTTAGTTGTGAGGAATGATATCCGAGAGGACCCAACCACGACCACTTCCCGATTTCGGCCTTGACTTCGATCTGACATGCGTATTGAGGTGGTTTATCATAGCTCGAAGTCTATCGAGCAGACATATCAGCTCTCCCTTCGTTATGAATACTCTTTGAGATCCGTACGAGCTGGTCGATTGGATTCTCACATTGACCATCCGCAGTACGAGTTCCCTCCCACACCGAAGTCACCACTTTGCCTACCATTGTTCCATGATACATGATCAAAATGACACCTGATATGGATTTGTCTCAACCCAGTGAGATACGTAGTATGATAAGTGGTCTGTCACTTGTTTCTGACCCTTTCTCTTGTGACCCCGACTGTGAGTAAGTTCGAGCAACCTATTGAGTCTATAATTTTGTGTCCCTCACATACATCCTCTCTTTTGCCATGTCCTGAGTTAATTAGCACCCCCACCCTAGACTCATTTCTTGACACTGCGCCGACAGACCCATTCTTGAGAGTAGGTCTATGTCCCTCTCTCCTTGTCCTTACTCCAAGTCACATCACGACTGAGAGCCCAGAGCTTGAGATTGAGCTCGTAGTGGCTATGTCACCCATTTCACGGGGACACTACCCCTTACAATGATATTTATCTGGAGGAACATAACCTTAGTGACAGGTTCTATGACGAGCCCCCTGTTGAGCCTCCTGATGATCCGCCACATCCTGGTGAGGATGAGACTCAGGCGAGCCACTCATGTATGAGTATCGATTTATTGACGTCTCTTCCATTATCGTCCCCAGTCTTGCTCTAGAGGATGAATATTGTGTGTAGCATCAAGTATTTAGGGCTTTCCTCGAGTAAACATGAGTATACCCATGATATTTTGAGATCCTATCTTGTTACACCTTGCACTCTCGACGAGTCTTGGGACGCATCACCTACTGACCCACCAGACGAGTTCTTTTTTTTTGGGACACTCACCACACTCTAGAGCCATGTCTTCTATTCGGTGCAACATGACTTTCACTCAGATGGTCGTCGCAGTCGCGATGGCTTTTCATACGTGCCTCCTGATGTGTCACATTCCCTGAGAGACATTCGACTCTTTATGAACTCTTATTTGAGTGTTGATGTCTCACCCGATCATTTGAACACTCGTCGTACACTAAATGAGTTTTTCTACACTCCACTGAGAGAGCCTCCTAATTAAGGTTGTAGATGTCGGATATCGGAGACATGTCGGTTTTAATATGTTGGAGGATATATCGGGTTTTAATATTTAATTATTTATATGAGTAATCATTTATAAATTTAATCCTTTTTAATTTATATATATTAATATATTGATTATTTGATATTTATTGAGCTTCTAAATTTATCAAACTAATATAAACATTTTGTGTTGTATTAGTAATAACAGTATAACACGTGAAATAAAACAAGAGAACAAAATATTGGAAAGTTGTCGATGATAATGAAAGATAAGGAACATTTAGTACATAATTCAATGATAATGCATAATTAAAGACAATGACAGACTTGAGCAAGGAAGAAATCCAGAGGAAGGGAAAAAATAACATAAACAATGAAATACTTTTTGTCTATTGTCTATTAGACCATAGACATTAATTAAAATAAATTGAAAAAAAGCAGTCGATAAAATGTCGGGATATATCAGCCGATATATCAGTGAATATATTGGTTAATAGGAAGCATATCAGAGGATATATTCCAAAATGATATTTTGCAAAAAAAAAGCGGAAATGTGTTGTTTTGTCCATGAAATCTTTATGTCGGCTGATATATCGGTCATGTCGGAGGATATCCACAACAGTGCTCCCAATAGACCACCTCAGTTTGTAGATTTTCAGGCCATTGTCGGACTACCCCATAGGGAGCGTGTTGTGTCTGTAATAAATCTTGTAAATCACATGCAGATGTTCACTGACAAGAGCAGGTACTACACAGTCCTGAGATGCATCAGGACAAATGCTTATGAATTGAAGAATATGCGTTGTGAGGCTCCGTGGGAGGCTTGCTAAAAGTTTGAGCGTTAGCCGAATAGGTCCCTACACAGTCCTGAGACGCATCGGGACAAATGCTTATGAACTGGACATCCCCGCGAGCATGAGTATCCATCCCATGTTCAATATATAATATGATATGAGTTGATGACTGATATAAACTTTGTTTTCATTTAATATATGATACATGCGATAATAAATGAATAAATAAAGAGGACTTGTGATGGGGATCGACCGCATGTTCGTGATCGGAGATCGGGCCAGCACTTGGAGAGACCCGTTTTTGCAGATTTGCCGGAGATGCGTTGATCAGATCGGTGATCCGAGACCGCGAGCGCGTCCAGAGCATCGATTTTCATTTTATATGTTTTTTATTTTATTTTTCTGGTGTGCATTTAATGTTTTAGGGCACTGGGCGTAACAGACGATCATAGTTGTTCACGACAGGTGCCCAACCTCCCCTCTTGTTATAAATAAGGGCAGACATTGCAGTTTACATGCATTGCTGAGTTTTGTGAGAGATTCCGGATTTCAGCAATCATTCGTGGTGCGACCACGCCACCCCGTGGTGCGACGTCCCGACTATTTTCAGTTATTTTATTTTGTTTAGCCTAAAATTTCTCCGTGAGTCAGTCCTCCTTCCACGGTTCTCCCTCTAAACCGCCGATAACTCCTCTAAGACACAATCTCCATCAATCGGAAGAAGAAAACCACCAAAGTTCCTGTACACTTCTTCTTCCTCGGCAAAGCTACTGTTCATCATCATCATCATCATCATCTTCCCGGCGTGAAACTACTCGATCCCGCCACTTGACTTTTGCTCTTTGTCGTGAACCCTTTCCTCCCTGGAAGCCAACAAAGCCCGCCCTAGCCGCAGTTCAGGCGTCTGGCTCCTCGCCCCCGTCGAGCCACCCACACCAATAAATCTGCAAACTAAAGCTTTCCCGCTACCCTGCCTCATCATGTACTTCCTTGTCTCTCCCATTTCAGATTATTGCCGGTCTTTTCCCTACCCGCATACAACAGACCCATTCCTCTCATTTATTCACCTCTTCTACCTATGTCATAGGCAAGATTCCTCGGTCTGATATCATGGCCCCACTAGCTTCCCTTCAGAAGTCCCCTTACCGCTAAACTCCTACATGATCACCAGCAGTTCGGGAATCCTTTTCAGGCCCTTCAGATTTCTCTCCAGCCGACGCTTCCTTTGTCGGAGCTCCTCCCGCCACCACCATCAAATCTCATTGATTGTGAGTATTATTGTTTTTGTCATAATTTTTTCTGTATTAAATTCCAGATGATCGTGATATGTGTGTTTGGATTTTGTGATCGCTAGTGTTATTGTTTCACCTCTTTTTTTAATTCTACAAAATTTATTTTTGCCAATTTGCAGTTGATAACACCACTTGTGAATACGAACGTGAATTGCTTTCGTACTTGAAAATTATGGGTTCACTTTGTGTTGATTTTGCTAAACTTATATAAATATTGTTGCTATAATTTTACTTCCAGAATAATTAAAACATATACGCATCATTCTAGGTTAAGCTGCATCGCATTCATCCCGCGCACCCACTTAGCTTTGCATTAGTGTCAGCACTGTTATTTTACAATCCATGTATGAGTGTATTAGTGTGTCAGACATTCATTTTCACATCGGACGTCCTGCGTCAGTTTGGTATCAGAGCCCCATGTTCGGGCTTAGTTTAGAATACGTGAGACTAGAACCTACTTGTGTCACCATGTCATATCATAGTAGGAATTGCTACTAAAATCCTTTATTTTATGAACACGAGTCCACCCATCTTATTAATCTTTGATTTGAGGAGCCACCATCCATCTACACTGGATCCCATAGAGCCCCTTCAGGGAGATCTTCACGATATTACGATGATTATCCACGATCACGACTCACTACTTCCAGTGATCGTGTTGATCCACTGATACGATTTCATTACGATCAGTACGATGATTATCGTCATTCTTATCCCCGCACTCGAGTGGATCCTATTGATCCTTCGACACGATATTATGATGATAGAGTCCAGTATCGTTCAGGTTGTCGTCGTTACCCATCCCCTTTATTTGAGAAACACGAGTCAGGTCATCGTCGCTACATATCTCCTTTACTTGAGGAACTTAAGTCTATATATGCACGACCACCACTGCACAGTTGTAGGACTCATGTCCACCCACGAGCACGACATGATTATGTTATGGAGACCGTCCAAGGGACCCTCAAGAATCCTATAATGGTCACTTTCATCAAAATTACATCACACCTAGTGATCTTCTTAGTGTTCCGAAAACGGACATGACGGAGGCCGAATTTCAACAATGAATCTTTAAGATGTTTGATCAATTAGATGCACAATTTGATGACCTTCGCATCCGCGTTGCCGTCATTAAGGGTTGGCCAGGACACTCCACTTCTCAAAGCAGGAGAATCCCACCCACTCCATCTGATACTCTATTTGAGGTAGACCGGGCTACACTCAACACATTATGTGTGGAGTCGGCTCCCACGAGAGACCGCTCAGCCACTTAGAAAGCCTGCCCCCAACACCACCTCTTAGCTCACTATCGAGTATAGATTTTTCCCACACTTCATCTGATGGCGCATCGAGACACTTCACAATCACGAGCCGAGAGCCTTGTAGTTATCTTGAGGTAGCCACCTCACCTCTTTCGGGGAACTCGACTCCTTATGATGGTTTACATCTGGAGGATCAACTTTCTATTGATGAGTTCTTTGACAACCCTCCTGTTGAGCCTGCAGATGAGTCACCTCGTCCTTGTAAGGATGAGATTCAGGTGAGTGGCACGTTTATGAGTATTGAGATGTTGACACCTTTCCCATTATCTCCCCTAATATCGATAGTGCTCCAGAGAGAGGATCTTGAGTTTAACATCCAGCATATGGGGTTATCCTTAAGAACACTTAAGTATAGGTTGGATATTTTGAGAATTTGACATATGATCACACACACTCGTGATGAGTTTTGGGCTATACTACCTGCTGACCCGCCATATGAGTTCTTTATTGTGAGGGACACTCATCATACATTAGAGCCGCATCATATTGTTGATGTCTACGATCGTCACATAGGTGATCATCATATTTGTGATGATTATTTATATGCCCCTCCAGGTGAACCCCTGATGCGTCGCATTTCCTTAGAGAGTTTGTCACGTTTGCTACGCTTCACCTGCATCATCGTTTATATGAGGGAACTATAAATATTTTTGGGCGCCACGTTGGTACTTGTCGCATTTGTGACGAGTTTTATTATACCCCTCATGGAGAACCACCGAATGAGCCACATGTCGATCCACCACTCATTTGGAAGATATCTGGCTTTAGTAGGGTACTCGAGTTGGAGAGTGCACTCGCTGACTCGTTGATCTTATATCCTCCCATCTGCACTTGCATAGACAGTTCACACACCACATTGACACATCTTATTGTTGTTGTCTCTTATTTTTATTTGAGTGTTCATCGCTCGCACGATGAATTCTTCTATGATCCACCTCCTGAGCCTCCTGATCATGTACTTATCTCAGGAGTTTCTTTTAGTACCCCAAACCACTGGTTTCTGGAGTTATTCGTGTTAGTAGTTCATCTTATATTTGCGTTTGTACAACCCCGTATTTGGCGAGTGGGAGCGGCAGGAGCCGGACCAGGCAAACCAAGCCTCGGGCGAGTCGGCAGGGAGGCGAGTGCCTTGAGAACTCCCCGGCTCGCCCGGGCTAGGGGTAGGTCAGATGTGGGGTGAGTAAAGAAAGCAGGCTCGCACGCGTCCCTGGCCCTCGGTAGATAACAGGCGAGTGAGACGGTCAGGTCCGCACTCGCCCTGGGCCCTGTGGAGGCGGCGAGTGCCAGTCTCATTGGGCACTCGCCACTCTAGGCGAGTGGTAATTCTGGGAACACTTGTCCAGTGACACTTTTTATCATTCTGCCCCCGCTGGTCTGCCAGTATCCCCTCCGAACAACGGAGTTGCGCTGTTGGCAGACTGATTTGGGCTGCATATATCCGTTCAGAACAACGGAGTTTAGCTGTTGGCAGATCATTTTCAGAAATCTATAAATAGACCCAAGAGGTTACCTCAGAAGGGAAGCTCTCCAGTTTTCTCATTATTGGATCCACTTGCGCTTTCTAAGGTACCCTTAGCTCAGTACTGCTAAGGTGGGGAAGCGCTCTAAGATCTTTCGAGTGTGCGGTGGAACCTCCGTGCTGGAGCCCTGGGTCAGTCCCCAATCCTAAGTCCTTGGTCAAGCAAGCTTACTAGGAGAAGTAAGTGTGCGATCACCCCTTTTTAAAGATCCGAATTTCACAGTGGTCGGTTTTCAGTTTCAACATTTTGGTGCGGTGAGCGTGGAAAATGACCAACACAGAAAATCCTCAAGTAAGTTCAATGACTGGGGGTGAAGGGCAAGGATTTGACCTGGCCGACTCGCCACTTCCCCCCACCCCCTCATGTCACCCTCGAAATGTTCGTAGACTTCAAGCAGGAAGTCCGGAACCTCGTCATATTCACGCTAGGTGCTCGCAGCGAATGCTTAATGCCCGCCGTCCCAGTGCTCGCTGCCCCAACTCTGGGCGAGAATGCCCCCATCATGCGACCTGGGAAGGAAGTTGTGGCGGAAGGCGGCAAGCGAGATCTCCCTAGGCGAGCCCTATTCCACGGCTCGGCGAGTGCGGGCAGGACCGGCGAGGCGGAGACGCGAGATCGTCTGGCTCGCCTGGCAGGGGAAGGAAGTCCTTTCAGCGAGCTGGCCGCTTCCGCTCCAATCCCAGAGGGGTTTCGCGAGCCCGAGATGCCCTACTACACCGGAAGGGATGATCCGGTCCAACACATCTAGTGATTTGAGGATGTGGTCTCGATCAGACAGATGTCAGATGCCTTTAAGTGCCGACTTTTTGCCATGACCCTCGAGGAGAAGGCGAGCGATTGGTTTCACCAGCTTCCCGCCAACTCCATCTACTGCTTTGAGGACCTGCGCCGGGAGTTTTTGCTAAGTTTTACCACTTCGAAGAAGAGGAAGGAGTCAGAGTCCCTTTTTCTCATCAAGCAGGAGGTGGATGGGACGCTGGGAAGCTATGTGGACAGGTTCCAGGAGGAGATCCTCCAAGTTCAGGAGATGCCCGGACACACCCTCATTGTGGCCTTCACCCTGGGACTGCAGCGGGGTTTTTCATGATGGAGTTGAAGCGGGTACCTCCATTGTCTTTCGAGGAGCTGATGGTGAGGGAAACAAGGGAAGTCGAGGGTGAAGCGTCAAACCCGGTGTGACAGGAAACTAGCCAAGTGGGCTGCAACTGAGGAAAGAGAGCCAGGAGGTGGCAAGGGCCAGGAGGTCAGGAGGGCAAAGCCCAGGCAGCGGGAGCCGCAGCAGCAGCAGCCGAGGTGGGGCCGCCAGGAGCCGAATAATCGGCTAGTCTGGAGACAGCAGGAATGTCACGATCAGGGCCAGAGGAGAGGTTTTCACGGATGAGACAACCGCCAAGGAGGGCAAGGCCAGTTCAACCCCCCCGGGATGGAGGCAAGGCCAGAGAGCTCCTCTCCCCGAACAACACCAGGCTATGGGCATAGCCCTAGGGAGGAGGAGGCAGGAAGGCAGGGCGGAGCTGCCCTATTGTGATTTCCATTAGGAAGTGGGCCACGCGACGACCACCTGCCTAGAGTTCTTGGAACTAAGGGGAGCCAGGGAGCAGACCCAACAACAGCAACATCATTGCCAGGAGGTAAGGATAGAGGAAGTCCTGCCCGGAGCGGCGGAGGATAGGTGCGAAGACCGGACCGGTGTAGGAGGCCGGGGAGGGATCAGGGTGATCTATGGGGGGGGGGGGGAGTCGAGGCCGCCTGTAAAGCGAGTCTCCACACCATATATCGCCGGAGCGTTGCCTCTACGTCCCTAACCCCACCCCCAAATGAGAAGATCACCTTCTCTCGGAAGGACATGTCGAATCATGATGATCCGTTCTGCGATGCGCTGGTAGTTCATGCCGCCATCAAAAATTTTACCGTCTCCCGGATCCTCGTGGACAATGGGAGCTCCGTCAACGTCGTTTTTAAGAAGGCGTTTGACGCAATGAAGGTGAAGGCCAGGAGGGTGTTGGCCTCGGACGGGCCTCTGTTTGGATTCTCCGGAGAAAGGAAGGAGGTGGAAGGAGTAGTGGAGCTCCATGTTACCTTGGGAGGTCAGTCCAGGAACTGCAGGTTCGTCATCGTGGACGCTCCTAGCAGCTACAATGCAATATTCAGACAACCCCTCATCAGCGTCTTCCGCTGTGTGACTTCGTCTTTCCACCAGTGCCTCAAGTTCAATGCTGAAGGCATCGAGGTCCGGGTCCGGGGAGACCCCAAGGTGGCGAGGGAGTGCTACGTGACTGCGCTCAACTCCATCTCTTGACAAAGAGGAGCCGAGGAGATGAAGAGAAGGATTGAGGAGATGTCTGGGCAGGAGGCCATGGGAGAAGCTGAGAAGATGGAGGTGGAGGTAGAAGAAGTTCGCGCCCGTGTGGAGGCGGCAGAGGAAGTTCTGAAGGAGCAGACCGAGGTAATGGCCGTGGAGGAAGTTGAGGAGGAGGAAGTCCTTGTGCCAAGTGAGGGGGCCGCGGGTGAGTGAGAAGAGCAGTCTCGGCTGAAGGCAACAGAGGAGGTAGTGGAGATGAAAGTTCTCACCCATGGAGGAAGGGTGAAGAAAGTGCGGGTCAGCAGGGGCTGAGCCCGGAAGATCAGAAGAGGATGCTGGAGTGCATCCAGAAGAACGTAGACATCTTCGCGTGGAGCGCGACTGACATGCCAGGAATTGATGCGGATCCCCCAAAACTCAGCAATGCCTGCAAACTGCATCACCCACCCCTATTTATAACAAGAGGGGTGGTTGGGCACCCGACGTGAACGGCTATGATCGTCTGTTACGCACAGTGTCCTAAAACACTAGATACACGCTAGAAAAATAAAAAATACAAATAAGATGAAAATCGATGCTCCGGATGTACTCGCGTTCTCGGATCGCCGATCCGATCAACGCATCTCGGACAAATCTGTAAAAACTGGTTCCGCCAAGTGATGGTCCGATCTCCTCCGATCACGAACATGCGGTCGATCCCCATCAATTCCCCCCAACTGAAAAGCATTCATGTTCGAGGAATGAAGATGAATACACTGTAGTCAAAGATCAGAGGAAAGTCCAATAAGCTCTGTCGCCAATATCCAAGCATCATCAAAGGTGTAGTGTCCACTCCAGTGCACCAAGTAACAACAAGAAGAACCGTCTGTAGTGGTGGTACACTCGTCCATCACAATGTCACTAATGCTCTCAGCTCTCATCTCTCGTGCTAGTGGATCCAGGAAACCTGGTATAATCATAGGAGGTGCGGGCAAACCCATGTGTGCTCGTCCAAGGTGAATAGGGGAAGTGTGAAGCTGTAACTGGAAGGGTGTCAAAAGAAGCTCGAGGTATGAGTCCCTATGCTTGAGAGGATCAAAGTAATGTGTTAAATCTCTCGATTTAAATACAAGATGAATATCCATATCTGCAGGGAAATCAATCTCGTAGGCATTTCTCCTAAATTTCTTTATAACCCTATAAGAACTCATTCGTTTAAGTTGTAGCTTAGTAGCTGTTCCTTTTGGGAGACCCTCCTTGTAAAGTCCGACCACGACATGCTCGCACGCCCGAAAATATTGGTCACGCTTGTGCATATTTGCTCATGCCTTATATAATTTAATATTGCTATCAGCTTTCTTCCGGATTAGTTCATGCAAAATTAATCAAAACAAATAACATGTGTGACTCACTGTCACTCACACAACACAAATGAACCATGCACTAAATATGAATGAACAAACAACACTGTTAAAACCGGAAATCGGCCTCTGTGCCCAGGGGGCAATTCTTCCGCCGTCCATCTTTGCGGCTAAGGGAGCCATAATCAAAGGTGATTGCAGCAACTTGATCGCCTACTGCCAGAAATGCCTGGGGAATGGTGAGGACTCTTGGAAGGTGCACAACAAGGAGGGGCTGAAGTTCTTGTACGAATTCGCCCACATTTCTTTCCAGCATGTGCTACGGTCGGTGAACCGTGCCGCAGATTTCTGCTCCAAGCTAGCTTTCTCTTTTACCTTTTTATGGACTGATCCCTTGAGGTTCCACCCAGAATTCCTTGAGCTTGTTCAGGAAGATCCGGCGGGAATCTCCCCCCTATGTAACTTCTTTGTACCTTTGTTTTTATTTCTTTTAATGCAATATGCACGATTCAAGGAAACCGGCCTTTGTGGAATTCGGACCCTTAAAAAGGGGTGACCGCACACTTACTTCTCCTAGTAAGCTTGTTTGACCGAGGACTTAGGATTGGAGACTGACCAGGGGCTCCAGCACGGAGGTCCCATCACACACCCGAAAAATCTTATAGCGTTTCCCCTCCTTAGCCAGTGCCGAGCTAAGGGTACCTTAGAAAGCGCAAGGGATACGAGAATGAGAAAACTGGAGAGCTTCCCTTCTGAGGTACCCTCTTGGGTCTATTTATAGATTTCTGAAAATGGTTTGCCAACAGTTCAACTCCGCTGTTCTGAACGGATATACACAACCCAAGTCGGTCTGTCAACAGCGCAACTCCGATGTTCGGAGGGGATACTGGCAGACCAGCGGGTGTAGAATGGTAAAAAGCGTCACTGCACGAGTGGTCCCAAAATTACCACTCGCCTGGGGGCTGGGGTGGCAAGTGCCCGATGAGACTGGCACTCGCCGCCTCCACAGGGCCAAGGGCGAGTGAGGACCTGAACGTCCCACTCACATGTTATTTACTGAGGGCCAGGGACGCGTGCGAGCCTGCTTACTTTACTCGCCCCACATCTGACCTACCCCCAGCCCGGGCGAGCCGAGGAGTTCTCAAGGCACTCGCCTCCCTGCCGACTCGCCTGAGGCTTGGTTTGCCTGGTCCGGCTCCGGCCGCTCTCACTCGCCGAATATGGGATTGTACACAATCCCCGCTCTTTGCGAGGTTGCTCTAAACTCAGAAAGAATCATCCAACCCCAGGAGATCGGCGAGTGCGGCAGGAGCAAGAGGAATCTTCTGGTGGGATCCACTAGTTGTTATATATATGTGTCTGCCTGGGAGAGCATTGCCAATCCCCCTACTTTTCTGATTTTTGCCATCATGCCCCTTTCAAAGGAATTCCAAGAGAGGCTCAACCGCGCCAGGGCACTCAACTCCTCCCGCGCTGCCGAGATGAGCCCCTGGCACTCTAACCAGTCACCGCGCGAGTCGCCTAAGCGCAAGCCTGCAAAAATGTCCAAATCCGACCCAAAAGCTGGCAAGGTCGTCCAAGGTGATCGGGCCCCTGCGCCGGACCGTGGACTCGCCTCTTCCTCTTCCAAACCGGCCATCCAACATAAAGGGAAGGAGGTTGATGACACCCCCGCCGATCCTGATACTTGTCATCACGAGGATGCGGACACCCCTTTGGTGCGAGACGATTCTCTATTGAAGGACTCGCGCCCCCAAACCACCACAGATGGCCATGCGAGAGGCCAGGCCCCTACCTTTAGGACCACCGGAATGGGCTCGCTGTCGCTGAAAATGTCGGGTCGCGAACCATCTCGTGACCCTACCCCCGATCTTGTACTCGCGGAGGGGGGTGTTAGGGATATCCCAGTTCCTGGTTTTGATCTGATCACTTACCCGAGTTCCTATCTGCCCGGTCACGGCAAGGTGCTCACTTCTCCTCTCACTCAGCCCCCTCAGGAACAGTCGAACTCTTCCCGCCAGCCACACCTCCAGAGGACGTTTGCCTCGCACGGTTAGTTAAAGCACTCGTCACAGGCCTTCCCGGACAATCTGAAGCCGAAGAATCCTCCGACCCGGGGCTCCACTCGTCACCTCCCTCTCCCAACGCGCTAGAAGACATTCTGGATGCTTCAATCGAGCCTGCCGAGCTGAGGACGCGAACTGTTGGGATCCTCAGGAAGTATGGGCTCGCACTGCGCGAGATTCAAGAGGAGAGGACTGTCGACGAGCAGCGGTTGCGCTCACTGGAGCAGAACTAGGTGCTGCTGGCTGACGAGGTGAGGCGCGGCTCGGCCTGCGAGATGACTTCCACGGGACCACTCATGGATAAGATACATGAGAACCTGTGCTTCATACACCAGGACCTCAAACTGGTCCACGAGTTCAACAATACTCGCCAACCACCGGTGATGGGGGCGCGAGGCCGGGGTAGATGGAAATGGCTCCCGAGCTGAGCCTACCGGCACTCGCCCCTTGCACCCCTTAACTCTCGCATCTTGTGACAACTTCTGTAATATTTCTTTCTATGAACTCTCACACTACTGTGCTTAAATTTTGACTCTTTAATATTCAAAGGTTTGTTGATCTTGCGCGTATACTATTTCGCTTTAGATTCGGCTCGCCTAGTGATAGAACAGGTCGAGAGAGCTGGCGAGATGGGGGTCGGCGAGCTGGGCTAAGTAGGCGGCTCGGCATGTATTAATCCGTTTTCTATAAATAGGACCTCTTACCTACCCCCAGCCCATCGTCTTTATAGCAGACATACCCCACTTGAACACTCTTTGGCACTTGCACTCGCACGAAGACCTGCTAAAATGGGAAAGACGCGAGCTGATGTCGATGGGAGGTCGAAGCGTGCCAAGCAGTTCGCCGAATACCCATTCTTTGATGGGAATCCCACGGAGCAGGAATATCTCGCCTTCGTGGCAGATCATGTCCCTCCAGGGTTCACTGCGCGTCGGCCTAGGAGGGGCGAGGCGATTAATACCTTCTTCACTGACGAGCTCGCCTTCCACATCTCGCATTTCGAGGTGGGGCTGCGCCTGCCCCTCTGGCCGGAGGTTCGCCGGGTGTTCAAATATTTTGGGGTTTTCCCCGCGCAGATGAACCCCAATGCGATCGCCATGCTTGTGGCTTTCGCGAGTTTCCTTCGGAGGGAACATAATGAGTTCAATCTCGCTGTTTTCCGAAAGCTGTTTATCTATCACGCCACCAATGACGGGGTCGCGTTCTTTGTCGGCTCGCAGTTCAAGGTGCTCGAGACGACCAACAAGAACCATAACTGGTTCACCAAGTTCGTCTTCATCAAGGGCGATCTCGGCAACATCCCCTATTCGCCCGGCGAGGAGACATACCGGCCGCCGACCTTGACGGGCGACGACTCCAACCTCCATCAGTTCTTCCTCCACAAAGACTTCGAGGTCGCCTTCATGCGAAGAGACCTCGACTCGCACCCGCCAGTTCTTCCCGACGAAGGTATAATTCTCCCTCTCCCTTTTCGGGAACTCGTCCAAAGGGGTCATCTTTTCTAACAAGATTAAGTTTGTTTTCTGTAGGGAGTGGCTGATCCCGAAGCACCCGCCCTTTGCGGATTCGGGGCTACACCCCGACCCACTCGCGCGGGAGAGGGCAACTGCAGCGGCTTGCCGGATGGAGCAGGATTCCGCCAGATCCACCAGCCAGAAGCGGCCCGACCTCGCCAGCTCCAGCTCGCCTCGCCTCCCACCGCCGCCAAAGAGACTGAAAAAGGCGGTGGTCTCCAAGGGCAAGCAGATCTTGCTCGACTCGCCAGAGAAGGAGCAAGGAGACGGCGACCTCCCTGCACCCACGGATGCTGAAGTGTCCGGGTCCCGCGAGCCGGACATGCTGAGTGACCATCAGAACTATGGTCTCGATGGGAAGGCGAATGACCAGATCAGCGAGCCGATGGTTCAGTGGGATGAGAAGGCTCACAGGGTGTCCATCTCTTCTCTCCTCTCGTCCTGGTCAGAGCGCGGGCCTCCCAGCGGGCATGCCTTTGCCCTCGGCTTCGGTCTCTACGGTCGCGAGGGCGCTGAAGCCTACGACGACACGACCCTGCAACGTCTCGCCCATGAATGCACGCGAGCCAAGATGCGCGCTATGGAGCTCGCGCACATGTCTGTTCCTCGCGGCTTCACCCTTAACCGCAAGGGGACAGATGCCGAGGAAGCCCGGGCTCTCGCCGCAGACGATGTGGCTGACTTGAAGAAGAAGCTAGAGGTCGCCGAAGTTCTCCTCGCGAAGAGTGTTGGCGGGGTGGTAAGTGTTAGTTAATTTTTCCCTTTTTCTTTCGCCCGCATAATTCCTTCGCTTAAACCTTTCCCCTCGCAGGGTGCTGATACTGTCGACCGCCCGCGCACTCGCGCGACTGACCTTGAGGAAAGGAACAAGCAGCTGGAGGAACAGAATAAGCTGCTCCATGGCGAGGTCAGTCGCCTGATGGATTCCCTTCTTCCTTCGACTCGCGGCGAGCTGAGCACCCAAGCCAAGCAGATAAAGTCTTTCAGCGAGGCGGAGGTCAACGAGATGCTTAAGGTCAACTCCATCAAAGCCGCTGATTACATTCTTCAGGTTATGCGAGACCTAAAGGTGCTGACGGCGGACTGCGAGGAGGTGACTACAAAAGACTTGGTCACGGAGCTGTTTCTCCCCGTTCCCACCCCCGGCGAGGAGGACGACTTCGACTCGCTGTTCGACGAGGTGGAGGGTTTTCGAGATGAACCTTCGGGGGGAGGCGACTAGGGGGCTTGATTGTCACCTCTTTTTCTTTGTAATGACTCCCCCCTTTTGTATACTCGCCACGAGGCAGCCTCCCTTTTTGTAATCGCACATAAATTAATGAAATTTATACTTGGCAAATTTTTGTTCTTTTCTTTCTGTATCTACTCGTCATGCTATGCTTGCACGCGCATGCCACCCGTTGTGGTGCGACTTCCCCAAAGTAGAACTCGCCACTAGAATCCATCTGAGTTAGGTTAAGAATACATACCTATGCGAAGGCCTCGAGATCTCGCCTCCCCCCCCTTAATAATAAGAGTTGGACCACTCGCCGCGCTTGAACCCACAACCTTCAGATAATCAGACGGGTCATTAGGAGGCCTGATTTTCCCAAGTTGAAAAGCGTTGGGTCGGGTAGCAGTCGCCGAGAGCAGCCTCGTGCCTTCGCACCCGTCTGTTAATTCTCGAGCATCCCCTTGGGGACTAAGTACGAGCAGAAGGTTAGGCTCGGCTTCCTAGCCTTGAGGTATGCGAGTCCCCCGGCCGACGAGATCTACCCCCGATCGGGTGGACTCGCCCTCTTTTAACACTATTTTTGCTCAGTGGTTATGGTCCCCCACTTGTTGGCGAGATCTTGGCTAGCTAAAGCCTGGTCAGATGGACTTTGCGGGATCCCACATTTTTGCATCCCCGAATGATTTTCTGCCCTGCCAACTTGGGGCAGGGGGATCTGCTCGGGGAAAGCTTGGGAGACACCATCGAGTGACATCCAGCCCTGCCAGCTAATGGGGGTCTGACAGCGGGATTTGCTCGGGGTCAACTTGGGAGACACCATCAAATGACATCCAGCCCTGCCAGCTAATGAGGGCCTGTCAGCGGGATCTGCTCGGGGTCAACTTGGGAGACACTATCGAGTGACATCCAGCCCTGCCAGCTAATGGGAGTCTGGCAGCGGGATCTGCTCGGGGTCAACTTGGGAGACACCATCAAGTGACATCCAACCCTGCCAGCTAATGGGAGTCTGGCAGCGGGATCTGCTCGGGGTCAACTTGGGAGACACCATCGAGTGACATCCAGGCTTGTCTACTAATGGGAGCCTGATAGCGGGATCTGCTCGGGGTCAACTTGGGGGACACCGTCGAGTGACATCCAGCCCTGCCAGCTAATGGAAGCCTGACAGCGGGATCTGCTCGGGGTCAACTTGGGAGACACCATCGATTGACATCCAGCCCTGCCAGCTAATGAAAGCCTGGCAGCGAGATCTGCTCGGGGTCAACTTGGGAGACACCATCGATTGACATCCAGTCTTGCCAGCTAATGAGAGCTTGGCAGCGGGATCTGCTCGGGGTCAGCTTGGGAGACACCATCGAGTGACATCCAGCTCTGCCAGCTAATGAGAGCCTGACAGCGGGATCTGCTCGGGGTCAACTTGTGAGACATCATCGAGTGACATCCAGCCCTGCCAGCTAATGGGAGCCTAACAGCGGGATCTGCTCGGGGTCAACTTGGGAGACACCATCGAGTGACATCCAGCCCTGTCAGCTAATGGGAGCCCGACAGCGGAATCTGCTCGGGGTCAACTTGGGGGACACCATCGAGTGACATCCAGCCCTACCAACTGATGGGAGCCTGGCAGCGGGATCTGCTCGGGGTCAACTTGGGGGACATCATCGAATGACATCCAGCCCTGCCAGCTGATGAGAGCCTGACAGCGGGATCTGCTCGGGGTCAACTTCGGGGACACCATCGAGTGACATCTAGCCTTGCCAGCTAATGAGAGTCTGACAGCGAGATCTGCTCAGGGTCAACTTTGGGGACACCATGGAGTGACATCCAGCCCTGTCAGCTAATGGGAGTCTGGCAGCGGGATCTAATCGGGGTCAACTTTATGAACACCACCTATTCCTGCAATCCATTGTTAAAGGTTTGGAATATCGAGGGATCACATATTAGAAAAAGAAGTTACATACGTGGTTTAAGGATAAAAACGCTTCAAATTGTCGCCGCTCCAGATGTGACTTAGAGTCTCCTCTTCCACATTCTGGAGGTGAAACCCTCCTGATCTCAATGCTTCTTTAACTATATATGGACAATCCCAATTTGGATTAAGCTTTCCTACTGTTGTTGATCTTCCTGCGGCATCCACCTTTTTCAGGATCGGGTCTCCTTCGGTGAATTGCCCTATTCTAACATGTTTATCAAAGTATTTGGCTAACCGCCGCTTAATTTCTTCTTGTCTGACAGCGGCCACATCGCGGAGTTCCTCTGTCAGATCCAGAGAGAGTCGCAGCTCATCCTCGTTCTCGACCCTCCATCCTTCTCCTCCTTCGTCTGCCCCTACTATTCACGGTGTCCGGACCTCGAACTCTACCGGGAGCACAGCTTCGCAGTCGTGGGAGAGCTTGAAGGGGGTCTCCCTCGTGGCCGTGTTGGGGGTGGTTCTCAGGGCCCAAAGGACCGAAGGGAGTTGCTCCACCCAGCTCCCCTTCAGATTTTCCACCTTCTTCTTCAACAAGTTCACGATGATCTTGTTCGCCGCCTCCACCTGCCCGTTACTCCTGGGATGGTGGACCGACGCGAATTTAAGATCAATCCCGAGTTGGCCACAAAAACTGATGAATTCAACGCTGGCGAACTGTGACTCATTGTCCGTGACGATAGCCTGAGACAACCCGTGCCGACAAATGATTTCTCCTCATACGAAATTTCGAATTACCTGAGAGGTCGTCTTGGTCAGTGCCTTGATCTCCAATCACTTAGAAAAATAGTCGATCATGACCAACATGAACCTTCTCTGCCTGCTGGTCTGGGGGAAGGGTCCTACTAGATCCATTCCCCAAATAGAGAAGGGTCAGGGCGCGGTGATGCTTCTGAGCCTCTGAGCTGGCAGCAGTTGGAGTGGGGCGAATGACTGACACTTCTGGCATTTCTTGACGAACTCGGTGACATCCCGGCTCAGGGTCGGCCAAAAATATCCTTGCCTGACTATTCTCCCCTCCAGAGTTCTGCTCCCTGAGTGACTCTCACACTCCCCTGCATGAACTTCTTCTAAGATTCTCGGAACCCCCTCAACCACGCAACGTGCTAGCAGTCCTGAGAGAGTCTTCCTGTATAGCCTCCCATCGCGCATTAGGTAATACGCTGACTTGTGCTTGAAGCACTTCTTGTCCATGCCTTCCGGGAACTCCTCTGTGGACAAAAAGACAACGAAGGGATCCATCCAGGAGGGGCGTCGATCCACTTCCATCAACTCTCCTTCTTCAATGGAATGGCTGAACAGGTCGGTCATGGTTCCCCCCACACAGGGTCCGAACTTGGCCAGTTGATCTACTTGCTCATTTTCTTCCTGCGGCACGTGCCGGATGGAGAACGTTTGGAACGTGCCGATGACTCTCTTCACCTTTGTGAGGTACAGGTGGAGAGTAGGCTCTCTTGCCTCGAACTCGCCGTTGATCTGGGAGGATACCACCATAGAGTCCGTTAGTACCTCTATGTCTTGCACTCCCAGTTCCCTTGTCAGACGCAACCCTGCGATTACCGCCCCATACTCTGTCTGGTTATTGGTAATGGGAAAATGGATGACCACCGTCTGCTCTATCCTCGTCCCTTGAGGGCTCTTCAGGATCACTCGTACTCCCAATGAGTTTCTTCCCGAAGCGTAATCCACCTTCACCCTCCAAGGGACCGGACGAGTGAGCTCCGCTTCTGCCACCTCGACCACATAGTCGGACAAGAAATCGGTCATTGTCTGGGCCTTGATCGAGAGGCGAGGGACAAAAGAAATGTCGAACTCGCTTAGTTCTACCAACCACTTTGCAAGCCTTCCCAAGTGCTTCACCCCCTCAAAAATGTTGCGAAGGGGGTGGTCAGTCACCACCCAGATTGAATGCGCTTGGAAGTAGGTCGGAGTCTCCGAGTCGAGATGACCGAAACGAAAGCCAATTTCTCCAAAATTGGGCATCGAAGCTCCGCTTTCCTCAGAACCCTGCTCACATAGTAAATTGATAGCTGTTTATTTCCCTCCTCTCAGACCATGACGGAGCTCCGGGCCTCGGCCCCGACCCCAAGGTATAGGGATAGATCTTCCCCCTCCTTTGGTCCCTGGAGAAGCGGAGCCTGAGTGAGTTGCCTCTTCAAGGCTTGGAAAACCCCCTCGCACTCCTCGGACCATTCAAATTTTTTGCCCCCTCTCAGCGCTTTGAAAAAGCGCGAACATTTCTCTCTAGCCCGAGAGAGGAACCTGCTCAGCCTTGCCACCTTTCCTGTCAGACGTTGGACTTTCTTGGCGTTTCGAGGTGACCCCAATTCCACGATCGCCCTCACCATATCAGGGTTGGGTTTCACTACCGCGGGAGTAAGGAGGTGACCTAGGAACTTTCCCCTGCTTGTCCCGAAAATACACAAGGGTTCAACCTCATCTTATATTCTCGCAGGGTGCAGAACGTCTCCTCCAGATCTTGGAGGTGAGAGTCCGCATCCCGACTCTTGATCATGAATTCATCTACGAACACGCCCGTGTCTTCGTGCCGTGTCTGGGCACACGACCTGGGACACGGGCGTGTCACAGGCCGTGTGAAGTCTCGGGATGTTTTGAGATTTTTTTCGCCCAGGCACACGGCCTCAGACACGGGCGTGTTCGAAGGCGTGTTGGGGACACGGCCCATGACACGGGCGTGTTCCGTGGGCGTGTCACTGGTCTGGATAGGTCGGTTGACCACCGCTAGAGGAACACGGCCTGGGACACGGGCGTGTCACAGGCCGTGTCAGGTCAAAATCAGTGGTTTTGGCAAAATCGTGGCCGTCTATTCCTTCAGTCTGGATCCAAAGGCTGAGCTTCTTTCCTCTTTTCCTAAAGGCCGACATCTGAGAAGTTATTCTCATTTTACTTGGCCTTGATCTTTCTTCAAGTTAAGAGAGAAAGGAGAGGAAAAAGAAGGAGGAGGAGGAAAGGGGGCTGCTGCTGGTGGTGCTGCGGTTTTCTGACAAGAAATCTGAAGCCGGCGTTGCGGAGGAAACGCTCTTGCGAGTCTTTCAAGCAAGCTTTAAGTTCATGGCACCGAAGCGGTCGTCAAGGGTAACGACTTTTCTTCCTAGGCATGTGAAGACTTTCTTTTGGCATATCTTTGTGATTCCCCCACCAAGAGGTGGCTGATTTTGGGAGTCATTTGGGTGATTCATGAAATCCCCTTTTGTTGGCATATAGATCCGGAAATGAAGTACGGAATAGGCATGTTGTGTGAAGCCCATCTGGACAGGTTGGTCTGGATTGATGATGTTGCATACGAACCGAAGAAGACTCCGTGCGAAACGTGTAGTTTAAGGAGTCAACGGGTTATGCTTGCGAAAAGGAGTAGCAGGAAGTACTGGGGTGGTAGCCCAGAAAAATAGTTGTGGTATGTTTTTGGGTCCAACCTGTGAATGAGGTACATGAAGTACTGGTGTGACCAGGAAAGGCCCTTTGTGATGCTTGATGTCGTAGGGTGTCCACCTGTGAAGCGGAAGTACTGGCATGGTAGCCAGGAAAGACCCCTGACATTTGTGATTGTGCGGTGTCCACCTGTGAAGAGAGTCACAGGAAGTACTGGGAGGCCCAGGAAAGACCCGCTGTTGTGCTAAGAAAGTGGGTATCGAGAAATACCCAGGCTTGAATGCCAAGAACAGGATTGGTGAGACCGACCCGCGCCTTTGATATAGCCATGAGTACGCTGTACTCGGAGAAGACAAGGCGATTTGAGCAACGGGGGGTGGAGGATCCGACCTGCGCTATGTCCGTCCGACGTGAGACCAAAAGGTGCGGTCTGTTGGAGCGCATAGCAAGAGTCTTCGGCCTGCGCGCCATGACACAATGGGGGGCTACGGGCCATCCCGGTGTAGGAAGACTAACTCCGGCTGCACGCCATTGAGTAAATGCTCAAGAGAGTTACCGTTGGGTGATGACCCTGATACAGTGGTGGGCAAGAGCTTTGCCAGAACACCAAGAATGTGCCCTGAGTGCACGGTCCGTTGGACCGGATGGCGAACGGTTGTGATGGCTTGTGTGCGTGAAAGCACATTTTGATGAGATATATTGCCATACTGTGATTTGCTATGCCTGCAGGGAAGATTATCGCTGCCCCGAGAAAAGGGGTAGGGTCGTTATAATTTGGTCAGCTGAACGCTGACCGTTACTTTTGTTTACCACCGTTGGGTGGATTGTCCCTGTACAGGTGCTGACTAGCCAAGCGGGACACGTAAAAGCTGATGTTCGTGCTGCTGTTGCTGCGACTACTGCTAGCCCTCGAAGGCTATGTGTTGTTTTTGTGTATTTTGTTTACCCTAAAATTTCTCTGTGAGTCAGCCCCATTCCACGGTTCTCCCTCTAAATGGCCGATAACTTCTCTAAGCCACGATCTCCATCAGTCGGAAGAAGAATACCGCCAAAGTTTCTGTACACTTTCCTCGGCAAAGCAACTGTTTATCATCATCTTCCCGCCGTGAAACTGCTTGATCCCGCCATTGGACACTCCCTCTTTGCCGTGAACCCTCTCCTCCCTAAAAACCGACGAATCCCGCCCAGTCGCAGTACAGGCGTCCGCCTCCTTCGCCCCCATCAAGCCACCCACGTTAGTAAATCTACAAGCTGAATTTTTTCCACTCGCAACCCCGCCTCAGCCTGTACTTCATTGTCTCCCCCATTTTAGATTATTGCCGGTCTTTTCCCTACCCGCATACAACAGGCCCTTCCTCTCATTTATTTACCTCTTTCACCTATGTCCTAGGCAAGATTCCTCTGTCTAAGACTCTAAAATCATGGCCGCACTAGCTTCCCTCCAGAAATCCCTTGCTCGCTAAACTCCTACATGATCACCAACAGTCAGGTATCCTTTTCAGGCCCTTTAGATTTCTCTCCGGCCGATGCTTCCTTCATCGGAGCTCCTCCCGCCACCACCGTTGAATCTTGTTGATTGTGAGTATTATTGTTTTGTGTCATAATTTTTAAATTTTAAATTCTAAATGATCATGCTATTTGTGTTTGGATTTTGTGATCACTAGTGTTATTGTTTCACCTCTTTTTTTAATTCTATAAAACTTATTTGTGCAAATTTGTAGTTGGTAGCACCACTTGTGAATACGAACGTGAATTGTTTACGTACTTGAAAATTATGGGTTCACTTTGTGTAGATTTTGCTAAACTTATATAATTATTGTTGCTATAATTTTACTTCCGAAATAATTAAGTCATATACGCATTATTCTAGGTTAAGCTACATCGCATTCATCCCGCACACCCACTTAGCTTTGCATTAGTGCCGACACCGTTATTTCACATATTCACGTAGGAGTGCATTAGCGTGTCAGACATTCATTTTCACATCAGGCCGCCCTGCGTCAACGTGAATGTTACACATGTCTTCATATTAATTTATATTTAAATAATAAAATTTGAAAACTTATCTCGTATCCTACTTTTGAAAATTACGAATCTTGTATCTATATTGTATTGTATCTTGTATCCCGTCTCAGGCTCCATGCAACATAGCATTAGTTCTTGGTATGAATACTGTGCTGAAGTAGCAATTCTCTTTGGTAGTGTAGAAAGTGCCCAAAGCTTGTATGTATTTATCAAGTATGTAAATACAAGGAGAGAAAACAAATATATAGGAGAGAGAAGAGAAGAATAATTCCTATACATGATGTGGGACTAAAGAAGGAGGAGAGAGAAAATAAACAAAGTGGGCCATTAAATGGGCCTTTTACATGAGCTTTTTCCAATACTCCCCCGCAAGCTGGAGCGTACAAGTCGTATGCGCCAAGCTTGGATAGGCACTGGTAGAAGATGGTACTAGGTAGAGCTTTGGTGAGGATGTCAGCAACCTGTTCAGTACCCGGAACATGCTTGAACTCGATCTTCTTCATGTGGACTTTCTCTCGTATGAAATGACAATCTACCTCAATATGCTTTGTTCTTTCATGAAAGACCGGGTTCTTAGCAATATGTATGGCAGCTTGACTGTCACATAGGAGGAGAGCTGGTGAAGGTAGTTTAACCCCAAGGTCGGTAAGGAGACTCTCAATCCATGTGAGTTCAGAGACCACAACAGTCATTGCCCGATATTCTGCTTCTGCTGAGGATCGAGCAACCACTGCTTGTTTCTTGCTTCGCCAAGTAATCAGATGTCCTCCAAAATAGGTGCAAAACCCGCTAGTAGATCTTCGATCGTCGAGGGAGCCAGCGTAGTCGGCATCAGAGTATGCCACTAGTGTAGGAATGGAAGATGAGGTTTTGTATACAAGTCCTTGGCCAGGAGCTGTCTTAAGATATCTGAGAATGCGTTCCACAGCCTGGAGATGAGAGCTTCGAGGAGAGTGCATATAGCGACTCACGAGTCCCACATCGAAAGATATATCAGGTCTTGTAACTGTTAGATAGATAAGTTTCCCAACTAGACGACGGTAATATTCTGGATTCGATAGAAGAGAATCAGATTCCGAGCCCTGAGCACATATTTTGTGATTTGCATCCATGAGAGTGTTAATAGGTTTGCAGCCAGAGTAGCCTGCATCATGAAGAAGATCCAGACAATATTTTCGCTGAGAGAGAACCAAACCATCTGACCGTCTGGCTACTTCCAGACCGAGGAAGTACCGAAGATGTCCCAGATCTTTAGTTTGGAAGACGGAGCTCAGATGTAGCTTAACGGCCTGTATGCTGTTCAAGTCATTTCCCGTAATAATGATGTCGTCGACATATACCAACAGGAGAACTGTACCAGTGGCCCGGTGACGAGTAAACAAAGAGAAGTCAGCCGAGCTCCGAGTGAAGCCAATTTCCCGGAGAGATTTGCTGAACTTGTCGAACCATGCCCGAGGGGATTGTTTGAGACCATATAGCGATTTGAGAAGGTGACAAACCCGTGACTCCCCCGTGGTCTCAAACCCGGGAGGTTGTTGCATGTAAACCGTTTTCTGAAGGTCACCATTCAGGAAAACGTTCTTGACGTCGAGTTGAAATAAGGGTCATTGGCGATGAACAACAACAGAAATGAGAATCCGGACCGTGTTGAGCTTAGCGACCGGAGAGAAAGTCTCATCATAATCCAGCCCCTGTTGCTGGTGAAGCCACGAGCAACCAAGCGAGCTTTGAGGCGATCAATGGTCCCATCAGGAGCATGTTTAATGACGAAGACCCATTTGCACCCACAGGTTTTCTGGCCGGGAGGAAGGGGCACCAAGGTCCAAGTCTGGTTGGCCCAAAGAGCAGCCATCTCTTCTTCCATGGCAGCACGCCACCCAGGATGTTGAAGAGCGTCCTGGACAGAAGTAGGAATAGAGACCGAGGAGAGCGAAGTAGCCAAGGCCTGAAGAGGTGGAGAGAGGCGATGGAGAGAAACATAGTCCGCCATTGGATGAGCGTAGAGGCCGACACCGGAGCAGCAGAGCACGGAGAAGCCGAGGTCGAAGCCGACTGCAGAGGAGCAACAGGAGGAAGAGGGCGACGAGTATAGACCCGAATAACGGGCGGCCGAGGGGGTCAATGGTGGGAGGAGGCGGAGGGAGGGTGGGAGGTGATTGGACGGGGATCACCGGCCGGGGGAGGGAGGGGGGGTTAGGGGGTGGTGGTCATTCTTGTCATGGCGTCGCCTAGGCGTCGCCTAGGCGTCGCCTAGGCGTCACGGCGCCCAATTGTAAACAAGGCGTTTGGACGCCTTTTTTTTTTACAAAAAAATATGGGAATAGACTGCGGTTTATATATAAACCGCAGTCTATTATATGAAATCGAGAATATACTGCGGTTTGTACAATAACCGCAGTGTAGTGTAGAATAGACTGCAGTTGTGATATAAACCGCAGTCTATGCTACTATAAACTGCGGGTATTGTATAAACCGCAGTCCATTCTCACACCGACAGTGGTTCTTTTCAAACCGCAGTCCATTCCTTCCAGAGAATAGACTGCGGTTGTATAAACCGCAGTCCATTCTCATATCGACTGCGGTTATTATACCAACCGCAGTCTATTCCTTCCAGAGAATAGACTGCGGTTTGTACAATAACCGCAGTGGAATGTAATATAGACTGCGGTTATTTTCAAACCGCAGTCGATTCCTTCCAGAGAATAGACTGCGGTTGGTATAATAACCGCAGTGGAAGGTAGTATAGACTGCGGTTTATATAGAAACCGCAGTCGTCTCTATCTTTTTTTAACCGTGAGCCGTAAAAATCTTGTGTTTCCCCGTGTTTTTGGTTCTTCTTTTTACAGTCCCTGCGCTTTGCGAGAAACCCTAAAGGCGATTTTGTTCAAGTTGCTGCTCTCCTTTGCTTCGAACGATTCTTCTTCGACAAAACTAATATTCTCACTTAGGTATACTATTTCTTAATACCTTTTCTCGGTTTTTGAACTTTTGATCTCTTTGCTCTTTGCTAAGCATTGTGTATTTATTATTATTATACATTTATACATGTCTAAACCTCCTTAGGAACCTTGTTAAACATTTATACATTTATACATGTATAAACATTGTGTGGTAGTAAGTAGTAACTACTAACTACTAACTAATAACTAGTTGCTCAATATCATTGCGGTTTTGTATGAATTTTGTTTAGGTTTTTTGTATGGTTTAGGTTTTTTTTAGGGTTTTACAGGAAAATGTCGGACAAGGGAGCTTCATCGAGGTCAACAAGAGGCTTCACGAAAATGAATGAACTGAATAAGCTTAGGCTAGAGGGGAGGAAGCTTATTATTTCTTTCCGTGATGATGGCCGCATTATTCCCGGTCCTGAAACAAAATAAATTGATGAGTTTGATGGGATCTCTTGTGAAGTGTTATGTGCCAATTACATATGTTGCATGGAGGGATGTTGATAAACAAATTAAAGATCACATATGGGCAGAATTAAATGTACGTAACCTTGTTATGACTTATGAGTGATTAGTGATTACATATCTTTGGTGTTTTAGTTACTTTTTAAGTGATATTTTCTATTATTTTCAGATATTTTTTGATAATATTGATGGTCATTACAAGGCATTAATGAAAAGCATGGGTGAAAGTTGGAGGACTTGGAAATCCAAACTTTTTGTCAATTATGTTAAAAATGTTGATTTGGAGCATCGATACAATGTTCCTGTCAAATATAGTTTTATTACTGCCGAAGACTGGAGAGTTTTTGTCGACCATCGCACTACTACAGAATATATGGTTGTGTTCTTAACTTCTTATTAAATTCAATGTTTATATCATTTTTTAACTTTATAACTTATAACCAAATTAAGTATTAACACATTTATTTTTGTAGGAGAAAAGTAAGGTTAATACTGAGAGAGCAAAAGCACGAAAGGCCTTTCATACTACTTCCAGAATGGGTTATTCTGGATTAGAAAAAAGAATGGTATTATCTCTCTACTTCTCTCTCGTTTTTTTGTATTTTAAAATTTGGTTTCTCAATTATTTGTATGATAATTTATTTTCATTTTATTGTCAAGGTTGAACAAGGTGAAGCTGCACCAATTTCACGTGCGGAGTTATGGAAAGCCGGTCATAAAAGAAAGACGGGTGAATACATTAGTAAAGATGCAGCTGAATTGACATCTAAAATGGTAAGTGTAAATGAATCATTTCATCATTTGTAAATTATCGATAGTAATATTCATGAGAAGTATATTTTCTTATCTGCAATTCTGTTCCAACTTCCAATATTTATTACTTTTGTTTAGGACGAGTTGTCGAGCCAAGAGTCCCGGAGTGCTGAAACAGTTTTACAGGGAAGAAATGACATCCTTGCATCTGTTTTAGGCCAAGAACATCCGGGCAGAGTTAGAGCTGGTGGCAAGTTTTCCACCATTACAAGATTTTTCAAAAATGATAGGCGGAGTGATAGGACACCAACACCAATAGCTCGTATTGAAGATGTTGAAGCTATAGTACAAGAAAGATTGAGCCAGCAACAAGAATTATGGATCCAAAAGAACAAGAGCAACAAGAATTATGGATCCAAAGAGAACAAGCGCAACAAAAATTATGGAGCCAAAAAGAAGAAGCGCAACAAGCCGAGATTAGCACTATGAAGAATCAAATTGAAGAGCTTATGCGCATGTTTAGTGCTAGAACTGGAACAAGTGCTGCACTTCCAGTTGCACGAGTATTATTATGTTTAAATATTTATACTTTTATGAAATGTTGTCTTCTCTTTTTGTTGCGCAGGTAATTAATTATTTTTGTTACTTTTTGGTTTCTCAGTCTCAGCCGGAGTACGAATCCAGGTCACATGAACCTGAGAGTAGTCAGAGTAGACATGAACAATTATCTTGCACGGTATTATAATTTATAATATTTTTTTTGACTTTTATGTAATCAATGAATTCAATATTGATGTCCACATTCCACAATATTAATTCTTTTATTTCCACAGGCTAGTGAGACTGAGACTACAAATGAATTCATTGATATCTTGCCCAGTTTTATAAGTAAGATGCCGGAATGAAGATAAAATAATATCTCTAATGTTAGATTCAACAGTATTTGGAGTGTTGAATCAACATGTACGTACTTTGAAAATTCAGAGTTGTATGATTTTCTAAATATGAAAATGATTGGAGCTAACATCATATTAGCATGTATTGGGTGAGTATTGTGCATCTGACTACTGAGTATCAAATATTATAAAAGTAAGAATTTTTATTAATATATAAATTGATTTTGAATTTACATGTTTTTGCAGGTACATAGACTCACAATTAAAGGAATTTACATACAATACTGGTGTATATTTTCATAATCCACATTCCATTTTTGCTATTAATGATGACTATGTCAAAGAACATTTAAAAACACGAGTTGAAGATCTAAAAATCAGGCTTAGGACGCTTAGTCAACTCCAATCAGATTCTTTATTATTTGTGCCCTATAATAGATTGTAAGTATGAAAAATCTTTGTATCAAATATCAATGATTATTACTATTTTTTATTCTAATTAAGTTATTAATTATTTCATTTGTTTCACAGGAAACATTGGATGTTGGCTATTATTGATTATAATAATTATACAGTTTATTGGCTTGATCTCTTAAATAATGACATTCGTGATGATATTAAGAATGTCATTACAAAGTAAGTTTATTAATGTGTTATTTACTTACTTTCCTAGTTGTTTACATTTTGCTATAAACTTATTCTTTTTTTATTTTATGAAGAGCATTAAAAGATTTAGCAAAAGAGCAGCGTACCAGTTTTTAAAAAATAAAACTTACAAAGTTGATTCCGGTAAGTTTTAGATGTATAGCATATATGAGTATGTATTGTAATTTAAATTTGTAATTAAAATACTTACCAATTTTTTATTTATGTTACTGTGTAGTGCCCAAAACAACCAGATAGTATTCAATGTGGCTATTATATCATGTGCTACATGATTGATATAGTTGATGCTCTTAAAACTAGGCCAATGTCATCATTGATAAAGGTATGTGGCGTTACTGTCTAGTGCATGTAGATTGGTAATAATTATGTTGAATTGATTTTAACCATTTTTATTTTATTGCAGATCTATCATGGAGTGACACAATTTTCGCAGGAGAAAATAGATAATATTAGAAATATGATTTGTCATTATATAATCACTTATGGTTTCATGAATCATGATTTGATTGACACATGAGTACATGACAAATGTATTTTTGTATTGCTAGATTTATCATGTAGTGTCTTGTCTATAGTGATGAACTGATGATCTTATGGTCTTGTTGACTCTTCTAATTTCTAAATGAGCATGTCTTTTAGAGTTCTTTAAATTGTTCATTGTGATGACTGATGAGTGATGACTGATGATTCTTTAGCCGTTATTTATTTCATTGTCCCGACCAACCTAACTCTGCAATCTATAGGTCCTGTTTGTGAAAGATGGAAGACCAAAACACCAACACTCTTGCTCCATCCATTGGTAGCAATGACCTTGATCCAAAAACGGATCCTAAACGAAAAGCAAAGTCAAATGATCCTGATTGGAAGTATGGTCATTGGCCCAACTAGAAGATAAAAATACAGTTAAATGTAATTTGTGTGGTAGATTGATAAAAGGGTGGTATCAAAAGGTTGAAGCAACACTTATGTGGCGGGTATGGAGATGTATCCAAGTGTTTGAAGACTACTTCTGAAATAGCAGCTGAGATGTATTCAGCTTTAAATGCTAAAAAAAGGACAATGTGCATCTGACTGTTGATGATGACAATGAGAGTGACCAAGAAAGAGAACCAACGGGGTCACAAAATGTATCCCCGACATTATCTACAGCTAAAACGTCATTTGTCCCAAGTTCTGGGACAAGTGCCAAAAAAAGGAAAGTAATTCACTTGCCACAAAAAAGGGGGCCTATGGATGCTCATGCGAGGCGTGCTCCTGAAGATGTAGTAGATGATAGACGTGCAAAAGGTCCTGCACAAACTACTATCGAGAGATGTTTTAGAACACCTGAAGAGAAAAAGAGAGTTGATAGTTATGTTGCTGATTGGTTCTATGAATGTGGAATTCCATTCAATGCCGCAAAGGCACGAAGTTTTGAAGTCATGCTTGAAGCAGTTGGACAGTATGAGCCTGGTTATAAAGGCCTAGTTTATCATGATTTGAGAGTCCCATTGTTAAAAAATACAAAAGATAAAGTCATGGAGATGAAGACAAACTATCAAGCGTACTGGAGGAGATATGGTTGCACACTTATGTCAGATGGTTGGACAGACAGGAGAGGGAGACATTTGATCAATTTCCTAGTCAACTGTCCAGAAGGATCCTATTTTATGGGTTCCGTAGATGCATCCAGTCATATTCAAGATGCCACAATGTTATCAGATTTGCTTGATAGTAAGATTAGAGAGATAGGAGCAGTGTGTTGTTCAGGTAATTTTTTTGGTTTCATTAATTTAGTAATTTTCAAATACAAGTTTAATAGTCTACACTCTACAGCTTTCAATAATTACAAATGTCTGCACTCTGCAGGTGGTGACTGACAATGCTTCTAATTACAAGGCAGCTGGTAAAATTTTAATGGAAAAAAGACCTACATTATTCTGGACTCCTTGTGCAGCTCATTGCATTGATCTAATGCTAGAGGATATAGGCAAGCTACAACAGAACAAAACAGTGATAAGAAAGGCAAGAATGATTACAAATTTCATCTACAGACACACTCGTTTACTTGATGCAATAAGGACTACTATAGGCGGTGATCTAGTTAGGCATTCAGTAACTAGATTTGCAACATCATTCCTTACTCTACAAAGTGTGCTTAAGCATGAGGAGAAGCTGAAATTATTCTTTGTGTCGCCCTCGTGGAATGCCGCTAATTTGGCAAAAACTGAAGCCGGAAAACAGATTGTTGAAATAATACTTTCAACCAATTTTTGGAATGGAGTAAGAGATTGCCTAAAAGGGGAAAACCACTGATTGCAGTTTTGCGATTAGTAGATGGAGATGAAAGGCCAGCTATGCCTGAAGTATATGCTGCAATGAAAGAAGCCAAACAAAAGATCAAACAACATTTTGATAACAAAGAAAAATTATTTAAAAAGATTATTGAGATTGTTGAAAATAGATGGACAAATCAAATGGAGCAAAAGTTGTATAGGGCGGCTTTGTTTCTAAATCCAGGCAAATATTTTGAATATGAGGAACAAAATAATGATGATGCCTGGAAATTTCAAGATGCTTTCAATGATGTTATTGCAAGACTAGTGCCCGATCAAGAATTGCAAGACAAGATTGCCGAGCAAGGTACTAACTACAAAGCATCTCAAAATAGTTTTGGAAAGCCTATGACTATTAGGCAACGAACCACCTTAAATCCAAGTAAGTATTGTTTACATTTTTATTTTTTCTTAATTTATTTATATGTCAAACAATTTATATCTGTCTTAAATGAATAGTGGACTGGTGGGGTGCACATGGAAGACCAAATGTTGACCTTACAAAGGTAGCATTGCGCATAATTGGCTTATGTTGTTCTTCTTCTAGTTGTGAGCGCAATTGGAGTACTTTTGAGTTTGTAAGTAATCTAAGTATACAAATATTCAATAAAAATTTTTAATTTTATTTTTAATAATTTACCAATAAGTTTGAAATTATCTTGATTCAGATTCACAAAAAAAAAGAAATAGATTGGAACATCAAAGGCTTAGTGATCTTGTATACATCCAATATAATCGGCGTCTACAAGCACGATTCCAAGACAGACGTGAAAAGGGAAGAAATTACAATCCTTTGGTGCTTGATGAGCTCGACTGGAGTAGTGAGTGGATGGTGAACAAACCAGAGGAAGCTCTAGTTTTTGATGATGATAATCTCACATGGGATGCTGTAGAGAGAGCTCTTGGAACTGGGGCTCGAATTTACGAAGTGGAGTTGGAACTAATCTTCAAATAAATGAACTAATAGCTCAAGGGGATGAAGATTTAGATCATTTTGTAGTTGCCAGTGATGATGAAGATATTTATGATAATTATGGGCAAATGCGAGTACCTCCATCCAACCAAACACCTGCAATGTCAATGACGACTTACTAGATGATGATTCTAGTTGACCTTGTATGATTATTTAAAGTTAATGTTAAAAATATTATTCATGCTAATATGCTATTTTTGTGTTCCCTTTTTTGTTATTGCTTTCTCTGAAATTTGTCTTGACTCTTGAGTCTTGACTCTTGAGTCTTGACCATTGATAGATGATTGCCACTGTTTTTTCTTACTGTTACATGCTTACTGCTTCATGGTATTTGAGAATTGAGAATTTGAGATAGGTCATAGGTATGAATGTATTGATGTTTGAGAATTGAGGATTTGAGATATCATGAATTCATGATTCATGAATACAGAATACATGATTTTGGTAGTTGGAACTTGGAATTGGAACTTGGAACATTTGTGCTTGCTAGTTGCTAGTTGCTAGTTGCTACTTGCCTACTTCTTGTCATATGATCATTCAGAAGCTATACTTAGTTGCTAAGTGCTAACTGCTATGCTTAGTTGCTTACTGCTAACTGCTAACTGCTAGTCTGCTATGAAGAACAAAAAAATCTTCAGCTGTGTTTGTAATTGGTAAACAATTTATTTTTAAAAAAAAAAGGAGCTGTAGACTGCGGTTATTATAATAACCGCAGTCTAAAGATTGGCAGGCATACTATAGACTGCGGTTATTTTTGTAACCGCTGTCTATATATGACTATCGACTGCGGTTATTATAATAACCGCAGTCGATGGTCAATAGATATATACTGCGGTTATTCTATTAACCGCAGTATATATAACATATACTGCGGTTATTAAACAACCGCAGTTTATAGTATGTGTACTATAGACTGCGGTTATTATAAAACCGCAGTCTATAGCATGTATACTATACACTGCGGGTATTATACAACCGCAGTATATAGTACACATACTATACACTGCGGTGATTTTAATAACCGCAGTCTATAGTATAGACTGCGGTTATTATAATAACCGCAGTCGATAGGCTGCTTTTTTTAAAAAAAAAAATGGCGCCTTGCGACTTGCTCGCCTTAGTGTCGCCTAGGCGTCCGCCATGACGCCTAAGCGTCAAGGCGCCCAGCGCTCGCCTTGGTTCGCCTTGACGCCGAGACAAGAATGGTGGTGGTAGAAGTGTGGCAAAGGAGGAGGGAAGAAGGGTTGATCTTCCCGGAAAGTAACATCAGCCGATACAGAGACCTTCCGGTGACCGAAGAGTAGCAAACATAGCCTTTTGGGTGCGGGAGTAGCCGACGAAAAATGTGTTTGGCCGCACGGGGATCCAGTTTGTCAAGAGTGGGGCCCAGGTTATGGACAAAGCAGGTACAGCCAAAAAACCCGGGGGGTGAGGGGGAAGGCGGGTGCGGAGGGAAAAAGGAGGCTGAAGGGGGGTAGCGTTCTGGAGAACCGGAGATGGGAGACGGTTGATAAGAAAACAGGCAGTGGACACCGCAAAGTTCCAGAATACTTTGGTAACGTGCATGTGAAGCATGAGGGAGCGAGCAACATCAAGCAAGTGGCGGTTCTTTCGTTCGGACGACCCCGTTTTGTTGAGGGGGTGTAGGGACAAGAGGTCTGGTGGATAATACCGAAGTTGGCGCAGAGAGTGGCAAACTCGTGGCTAGTGTATTCTCGGGCATTATCAGAGCGGAAAGTTTTAATGGTGGTAGAGAATTGCGTACGAGTCTCTAACACAAAAGCTGAAAGACACGAGGAAGCTCAGAGCGATCATGTAGGAGATACAACCAGGTAGTGCGAGAGTAATCATCAAAAAGGTTATAAAATAACGATAACCAGAGATGCTAGAAACTTTATACGGTCCCCAAATATCAGAATGTATTAATTCAAACGGAGCAGAGCTCCGAGTACAATGCGCGGGATAAGAAGAGCGAGGCTGTTTGCCAAAAATACAAGAATCACATTTAAAAACAGGAAGAGAAATATCTGGAAGCGCCTTCTGGAGGATAGGGAGAGGGGCATGCCCAAGCCGACAATGCCAATCAGTCGAGGAAACAGAGGAAAGGGATGTGGGAGAGACATCGAGGAGGTAGAGCCCGTTCTGCAGTCGACCCCTACCAATGGTAATCCGCGTCTGCCGATCCTGTATCAAAAAACCAGAAGAGGTGAAGGTGATATAGTAATTCATATCAGTAGTAAGACGACCAACAGAAAGTAAATTAAATGGTGAGGCCGGCACATAAAGAACGGAACGAAGAGAGAGAGAGGGAGGGAGGAGGAGATCAGCACATCCGGAGACCGGAACAAGCGCACCATTGGCCACAGTAATAGACGGGGATGAGCAACAGCGGAGAACTGGGGCGGCCGCATGGAAGTGATGTGGTGGGTGGCACCCGAGTCCAGGATCCAGCGAGAGCCGGAGGAAAGACAGGCAGTACATGTAGTGGAGGTGGAGACAATACCTGCATGGGAGGTGGAGGCAATGGACGCAGACGGAGGGTTGAGGAGCCCCTGGAGTTGTTGCAGCTGAAGGCGAAGAGCCTCAAGATCCGTACCAGTCGGAGGAGAGCTATCGGTAACAGCGGCAGTAGGCGGGCGAGGAGGGTAGCCATGTTCTTGTGACAGACAGCTTCAGTATGGCCATCCCGGCCGCAGTAGGTGCACTTAGGCCGTCCGCGGCCACCACGGCCCCGCCCACGGGAGCCCGTACGTCCACCCCGAGGAAAAGAGGGTGGGGGAAGTAAATGAGGAAGGGCTTGCTGAATAAGGGCCGGCGAGGACGGTGCGGGAGCCTCCGGTGGAGGTGGCACGCGAAGTAACATCGAGCAGACATCGGAGAAGGAAGGGGTAGTGGGTGAAGCCAGAACCTGGGCCCGGATACTGTGAAGGTGTGGCGGGACGCGAGCCATAATCATAGCAATACAAACAGCCTCCTTCTGGGCGCGTTGAGCAGCGAGATCAGTAGTCGCGGGCTGGTGCTGAATCCAGGCCTCCGTGAGAGTTTTAGCACGGGCCACGAAGGAGGTCATGTCCAGAGCTTTGCCAACATCCAAAGCTTGAAGATCAGTGATGATGTCAAAAAGGTGCTGAAGGCTGTCCTTCCCGGAGTACAATGAATGAAGTTCATCCCACATGGCTTTGGCGGTCTCATGATACATGATCATCCGGTACGGTGTTGAAACCAGAAACCTGGTCTCTTGTGGAGTTCGTCCCTCGGGGAAGGGGTGACCTCACACCTACTACACTCGAGAGAACGTCACGGACCAAAGGATCAAGAAGCTAGGAATAGACCCTCGGCTCTAGCGCGGAGGTCCCACCTCACACCCGAAAGGCTACCTGAGCACTTCCCCTCCCTAGCCAATGCTCGAGCTAGGGTGCCTTGGAGGAGCTCTCTCAACTCTACCAAGAAGAAACTAAGGGAGGAGCAAGCAAGAAGAAGAAGATCAAGTCCTTCTCCAAGGCACCCAAGGGGGTCTATTTATAGTTTTCCACAACCCCTTGGACCAAAATGACCGAGATACCCTCACGCCCAAAAAGCTTTGGGCCAATAGAAAACAGCCACGCCGGGGGGTAAAGGAGGAGGATTCTCCCCGAGGGCAAGAAGGTAAAACTGCGGGGGGGCAAGGGCGAGACCGCGGCCTCCGACCGGTCTCGCCCCGCCAAGCCGCCGAGCAAGAAGAAGCAAGGGCGAGACCGCGGCCTCCGACCGGTCTCGCCCCGCCAAGCCGCCGAGCAAGAAGAGGCGGGGGCGAGACCCTGGCCCCTGGCCGGTCTCGCCCCGCTAGGCCGCCGAGCTAGAAGAGGCGGGGGCGAGACCCTGGCCCCCGGCCGGTCTCGCCCCGCTAGGCCGCCGAGCAAGAAGAGGCGCGGGCGAGACCCTGGCCCCCGGCCGGTCTCGCCCCGCTAGGCCGCCGAGCAAGAAGAGGCGCGGGCGAGACCCTGGCCCCCGACCGGTCTCGCCCCGCTAGGCCGCTGAACAAGAAGAGGCGCGGGCGAGACCCTGGCCCCCGGCCGGTCTCGCCCCGCTAGGCCGCCGAGGAAGAAGAGGCGGGGGCGAGACCCTGGCCCCCGGCCGGTCTCGCCCCGCTAGGCCGCCGAGCTGGGGCGGCCTGCGACCTGGCGGCCTGAGGCGGCTTGCGGCCTGGCGGCCTGGGCGGCTTGCGGCCTGGTGGCCTTAGGCGTCTTGCGGCGGCTTGCGGCGGCTTGCCAAGAGCGCCTTGGGGGGAGAAATATTTCTCCCCCTACTAGTATATCTTTCAAGTTCACCAAAAATTGGCCCCTAGGAGTGCAAAACTCCCAAAAAGCTTAAAAACTTGCTTACCTTGTTTTGGGCCCACTCTTCGCGAATACGGGGTTGTACACAATCCCCGCTCTTTTCGAGGTTGGCACAAGCTCGGAAATAAACATCCAACCCAACGTATTCGCGGAGTGTAACTTCCCCTCGGGGTCAACCTGCCATGCCAGCTATGGGAGCCTGGGTGGCGAGACGGCCTCGGGGTGCAAACACTTAGCCTCCACGGGAGGTACCACCGGCCATGTCAGCTAGTGGGAGCCTGACAGCGGGACCACCTCGGAGCAAAGGACTTAGCCTCCACGAGAGATCAACCTGCCCTGCCAGCTAGTGAGAGCCTGGCAGCGGAATCTATCTCGGAGCTAAGGGACTTAGCCTCCACGAGAGATCAACCTGCCCTGCCAGCTAGTGAGAGCCTGGCAGCGGAATCCATCTCGTAGCTAAGGGGCTTAGCCTCCACGAGAGATCAACCTGCCCTGCCAGCTAGTGAGAGCCTGGCAGCGGAATCCATCTCGGAGCTAAGGGACTTAGCCTCCACGAGAGATCAACCTGCCCTGCCAGCTAGTGGGAGCCTGGCAGCGGAATCCATCTCAGAGCTAAGGGACTTAGCCTCCACGAGAGATCAACCTGCCCTGCCAGCTAGTGAGAGCCTGACAGCGGAATCCATCTCGGAGCTAAGGGGCTTAGCCTCCACGAGAGATCAACCTGCCCTGCCAGCTAGTGAGAACCTGACAGCGGAATCCATCTCGGAGCTAAGGGACTTAGCCTCCACGAGAGATCAACCTGCCCTGCCAGCTAGTGAGAGCCTGGCAGCGGAATCCATCTCGGAGCTAAGGGGCTTAGCCTCCACGAGAGATCAACCTGCCTTGCCAGCTAGTGAGAGCCTGACAGCTGAATCTATCTCGGAGCTAAGGGACTTAGCCTCCACGAGAGATCAACCTGCCCTGCCAGCTAGTGAGAGCCTGGCAGCGGAATCCATCTCGGAGCTAAGGGGCTTAGCCTCCACGAGAGATCAACCTACCCAGCCAGCTAGTGGAGCCTGGCGGCGGAATCGTCATCGGAGCTAAGGACTTGGGCTACCACGAGAGATCAACCTGCCCTGCCAGCTAGTGAGAGCCTGGCGGCGGAATCGTCATCGGAGCTAAGGACTTGGGCTACCACGAGAGATCCACCTACCCAGCCAGCTAGTGGGAGCCTGGCGGCGGGATCGTCATCGGAGCTAAGGACTTGGGCTACCACGAGAGATCAACCTGCCCTGCCAGCTAGTGAGAGCCTGGCAGCGGAATCCATCTCGGAGCTAAGGGACTTAGCCTCCACGAGAGATCAACCTGCCATGCCAGCTAGTGAGAGCCTGGCAGCGGAATCCATCTCGGAGCTAAGGGGCTTAGCCTCCACGAGAGATCAACCTGCCCTGCCAGCTAGTGAGAGCCTGGCGGCGGGATCGTCATCGGAGCTAAGGACTTGGGCTACCACGAGAGATCAACCTGCCCTGCCAGCTAGTGAGAGCCTGACAGCGGAATCCATCTCGGAGCTAAGGGACTTAGCCTCCACGAGAGATCAACCTGCCCTGCCAGCTAGTGAGAGCCTGGCAGCGGAATCCATCTCGGAGCTAAGGGGCTTAGCCTCCACGAGAGATCAACCTGCCCTGCCAGCTAGTGAGAGCCTGGCAGCGGAATCCATCTTGGAGCTAAGGGGCTTAGCCTCCACGAGAGATCAACCTGCCCTGCCAGCTAGTGAGAGCCTGGCAGCGGAATCCATCTCGGAGCTAATGGGCTTAGCCTCCACGAGAGATCAACCTGCCCTGCCAGCTAGTGAGAGCCTGGCAGCGGAATCCATCTCGGAGCTAAGGGACTTAGCCTCCACGAGAGATCAACCTGCCCTGCCAGCTAGTGAGAGCCTGACAGCGGAATCCATCTCGGAGCTAAGGGGCTTAGCCTCCACGAGAGATCAACCTACCCAGCCAGCTAGTGGAGCCTGGCGGCGGAATCGTCATCGGAGCTAAGGACTTGGGCTACCACGAGAGATCAACCTGCCCTGCCAGCTAGTGAGAGCCTGGCGGCGGAATCGTCATCGGAGCTAAGGACTTGGGCTACCACGAGAGATCAACCTGCCCTGCCAGCTAGTGAGAGCCTGGCGGCGGAATCGTCATCGGAGCTAAGGACTTGGGCTACCACGAGAGATCCACCTACCCAGCCAGCTAGTGGGAGCCTGGCGGCGGGATCGTCATCGGAGCTAAGGACTTGGGCTACCACGAGAGATCAACCTGCCCTGCCAGCTAGTGAGAGCCTGGCAGCGGAATCCATCTCGGAGCTAAGGGACTTAGCCTCCACGAGAGATCAACCTGCCCTGCCAGCTAGTGAGAGCCTGGCAGCGGAATCCATCTCGGAGCTAAGGGGCTTAGCCTCCACGAGAGATCAACCTGCCCTGCCAGCTAGTGAGAGCCTGGCGGCGGGATCGTCATCGGAGCTAAGGACTTGGGCTACCACGAGAGATCAACCTGCCCTGCCAGCTAGTGAGAGCCTGGCAGCGGAATCCATCTCGGAGCTAATGGGCTTAGCCTCCACGAGAGATCAACCTGCCCTGCCAGCTAGTGAGAGCCTGGCAGCGGAATCCATCTCGGAGCTAAGGGACTTAGCCTCCACGAGAGATCAACCTGCCCTGCCAGCTAGTGAGAGCCTGGCAGCGGAATCCATCTCGGAGCTAAGAGGCTTAGCCTCCACGAGAGATCAACCTGCCCTGCCAGCTAGTGAGAGCCTGGCAGCGGAATCCATCTCGGAGCTAAGGGGCTTAGCCTCCACGAGAGATCAACCTGCCCTGCCAGCTAGTGAGAGCCTGGCAGCGGAATCCATCTCGGAGCTAAGGGACTTAGCCTCTACGAGAGATCAACCTGCCCTGCCAGCTAGTGAGAGCCTGACAGCGGAATCCATCTCGGAGCTAAGGGGCTCAGCCTCCACGAGAGATCAACCTGCCCTGCCAGCTAGTGAGAGTCTGACAGCGGAATCCATCTCGGAGCTAAGGGGCTTAGCCTCCACGAGAGATCAACCTGCCCTGCCAGCTAGTGAGAGCCTGACAGCGGAATCCATCTCGGAGCTAAGGGACTTAGCCTCCACGAGAGATCAACCTGCCCTGCCAGCTAGTGAGAGCCTGGCAGCGGAATCAATCTCGGAGCTAAGGGACTTAGCCTCCACGAGAGATCAACCTGCCCTGCCAGCTAGTGAGAGCCTGGCAGCGGAATCTATCTCGGAGCTAAGGGACTTAGCCTCCACGAGAGATCAACCTGCCCTGCCAGCTAGTGAGAGCCTGGCAGCGGAATCCATCTCGGAGCTAAGGGGCTTAGCCTCCACGAGAGATCAACCTGCCCTGCCAGCTAGTGAGAGCCTGGCAGCGGAATCCATCTCGGAGCTAAGGGGCTTTCCATGGACCACAAATATGTTTCGGTGGTTTCTACCATTAACCATTAATCATAGTTCATTACAAAAAAGATGATTCACTTCTCTCTTACCTCCCTCTTCCCCCGTGAATCATCCGATCCTTCCCCGGGTGCCCACATCAACTCTGTCCTCACATCTCTCCTCTGCTGCCCCAGGTCGGACTTCTTCAATCCGCACCGGGTCTTGCGCTCGTTGAGGCTGATGAGGTTGCGGGGCTGGGGCTCTTGTCCTTCTCAACTCCAGAAATTCGGGGCAAGTAGATGTCGCGTGGCCTTCCTCCTGGTGGAGCTCACAGAAGGGTAACTCTACTCTGACTCTTTTCCTTCCCGTGCGGTTCCTCCTCCCCCTTCGACCAATTTCCATCGCTTGCTGTGGTGGGGGTAGGAGTTGCCTAGGGGCTTGCCTCTGGAAGTTGAACCTTCCTTGGGCCCCATGAAAGTTTTCCCCATCATGGGCGTAACCTCTTCCCGGGCCCTGAGTGGGTCCTCCCTGCTGCCTCCAACCTGGCTCTGGACCCTCCTGAGCTCTCCGCTCCTCTCTCCTTCTTCCCTCCTGGGGCCTCGAGCCACCTTGCTCTTTTCCTCTGTCTCTGTCAGCTTTGCCAATTTCTTGACAAACGCCGGGTTGGCCGCCTCCATGGCTATCTCCTCTGCCGCCCTTTCCATCAGCTCCTCGAAGGAAAGGGGGGCCTTCCTGGTCAAGCTCATCTTGAAGAAGCCCTCCTTCAGCCCAACGGTGAAGGCCATCTGGAGAGCATACCCTGGCATCTCCTGGACCTCCAAGATCTCCTCTTGGAACCTGTCTACGTAGCGGGCCAGCGACTCCTCGGCCCCTTGCCTTATCAGGAAGATGGACTCAGGACTCCTCTTCCGCTTCTTGGAGGTGGAGAAGCGGAGCTGGAAGCTTCGGCTCAAGTCCTCGAACCCATAGATCGACCTCGGAGGGAGTTGATGGAACCAGTCCCTTGCCTTCTCCTTCAACGTGATCGCAAAGAGGCGACACTTGAAGGCGTCCGTCATCGGCCTGATGGAGACGGCATCATCGAACCACTGCAGATGCTGAACAGGGTCATCCTTCCCGGAATAGTAAGCCATGTCTGGCTCTCTGAACCCCTCGGGAACGGGAGCTGAGATGATCAACTCGCTGAAGGGTGACCCCCTAAGGGGTGGTCTCGCCACCTCCACTCGCGCGACCTGCTCGCCTTGAAGGTTGGCACTCGCCGGGCTGGAGAACAGCTCCCGGCCGGTGAGGTCTCGCTCGACCCCATCGCCCATCCTCTCCTTCCCTGGCCTTCTTCCTGGGACACTTCCTTCTCCCCCCGCTGGGGTCATCTCGCCTAGACCCCTGGGAGTCGACTCGTCGAGGGGGGGAGCTAGCTCCTGGGGGGTCGGGGTGGAGCTGCCACCCTGAGGAGCAATGCTTCGCAGCATCTCCATGATGCCCTGGATGGAGGCCATGAACTCTTGCCTCCCCACAAAGGGTCCTGGGGTGGGGAGCTCGCCGAGGTCATCACTACCTCCTTGACCTCCTGTCATGACACCCTCTCGAGATCTTCTGTGCTGGTCACTCTCCACGCTCACCGCACCAAAATGTTGAAACCAGAAACCTGGTCTCTTGTGGAGTTCGTCCCTCGGGGAAAGGGTGACCTCACACCTACTACACTCGAGAGAACGTCACGGACCAAAGGATCAAGAAGCTAGGAATAGACCCTCGGCTCTAGCGCGGAGGTCCCACCTCACACCCGGAAGGCTACCTGAGCACTTCCCCTCCCTAGCCAATGCTCGAGCTAGGGTGCCTTGGAGGAGCTCTCTCAACTCTACCAAGAAGAAACTAAGGGAGGAGCAAGCAAGAAGAAGAAGATCAAGTCCTTCTCCAATGCACCCAAGGGGGTCTATTTATAGTTTTCCACAACCCCTTGGACCAAAATGACCGAGATACCCTCACGCCCAAAAAGCTTTGGGCCAATAGAAAACAGCCACGCCGGGGGGTAAAGGAGGAATTCTCCCCGAGGGCAAGAAGGTAAAACTGCGGGGGGGCAAGGGCGAGACCGCGGCCTCCGACCGGTCTCGCCCCGCCAAGCCGCCGAGCAAGAAGAAGCAAGGGCGAGACTGCGGCCTCCGACCGGTCTCGCCCCGCCAAGCCGCCGAGCAAGAAGAGGCGGGGGCGAGACCCTGGCTCCTGGCCGGTCTCGCCCCGCTAGGCCGCCGAGCTAGAAGAGGCGGGGGCGAGACCCTGGCCCCCGGCCGGTCTCGCCCCGCTAGGCCGCCGAGCAAGAAGAGGCGCGGGCGAGACCCTGGCCCCCGGCCGGTCTCTCCCCGCTAGGCCGCCGAGCAAGAAGAGGCGCGGGCGAGACCCTGGCCCCCGACCGGTCTCACCCCGCTAGGCCGCCGAGCAAGAAGAGGCGCGGGCGAGACCCTGGCCCCCGACCGGTCTCGCCCCGCTAGGCCGCTGAACAAGAAGAGGCGCGGGCGAGACCCTGGCCCCCGGCCGGTCTCGCCCCGCTAGGCCGCCGAGGAAGAAGAGGCGGGGGCGAGACCCTGGCCCCCGGCCGGTCTCGCCCCGCTAGGCCGCCGAGCTGGGGCGGCCTGCGACCTGGCGGCCTGAGGCGGCTTGCGGCCTGGCGGCCTGGGCGGCTTGCGGCCTGGTGGCCTTAGGCGTCTTGCGGCGGCTTGCGGCGGCTTGCGGCGGCTTGCCAAGAGCGCCTTGGGGGGAGAAATATTTCTCCCCCTACTAGTATATCTTTCAAGTTCACCAAAAATTGGCCCCTAGGAGTGCAAAACTCCCAAAAAGCTTAAAAACTTGCTTACCTTGTTTTGGGCCCACTCTTCGCGAATACGGGGTTGTACATACGGCTCACCCTCCACCGAGTTCAGGATCCAGGTCTGGACGCGACCGTCATTGCGGAGCCAATCATCAGTAGGAGGAGTCGGTGAGCCCTGGGTAAGGTGGCGTGCAAGACCCTTGGCCTATAAGACCCGGCGGACGGAGTGGACCCAGGGGATGAAGTTGGACTTACCAGAGAGGGAAATAGTAGTAATCCGAAGCTCATCGCGGAGTTCAAGAGGAGCCACATGATCGGCCGGGGGTTGAGCGGTAGTGGAGTCGCTGGAGGACATGGCGACTGAGGATGAGCAGACCGCAGGGCACGGAGAACAAACCGCGCGGCAAGCAGCGGGGAAAGGAGGTCGCGGCGAGCTGGAGAGGGCGCGGCGAACGGGGTGAGGTCGCGGCGAACGGGAGCAATCCGCGAATGGAGGTCGCGGCGAACGGGATGAGGTCGCGGCGACCTGGAGCAGTCCTCGACAGAGGTCGCAGCGGATTGGAGCAGAGCTTGATGAGGTCGCGGCGACCTAGGGGCAGTCCGCGGCAAAGGTCGCAGGAGTTTGGAGAAGAATGCAGCGGACTGGGGCAGGCCGCTGAAAAAAAACGCGGCGGACTGAAGAAGAGACCGCGTGGAAGAAGAAGTCACGCAGCAAGAGAGAGGAGGAGCCCGCAGCGGACAGGAGCAGTCCGCAAGAGACTGCGGATAGGGAGTCCGCGAGCAAAGAGGCTCGAGCGGATAGAAGCAGAGCGGGCTCCGCGAGAAAAGAGGAGTTGGAGCAGTCCGCGAGAAAGGAGGCTCGAGCGGACAGGAAGGAACGTCCGCAGCGGATAGAAGCAGAGCGGGCTCCGCGAGAAAAGAGGAGTGGAGCAGTCCGCGAGAAACGAGGCTCGAGCGAACAGGAAGGAACGTCCGCAGCGGATAGAAGAGGTGGGCCCCACGAGTCAGAGCAGAAGATGACTATAAGAAGCCTGAGGAGGGTGGAACCACGGAGAGAAAGAAGAGAAGCGGGTGCAGAAGGGCAGTCCGCAGGAGACCGGAGCGGACAGAGAAGGCAGTCCGCAAGGAAGGCGTACAAAAGACAGTTCGCAGAGAAGCGAATGCAGAAGGGCAGTCCGCAGAAGGACAGTCCGGAGCAGACAGAGAAGGCTGTCCGCAGGGAAGGACGCAGCTAGAGGGAACCTCCCTCTGATACCATGTAGAAAGTGCCCAAAGCTTGTATGTATTTATCAAGTATGTAAATACAAGGAGAGAAAACAAATATATAGGAGAGAGGAGAGAAGAATAATTCCTATACATGATGTGGGACTAAAGAAGGAGGAGAGAGAAAATAAACAAAGTGGGCCATTAAATGGGCCTTTTACATGGGCTTTTCCAATAGGTAGCAGTGTCCATATTTGTTAGCTAGTATATTACCTTTTTCCCTATAAATGCGGTGGATGAAAAATGTGCGAACAAGAAAAAACAGATCGAAAATTTGGAGTAATGCAAACTTTATTATACAAAAAAGGTATCAATTACAATGATATAGCCTCCCTTTTATAGAATGGAGGAGATGAGAGAGATTACAATTAAGCAATGTGAGACTGAAAATTTACAAGTATATGCGGCTTTACAAATGGACAAACCGGACAGGTCGTGCGGTTAGACAAGCCGGCTAACCGCCCGACAACCAGCAAGAGGAGAGAACAAGCGCCACAGAGAGCAAGCCGTCACAGGAGACCGCTAGACCGCCCGGTCTCCAAGTCGTCTGAGACAAACCGCCAGAACGTCGGGACACCAAACAGCAACAGCCCGACAGACAAACCGGCTAGGATAAACCGCCAGACCGCCCGGTCTCCGAACAACAACAGACCGCCTGGCCTCCATACTGCAACACTCCCCCTCAAGCTGGAGCATAGATATCAATCATGCCCAGCTTGTCGCAGATGTGGAAAAAGGAAGCGGACACCGACTTGGTGGAGACGTCTGCCAACTCATTGTCGGAAGTGACGAACGAAGTACAAATCTGTTTCATCAAGATCTCTTCCCGAATAAAATGACAGTCGACTTATATGTGTTTTGTTCTCTCATGAAAGACCGGATTTTTGGAGATGTATATCGCGGTCTTGTTGTCACAGAACATAGAAAGAGGATAGTTGTAGACCTCTCCTAAGTCAAGCATGAGAGTCCGTAACCATTTCAACTCACACGTGGTCGACGTCATACTGCGATATTCCGCCTCTGCATTAGACCTGAAGACCACAGACTGTTTCTTGTTTTTCCAACTCACAAGATTGTCTCCAACAAACGTGCAAAAACCTGATGTCGACTTGCGGTCCCCTTTGTCATCAGCATAGCTCGAATCAGAGTACGCTTCAACCCTTAGGTGACCATTCTTCTGAAAAAAGAGTCATTTCTCTGGTGCTGCTTTAATATACTCCAATATCCTCAGGGCAGATTGTAGATGACATTCCCTAGGAGCTTGCATGAACTGACTCACCTTGCCAACAACATAAGAGATGTCGGGTCTGGTTACCGTGAGATAAATGAGCTTGCCCAGCAGACGTTGGTACCTTGTAAGATCGGATAGAAGAGGCAAGTCATCTGTCCAAGTTTTGTCTTCTCCAGCAGCCATGGGACAACGGGTAGATTTAGCACCAGTCAATCCTGCCTTCTTTAGAAGATCAAGAGCATACTTCTGTTGGGAAATGACCATGGAGTTGGGCTTCCTAGAGATTTCAATCCCCAGAAAGTATTTCGGTGAGCCCATATCTTTTGTGACCAGCTGTTGACGGAGGTGTTTCTTTGTCAACGTTACCCCATCCTGTTCATCTCCAGTAAAAAGAATGTCATCAACATAAACCGCAAAAACTATCAGACCAGAGGCGGTTTTCCGAACGAACAAGGAGTGATCGGCTGAGCTTCTTGTAAAACCAATGACCGCAACAATGTCGCTAAACTTGTCAAACCAGGCACGAGGACTCTGCTTGAGGCCATATATAGCCTTCTTTAGCCGGCATACTCGTGTCTCCCCCTAAGCAACATACCCAGGAGGTTGCTCCATGTAAACATCTTCCTGCAGATTACCGTGGAGGAAAGCATTCTTAACATCCAGCTGCGAAATGGGCCAATACTTGTTGACAGCGACAGAGAGAAGGACCCGAATGGTGCTGAGACGAGCAACGGGAGAAAAGATGTCGAAGTAATCAACACCATAGGTTTGAGTGAATCCTTTAGCCACCAGACGGGCCTTGTAGCGATCCACGCTACCATCGGGATGGAATTTGACAACAAAGACCCAGCAGCAGCCAACGACATCCGTGCCCAAAGGTGGGGGAACCGGGGTCCAGGTGCTCCGTTCAGTAAGAGTAGCAATTTCCTCATCCATGACAGCCTTTTAATGAGGAATAGTGAGAGCCTCCTGATAGGTGCGGGGAGTGGCAGTCGCGGAGATAGCCAATGCAAACGCCCTGCGAGAAAGAGTGAGACGATCATATGAAACAACAGCAGTCAGCGGGTGCTGGGTACACGTTCGCACCCCTTTGCGAAGAGCAATGGGAAGATCCGGGTCGGCATGTTCCTCAGTAACCGGAGCATCCGTGGCGGAGAGAGCTGGCCCCGGGAGAGGAGAAAGACGGCCGCGAAGAAGAGGGAGATGATGGTGGTGATGAGGAAGAGAGGGAAGGAGGAGACGGTGGAGGTGATGGTGGGAAAATCTCGACGAGAGTAGACGGGGTGGGGGGACGGTGGGAGAAGGAGGTGGAGGTGGGTCGGAGGAGAAATAGGACACATTCTCGAAGAAGGTCACATCTGCGGAGACGTATTGTTTCCAAAGAACGGGATCAAAACAACAGTAACATTTTTGGGTAGTTGAGTAACCCAAAAAGATACATTTGGTGGCACGTGAGTCAAGTTTGTCATGTGTGGCAGAAGGATTGTGCACAAAGGTCGTGCACCCAAAGATACGCAGAAGAAGAGGAAACGCATCCTTGCCAGGATAGAGAAGAGAGAATGGAGTTTGTCTGTGGAGAACTGTGGACGGAATGCGATTAATGAGGTAACAGGAGAGGAGGACAGCGTAGCCCCAATAGGAGCGAGGAACGTGCATTTGTGTCATCAGAGTGCGGGCGACATCAAGAGGGTGACGGTTCTTGCGTTCCGCCACCCCATTTTGTTGCGAGATATAGACACAGGTAGTTTGATGAAGAATATCATTTTGCACACAAAAAGAAGTGAAAGCATTGTTAAGATATTCCTTAGCGTTGTCAGTACGAAAAAATTTTAATAGACATATAAAACTGATTTTTAACCATATGATAAAAAGATGTCCATACAGAATAAAGTTCTGAGCGATCCTTTAAAATATACACCCATGTACATCTAGAAAAATCATCAATAAACGTTACAAAATATGAACTACCCCGACCGATGGTGAAGGTGGGAGCAGGACCCCAGATGTCGGAGTGAACAAGTTCAAACGGCCGGGAAGATCCACGACCTTGCTTTGGTGGGAAGGAGGAGTGGTGATGCTTGCCAAGTTGACATGCTTCACAGTTGAGCGGTGGGCCTTGCGGAGGAAGATGTGGTAGCAGCTGACGAAGAAGACGGGGAGGAGCATGACCAAGACGAAGGTGCTACTGGAGAAGATCAGTAGAAGATGCGGAGAAGGCGGAGAGTGCAGAAACATTGTTGAGGAAGTAGAGGTCGCCACTCTCAGTCCCAGTAGCAATCGTCCCCTTGGTTCCCGGATCCTGAAAAGAACAAGTAGTATACGTGAATGTGACAGAGCATTGTAGTTGTTTGCAAAGGGAAGTAACAGATAACAAGTTGCAAGGGAACTTGGGCACGTAGAGGGTGTCCGTCAAGCGAAGAGACGGAGTAACTTGAACAACCCCCGTTCCATTGACCGGTGAGGGAGAGCCGTCCGCAACAAGGACCGGGGGTAACCAGTCATGCTGTTGTAGGAGAGAAAAACAGTGCGGATTGCCGGTCATATGATTGGTAGCACTAGAGTCGATCAGCCATTTACCTTGAGTAACGACGTGTGCACTACCTGAAGGCGTGACCACAGAGGCGGACGACTTCGAAGAGGAAGTGGAGGCGTCACCAGATGGTCGAAGATGAGGATGCTTCTTCCAACAGCGATCAACCGTGTGGCCGGTGCGGCCACAGTGAGAGCAAAGAAAGCGGGAAGCACCACGGTCGCTGGAGGGGAGGTGGCGGCCACCAGAGCTACTGCGCTGAGTATGGTGAGCGGAGTTGTCCGATGGAGGAGGGGAGGATAACAGCAGACGTTGGAGCAAAGAAGTAACAACGACGATGCGGGCAGCGGTGGCATCCAGGGTGGGAGACTACGCCTCACCAAGGATCTGTTGATGAATCATGTCATATGAATCTAGAAGGCGTAGAAGATAACACACAACCAGAAGCTCCTGGAAGTGTTTGTGTTGCTCAACGAGATCAACAGAGAAGAGGCGATTTTGTAGAATTTCGGCTCTGAGAGCCTGAACTTGCTGATAAGCAGCCGCTGGAGACATGGAGGGACGGGCAAAGAGGTCCGCATATAAAGTATAGATGCGAGACGTCTGAGCCCCCTTTTGAGTAGAGAGCGACAAGATGTAGCCAAGCGGCCTTGACGGTTTCATCATGACGGATGACAGGGAAGCATTCATCAGAGAGGCTGTTAGCCAGCCATGTGCGGACAAGAGCATTGCTGACATCACAGTCGTCAAAGAGAGGGGAATCATGCGGATGAGGGTCATCTGTGAGATGATGACGTTTGCGTTGAGAGCGGAGGAGGAAGGTGAAGGAGACACTCCAATCCGGATAGTTGAGACCAATAAGCTTGGAAGCGGTGTCAAGATTACCAGAAGAAGTGGGAGGTGTAGGAGGATGAGCGACAACGAGAGTAGTGGTGGTGGAGATATCGGAGTTGGCCATAGAAGAAAGCAGCGAGAGAAACAAGCCGCGGCTAGAAGGAGAAGTCGCTAAAAGGAGAGCGGTTAACAAGGTCGCGGCGACTTAAGGACAGGTCGCGGCGACAAAGAAGAGGAGAGCGGCTAGAACAGGTCGCGACGACTTAAGGACAGGTCACGACGACAAAGAAGAGGAGAGCGGCTAGAACAGGTCGCAGCGACTTAAGGACAGGTCGCGACGACAAAGAATAGGAGCAGCTAGAAAAGGGGAGTCGGCGACTAAGCAAAATGTGCGGCAAGAAAGAGGAAGCAAAAGGCCGCAAACACAAAGGGCAGTAACAAGGAGAATCAAGCCGCGCGAACAGGGAAACAGTCAGAAGAGGAATCAAGCCGCGAGAACAGGTCGCGGAAAGATGAAACAAGTCGCGAAGACAGGGAGCGCTCACACAATCAGGAGGAAATGACCGAGTGCTCTGATACCATGTGCGAACAAGAAAAAACAGACCGAAAATTTGGAGTAATGCAAACTTTATTATCCAAAAAAGGTATCAATTACATTGGTATAGCCTCCCTTTTATAGAATGCAGGAGATGAGAGAGATTACAATTAAGCAATGTGAGACTAAAAATTTACAAGTATATGTGACTTTACAAATGGACAAACCGGACAGGTCGTGCGGTTAGACAAGCCGGCTAACCGCCTGACAACCAACAGGAGGAGATAACAAGCGCCACAGAGAGCAAGCCGCCACAGGATACCGCTAGACCGCCCGGTCTCCAAGTCGTCTGAAACAAACTGCCAGACCGCTGGGACACCAAACAACAACAGCCCGGCAGACAGACCGGCTAGGATAAACTGCCAGACCACCCGGTCTCCGAACAGCAACAGACCGCCCGACCTCCATACTGCAACAAAAAAGTTTATTTGAGCCAATAAGTTGATGAGATAGTGTCCAATTCTTGAAGCATTTACCTTGAATGTAAGATAGCAAAATCTTTGAATAAAGCATGATAGAGATGCCATTGTAGCTGAGGATCCTACACGTCTGTAAGCCATCCAAAAGGGCCATAGTTTCATCCTGAATACTGTTCTTAAACCCATGATAAGACGAGAAAGCTGCCATAAGAATACCATTACAAAGTCTTAGGCCCCATTTGGCGGGGTAGAAATCCCACCGTGCGGATCTGCCGACCGCATGCGTGCAAAATTTGTAGAAAACCCGCTGATTTCGACGACACTATTATCATTTTTGGTCTTTTATGTTATGTCTTGGCGGTTGTTGCAAATATTTATTATCGTAGGTCTTCTATATTTTTCTTTATGTGTCACTTAATATATTAGGAGCTGCTGATGTCATTTAAGCCTATTTATATTCCTGAAACGTTGGAATGAAATTGTTACGGACACCGACGGAGCGGACGAAGGCAAAGGGCGACCGCCAGTGTGGCGGGTGTATCGACGTCGCGAGCACGGTGAGCGTAACATACCGGCCTAGCCGACATGTGTTGAGTGGAGTTATTTGTATGTGTTATATTTTGGGTATTCTTTATGTTTCAGTTTCGTATGTTGAGCTTGACAAGTATATAAGCCGGATAACTATTGTATTTTAGCATGCTCGGACTAATTAGGAATTCTGATTTCTGTTTCCCTCTCTTCATCCTCTAATTTCTCCCTACCTCTCTCCCTCTCTTTTCTCATTCCCTAGCAGAAATGCAAACAAGTATTGGGTCTTTCCTCATCCCCAAGCATGAGATTATCGTAGACCCACCCCCGGTAATCTTCTACTCGCATCACCGACGAAGTTACCAATGTGTTACGACCGAGGCTGTAAAAACATGGTATTAGAGCACACCGAACATCCTTCAAATTCCGTTGTCAGCCGCCCTTTTCGCTCTTGCTGATTTCAACCTTTGCCCTCCTCCAACAACTGATGCAGATAGGCGCCCGCATCGCCAAAGTTTATTTTGCGCATGCTCATTTTTTAGTCTTGTCGAACACTTTTCTCTTTTGTCGCGCACTTGTTTTGCGCTTTTATTTTCCTATAGTTTTTTTATGTATTGGAGAGGTTGTATTAGTGTACTCCGTATGACGTAATAAACTGGGTCGTACAATTAGTTGTTTTAATTAGTGGGAGGTGTACTTCTTTGATTTGGGTGGATCAAGCCACATTCATTTCCTCTCTTATTCGCATCTTGAGCCTTAGCCTTCATTTTGATCCTTCGCATGTGTTCCTCATTAGAAGGTATTTTGTGTTATTATCAAAAAGATGTTGAAAAAAATCTTGTTTCAGAAAACATGAAAAAAAAAACAAGAAAGCCAGCTCACGTTTCTATTCTCACGTGAGCAACATGCTGTCTAATTCATTTGGAGAGCTAGCTACTATAAGCTGTTAAAAGGGAGGTAGCACTTTTAAAAAATATATATTGAAAAAAACCAATTCTCAGTTTCCAATCACGTGAAAGCATTTCCCTGATTCCCCGTAAAAGTACTCCCACCATTAGCAACTCGCACACTTATTCAAACCGCCCAGTCGTGCTGTTGTATATATGCGGGCTGTTTTGGAAGATTAAGGGACGTTGAATGAAATTAACAGAATAAATTGAAGTCTGTCGTGACTTTCTTCCAACCGTGACTCTCCACCCCTTTTTTCCTATCTTCCAATTCTTCTAAGTAATATTCCTCCTCTTTCGTCTCTCCACGGATTTCGCCGCCACCATACTTCTTCTACTACGTCATCGCTCTGTCCTCCTTGCAAGCCGCCACCTCCTTTATTCCGTTTGCGTGAGGAGTCTCGCGTCTTTCACTGGACTTTCCACCGACCACCACCACCACCATACCACTCCACTCCCGGTGAGATCTATCCTAATCTTTGGGTTCGCCTATGTCTAGTTTGTAGCAATTAACCTAGTTTCTGAGTGAAGTTTGTTTTATTTTATTTGTCTTTTTTCTTATTTTTTTGTTTCCTCTTAAGTTTTTGTTCTCTCGACAAATATTTTATTATTTTGGATTTTATCGACTGTCGCAGGATTGCCATCATCGGATGTTTGTGCCGCTAAATAAATTAAATTGCTAATTTTGTGCAAGTTGCACTCCAAATTTACTGGTTAGATCTAATGCTGCTTTCTTGATTTTAAAATTTCATAAAATATTATTTTTGCATTGCATTCATCACATCAGGTGCGACTACGAGTGAATCAACACCAAACCTTCCACTCCTCACTTGGCGCCTCCATCGATCAAAGTTTTCCCTTTCCAACCTCCGCCTCTCAATCCGAGTATTTCCCATTGAAGAAGACGTCGTCGTGCCTTCCTATGGAAGACACCCAACGCGACTTTGACAACCGCAACAACTAGGTTTCTCCTCAACCACTTCTGATAATGCCCCAACTTGAGCCCATCACTAGTTGCAGTTGACTCTACCCCGCTTGAGTTTGACACAGATCTACCAGCCTTCTTGTTCAACACATATTTGTCGAAAGTGGGCCTACCCTAACTACGATAACAAACAAGACAATTGACGAAGACAGTAGATGCCCCGACAAGGCAATAAGCGAAGGGACGAGTCTCCAAGGAACTCACCCAATAGGCGAGTTCTCCAATGTTCTCCCCCACTAGGCGAGGTCTCGAGTCGCCTTGCCAGGAGGCGAGGTCTTCTGCAACTTTGCAGACCCAATTCGTGAGATCGATTTTACGAAAGTAGTATGCTCCTAAGCAACAACACAACTCGCAGAGGTCCTTTCACTCACTTGACGGGTCAGGTATTTTGTGGGGGTAACTATTTGCAGACCAACCCCCTATTTGATTGTCTATAAATAGGACCTCGTGTGTACAAGAAAAGACACATTGAGAATCCCTCCCCCCAAATTCTTTGCTTTCAAGTTTGTGTCTTCCATGTGCCTATCTCAGCTCTTGGCTTTGCAGGGAAGTTCTTTTCGACTTCCGGGTATGTGGCGGAGACTCCTCAGTACAGCACTCGGGTCGTGTTTGTAGACAGTCTGGATTCTCTCTTTTTCTCTAGCCATCAGATTTGTGGAGTTGGATCGCAGGATCAGTAATCTCGGTCTGCCCTTTGGTTTGAACTTTTGTTACCTAGTTTCCTGGTTCCAACACTTTTGGTGCGGTGAGCGTGAACCGTAGTCGAGTGAAGAAATCTCTTGTGAGAAGATGTCATGGCTCAGGATGGCGAGCAAGAGAATGAGGTCGACAACTCGCGAGTGGGAGGTGAGTTTGTTATGTGAGTCAAATTTGTCAATTTTAGCAGGAGAATGGAAGATACTATGTAATCTCTACTCGCCCCTCGCGCTGAGGTCACCGCGACCTCGCCTCGCCTCATCATATTTTTGGAAGAAGGCGAACCTTCTCGGCGAGCTGGCAAAGAAGCCTCCCATGAAGAGCCCGAGCGAGCGGTTGCAATAGTTGTGAGTTCCGTTTGTGAGTTCACAGGGGATCCATTTTCGGAAAGCAGGACTCCTGGCGTGCTCCCAAGGTTATAAACTAAAGCTCTCGACTTTCTGTTTGAGCTCAATGTTTCCTCACCGCTCGAGTTGCACATCTCGCCTTTCAATCGAGCCTAATGCCCTTTTTTGCCTGCCGTTTTATCTCCAGCGATCCCAATGCCCTCAGTTGGGTGTCTGCTTCTTCCCGCTCCATCAAGCGAAGTGACAAACCTATATTTAGGTCTTGTCGAGCCTAACACCTCAATGAAACCCTTAGTTAATTAATCAATTGATTAATTAATTAGTTATCAACAATAAAAATAAAAAATATAATTATTTTAATTAATTAAATAATTATTAGGTAGTGGAGCCTTGGTGCACCGGTTGAGGTGTTGTCGTGTGACCTTGAGGTCATGGTTCGAGTTCCGGAAGCAGCCTTTTGCAAAAATGCAGTGTAAGGTTTGCCTACATTTCACCCTTGTGATGGGACCCTTCCCTGGACTTTCGTTGCGTGGGGATGTTTTGTGCACTAGGCTGCCTTTTTTATTTAAATAATTATTAAAAAAAGGTCCTTTTTCTTAATATTTTTCGTTCTCGTAGTGAATCACCCGAGATTGCGTGGCACCCCGAGTACCTCTTCAACATACACTTCTAGACATTTGAGTTTCCCATTAACCCGATCAACCACTTAGATTCCCACAATTCTCACCAACATAGGCGATTCCAAAGACCAAATGAGTTGGCTTATAGAAATGTTGCAACTTTCATGATGACTCAAGCCACCGTTGAAATCCGTCTCTGTGAAGATGAACCACATGACTAGGTAGCCTTTGTTGCACTCACGAACAAGATCGACAGTCTCACACTAGCCATACAAGTCCTCACTATTGCAACGCACTACATGTCAGTAGCAATTAGGGCATACACCAGCCCTTATATGCATGGATCTCCTGACCTTTGTACAAGTTGAAGCTAATACCATTCCTGACTACACCAAGTTGGAATTCCTAACCGATGTAAGCCGGGAGTGCCCAAAATTGGATCTTCTGCGCGTAACTCCACTTACCGTTGTATTTCCGAAAAATCGTTAATCGTTGCGTGCGGGAATTATCATATTTTAACGGTTTGTTCTGATCAATAAGTTTTTCCCACAAACTTTATTCGCACTCAATAACTTATGAAATAATGACAATTTGGAAATAATAAGAACGTCCCAAGCAAGCTCTTAGACACTTAATTGAATTGCATGCGGATAATGCTTAGAAATCAAGGCATGAAAAAGGGCGGATTACCGGTCATACGCAAAGCTCCAACAGGAATTGGTCTTCCCGAATCCTGCGACATAAAGAATGAGAACCCGCACCAAGCAACGGAAGGGAAACTGTGGTCGACGTCGATTGTGTGAGAGGGTGTGATTGGTCAAACGCTGGAGTAGGGCACGTTGAAGCCGACAACGTTCGGCGGGAGGAGGTCGTCAGCGAACAAGGCGGAGGCCGACCTGGCGTTGTCGGTCGCTGGTGTCACGAGCGGGAACCTCTGGCGTCAACAAGATGAACTGGCAGCGCCCTGGCGTGGGTATTTTTCGATCGATTGGTTGTATTGGTGAAACAGAGAAAGAGATTTAGGTCTCCTTCACTGTTATTATTCGGCCCCCCTTCTAATATCAATTCTTCCTCTTTAATAGAAGTTGCTTGCCAAATCATCAGATCCTATAAATATTTTGTTTCCAAATCCATTCCATTGCTATTTAATGGAATATATTTTGAAATCATTTACTTAAAGATTTCCGTGCTAGCCGCATGCATTCCTAAATGTTTAGAGCTTACCTATTTTGCCCTAACTAATCCAAAATTGCCGAACCATTTATTTAAGGTATTGTCGGGTGGTCAAACCGACGAGCCGATGGAAAATACAACTAATGCATTAAAGAAATACATGAAATAGAAATAAAATAAATGTGTCACATGCGTCTTCATTTGGCGTCGGCGGATGCATCACTAACCTATGATGATCCGTTTGAATGCGTCTAAGGTGCGAGCAACTTTTTGTCCATCAACTGACACTGAGGGCGGAATTGATTAGCTTGGCATCCTTCCTTCTCCTGGATTCAGCTAAACTTTGGTTTGCCCATTGTAAATCAAAAAATCAGCGAGGACTTGAGAATAATTTAAAGATTTATGCAAAATGTGATTCGATACCCCCTCTGAAACAGTCCTCTCGACACACTAAGCTCATTGCGACAAACATGATTTATTTTTTGTGTTCAAGACTCGGTATTGATGAGATTTGTAGTGCTAGAATTTAGTTTATTGCTTATGTGCTTAGTTAAAGTAGTGAAATCATCTTTTTTTGAGTCAATTTGACTTGCTAATGTTGCTAGCGTTGATGGATGCCACCGTTCCGAGCTCCTTGTAGATACACGTTAATCCCCCGAGTGAAAACTTACAACTTTATTACTTGTGTCCGGTACTCTTGCCGTGCATTAGTCTCTTAGCATGACATTGTGGTAACTCTCTCTCTCTAGCACATCCCGCCTAGCTAGCCGCGGTTTTGGCTCCGTTGTATTTCCCCCATCAATCCATCATTATCCACCTCCAATCATCTCCGACGAAGCTACCAATTTCTCACGGCTGAGCCTATGTCATGTTCGTGGATCCGCCCCATAAAACAGGGCGTCAGACGAGACTTTTGTGTTTTGATTACTCTTGGAATTTAGGGTTTAGGGTTTGATTACTCTTAGAATTATGTTAGGGTCCTGCATCATCAATTATCTATTAATGGTTCTATTACACAATTTTATTACGTGTCTTTAGGTATTGGAGTCGAATTGTATGAGTCGTGTCGAATCATTAAACTCTTAATGTTTTGGTGTTGTGCGCATCTAATGTTATAGTGTCCATGTCGTTGTACTCTATAAATAGACCCCTTTGGTTATGTATGAAGTTGTGAATGTATTAATTATGTTTTCTCTCTCTATTTTAGTTCTTGTCCTTCTCTCTGAATCTAGGGTTTGGGTGAGCAAAACTGCAAAGCTCCCCTCTCCTTCTCTTTCATGCTCCTTCGAATGAGCTCGGCTCCCTTGCATCTACGCCTCCATCACCACCTCCGACGAGATCCGACGACATTACGGGCTAGACTTGCATCAAATTACCAGCCTTTAATCTTGACCTCGTTGTTTAACATGCATAATTTACATTTAGAGGCTAGTGGTAACTCAGATTGTTTGATGGCTCCTAATAACTGGACATCTGTTGAGGATTGAATTCCAAGTGAATATGCTCACATATTAATCCAACAGTGTTAAACTAGAAACATGAATGTTTTTTATTTCATCAGATTTGTGTTAGGAGAATATCAACACGATTCATCTCAAGTCAAGCAACTTAATATAGAAAACTAGCAAATTTATAGCACAAGAATTATCATATATAATCCAACAATACACAAAACAACCAGGGCTCAGAATTGGCAGAAACCGTACGTCGCTTATTCATTCCAGGTGAGCGTTTTTTTAAAGAATTCTCTATGCTCGAACAATATTACCACGAGAAGGAAATGCTTCGGTTCCAGTGCAAAAACAGTGGACCGATGGTCAAAACACGAAATGGGAGAAGAATGAGCAGAGTATGTCTTGCTTTGGCTCTTCGAAAATGATGCACACAGAAAATCTGGCCTTTGCAGCTGGGTCATGGAAGAAGAAACGACTGAATTGGTGCCTGCAGCATTTAGGTGTTGTACCCGGAATAGTCGGTCCAGCAAAAGAAGAAATAATTCAAATTATTTTAATGGGTGGTTTGCTTAGTAAAAAGGCTTCTAAGAGCACTCATTCTGCTTTTAGATGATTTATTTTTCCGTCTTTCGTCATGATTTATAATGATTTTCTCAATGATTTCTTGTTTATTGCAATGGGCTTGCTGATGGCGGTCACTCTCTCAATTATTATTTTTCTTTTCAGGGGGTAGTCTGAAACTTCTTCCGCTTTGAGCATAAACATGCGAGTCTTATTAACTGCAATGCAATGCATTTCAGCCTCTATTCGTGATGGCATGAAGGAATGGAGCTGCTGCAAGCAAAGAAGCCATGATTTCAGTTTGTTTTTGGCAATTCCGGGTATGAATTCAGTTTAGGCTCCGTTTGGGGGGACTTATTTTCACCGGTCAAGCGGTCACGACCGCATGAACCGCGGACTTAATTAAGGTCCGGTACATGCGGTCGTGACCGCTTGACGGTGTGAAACTAAGGCTCCGTTTGGGGGGACTTATTTTCACCGGTCAAGCGGTCACGACCGCATGTACCGGACTTAATTAAGTCCCGGTTCATGCGGTCGTGACCGCTTGACCGGTGAAAATAAGTCCCCCCAACGGAGCCTAAACTGAATTCAATTACCCGGGAATTGCCAAAAACAAACTGAAATCATGGCTTCTTTGCTTGCAGCAGCTCCATTCCTTCATGCCATCACGAAATAGAGGCTGAAATGCATTGCATTGCAGTTAATAAGACTCGGCATGTTTATGCTCAAAAGGCGGAAGAAGTTTCAGACTTACCCCCTGAAAAGAAAAAATAATAATTGAGAGAGTGACCGCCATCAGCAAGCCCAGTTGCAATAAACAAGAAATCATTGGAGAAAAATCATTATAAATCATGACGAAAGAAGGAAAAATAAATCATCTAAAAGCAGAATGAGTGCTCTTAGAAGCCTTTTTACTAAGCAAACCACCCATTAAAATAATTTGAATTATTTCTTCTTTTGCTGGACCGACTATTCCGGGTACAACACCTAAATGCTGCAGGGCACCAATTCAGTCGTTTCTTCTTCCATGACCCAGCTGCAAAGGCCAGATTTTCTGTGTGCATCATTTTCGAAGAGCCAAAGCAAGACATACTCTGCTCATTCTTCTCCCATTTCGTGTTTTGACCATCGGTCCACTGTTTTTGCACTGGAACCGAAGCATTTCCTTCTCATGGTAATATTGTTCGAGCATAGAGAATTCTTTAAAAAAACGCTCACCTGGAATGAATAAGCGACGTACGGTTTCTGCCAATTCTGAGCCCTGGTTGTTTTGTGGTATTGTTGGATTATAATATGATAATTCTTGTGCTATAAATTTGCTAGTTTTCTATATTAAGTTGCTTGGACTTGAGATGAATCGTGTTGATATTCTCCTAACACAAAATCTGATGAAATAAAAAACATTCATGTTTCTAGTTTAACACTGTTGGATTAATATGTGAGCATATTCACTTGGAATTCAATCCTCAACAGAGTCAGAGTTATTAGGAGCCATCAAACAATCTGAGTTACCACTAGCCTCTAAATGTAAATAATGCATGTTAAACAACGAGGTCAAGATTAAAGGCTGGTAATTTGATGCAAGTCTAGCCCGTAATGTCGTCGGATCTCGTCGGAGGTGGTGATGGAGGCGTAGATGCAAGGGAGCCGAGCTCATTCGAAGGAGCATGAAAGAGAAGGAGAGGGGAGCTTTGCAGTTTTGCTCACCCAAACCCTAGATTCAGAGAGAAGGACAAGAACTAAAATAGAGAGAGAAAACATAATTAATACATTCACAACTTCATACATAACCAAAGGGGTCTATTTATAGAGTACAACGACATGGACACTATAACATTAGATGCGCACAACACAAAACATTAAGAGTTTAATGATTCGACACGACTCATACATTCGACTCCAATACCTAAGACACGTAATAAAATTGTGTAATAGAACCATTAATAGATAATTGATGATGCAGGACCCTAACATAATTCTAAGAGTAATCAAACCCTAAACCCCAAATTCCAAGAGTAATCAAAACACAAAAGTCTCGTCTGACGCCCTGTTTTATGGGGCGGATCCACGAACATGACATAGGCTCAGCCGTGAGAAATTGGTAGCTTCGTCGGAGATGATTGGAGGTGGATAATGATGGGGGAAATACAACGGAGCCAAAACCGCGGCTAGCTAGGCGGGATGTGCTAGAGAGAGAGAGTTACCACAATGTCATGCTAAGAGACTAATGCACGGCAAGAGTACCGGACACAAGTAATAAAGTTGTAAGTTTCACTCGGGGGATTAACGTGTATCTACAAGGAGCTCGGAACGGTGGCATCCATCGACACTAGCAACATTAGCAAGTCAAATTGACTCAAAAAAGATGATTTCACTACTTTAACTAAGCACATAAGCAATAAACTAAATTCTAGCACTACAAATCTCATCAATACCGAGTCTTGAACACAAAAAATAAATCATGTTTGTCGCAATGAGCTTAGTGTGTCGAGAGGACTGTTTCAGAGGGGGTATCGAATCACATTTTGCATAAATCTTTAAATTATTCTCAAGTCCTCGCTGATTTTTTGATTTACAATGGGCAAACCAAAGTTTAGCTGAATCCAGGAGAAGGAGGATGCCAAGCTAATCAATTCCGCCCTCAGTGTCAGTTGATGGACAAAAAGTTGCTCGCACCTTAGACGCATTCAAACGGATCATCATAGGTTAGTGATGCATCCGCCGACGCCAAATGAAGACGCATGTGACACATTTATTTTATTTCTATTTCATGTATTTCTTTAATGCATTAGTTGTATTTTCCATCGGCTCGTCGGTTTGACCACCCGACAATACCTTAAATAAATGGTTCGGCAAATTTGGATTAGTTAGGGCAAAATAGGTAAGCTCTAAACATTTAGGAATGCATGCGGCTAGCACGGAAATCTTTAAGTAAATGATTTCAAATATATTCCATTAAATAGCAATGGAATGGATTTGGAAACAAAATATTTATAGGATCTGATGAATTGGCAAGCAACTTCTATTAAAGAGGAAGAATTGATATTAGAAGGGGGGCCGAATAATAACAGTGAAGGAGACCTAAATCTCTTTCTCTGTTTCACCAATACAACCAATCGATCGAAAAATACCCACGCCAGGGCGCTGCCAGTTCATCTTGTTGACGCCAGAGGTCCCGCTCGTGACACCAGCGACCGACAACGCCAGGTCGGCCTCCGCCTTGTTCGCTGACGACCTCCTCCGCCGAACACCGTTCGTTCGGCTTCAACGTGCCCTACTCCAGCGTTTGACCAATCACACCCTCTCACACAATCGACGTCGACCACAGTTTCCCTTCCGTTGCTTGGTGCGGGTTCTCATTCTTTATGTCGCAGGATTCGGGAAGACCAATTCCTGTTGGAGCTTTGCGTTATGACCGGTAATCCGCCCTTTTTCATGCCTTGATTTCTAAGCATTATCCGCATGCAATTCAATTAAGTGTCTAAGAGCTTGCTTGGGACGTTCTTATTATTTCCAAATTGTCATTATTTCATAAGTTATTGAGTGCGAATAAAGTTTGTGGAAAAAACTTATTGATCAGAACAAACCGTTAAAATATGATAATTCCCGCACGCAACGATTAACGATTTTTCGGAAATACAACGGTAAGTGGAGTTACGCGCAGAAGATCCAATTTTGGGCACTCCCGGCTTACATCGGTTAGGAATTCCAACTTGGTGTAGTCAGGAATGGTATTAGCTTCAACTTGTACAAAGGTCAGGAGATCCATGCATATAAGGGCTGGTGTATGCCCTAATTGCTACTGACATGTAGTGCGTTGCAATAGTGAGGACTTGTATGGCTAGTGAGACTGTCGATCTTGTTCGTGAGTGCAACAAAGGCTACCTAGTCATGTGGTTCATCTTCACAGAGACGGATTTCAACGGTGGCTTGAGTCATCATGAAAGTTGCAACATTCTATAAGCCAACTCATTTGGTCTTTGGAATCGCCTATGTGGTGAGAATTGTGGGAATCTAAGTGGTTGATCGGGTTAATGGGAAACTCAAATGTCTAGAAGTGTATGTTGAAGAGGTACTCGGGGTGCCACGCAATCTCGGGTGATTCACTACGAGACGAACAAAAATATTAAGAAAAAGGACCTTTTTTTAATAATTATTTAAATAAAAAAGGCAGCCTAGTGCACAAAACATCCCCACGCAACGAAAGTCCAGGGAAGGGTCCCATCACAAGGGTGAAATGTAGGCAAACCTTACACTGCATTTTTGCAAAAGGCTGCTTCCGGAACTCGAACCATGACCTCAAGGTCACACGACAACACCTCAACCGGTGCACCAAGGCTCCACTACCTATAATTATTTAATTAATTAAAATAATTATATTTTATTTTTATGTTGATAACTAATTAATTAATCAATTGATTAATTAACTAAGGGTTTCATTGAGGTGTTAGGCTCGACAAGACCTAAATATAGGTTTGTCACTTCGCTTGATGGAGCGGGAAGAAGCAGACACCCAACTGAGGGCATTGGGATCGCTGGAGATAAAACGGCAGGCAAAAAAGGGCATTAGGCTCGATTGAAAGGCGAGAGATGTGCAACTCGAGCGGTGAGGAAACATTGAGCTCAAACAGAAAGTCGAGAGCTTTAGTTTATAACCTTGGGAGCACGCCAGGAGTCCTGCTTTCCGAAAATGGATCCCCTGTGAACTCACAAACGGAACTCACAACTATTGCAACCGCTCGCTCGGGCTCTTCATGGGAGGCTTCTTTGCCAGCTCGCCGAGAAGGTTCGCCTTCTTCCAAAAATATGATGAGGCGAGGCGAGGTCGCGGTGACCTCAGCGCGAGGGGCGAGTAGAGATTACATAGTATCTTCCATTCTCCTGCTAAAATTGACAAATTTGACTCACATAACAAACTCACCTCCCACTCGCGAGTTGTCGACCTCATTCTCTTGCTCGCCATCCTGAGCCATGACATCTTCTCACAAGAGATTTCTTCACTCGACTACGGTTCACGCTCACCGCCCAAAAAGTGTTGGAACCAGGAAACTAGGTAACAAAAGTTCAAACCAAAGGGCAGACCGAGATTACTGATCCTGCGATCCAACTCCACAAATCTGATGGCTAGAGAAAAAGAGAGAATCCAGACTGTCTACAAACACGACCCGAGTGCTGTACTGAGGAGTCTCCGCCACATACCGGAAGTCGAAAAGAACTTCCCTGCAAAGCCAAGAGCTGAGATAGGCACATGGAAGACACAAACTTGAAAGCAAAGAATTTGGGGGGAGGGATTCTCAATGTGTCTTTTCTTGTACACACGAGGTCCTATTTATAGACAATCAAATAGGGGTTGGTCTGCAAATAGTTACCCCCACAAATACCTGACCCGTCAAGTGAGTGAAAGGACCTCTGCGAGTTGTGTTGTTGCTTAGGAGCATACTACTTTCGTAAAATCGATCTCACGAATTGGGTCTGCAAAGTTGCAGAAGACCTCGCCTCCTGGCAAGGCGACTCGAGACCTCGCCTAGTGGGGGAGAACATTGGAGAACTCGCCTATTGGGTGAGTTCCTTGGAGACTCGTCCCTTCGCTTATTGCCTTGTCGGGGCATCTACTGTCTTCGTCAATTGTCTTGTTTGTTATCGTAGTTAGGGTAGGCCCACTTTCGACAAATATGTGTTGAACAAGAAGGCTGGTAGATCTGTGTCAAACTCAAGCGGGGTAGAGTCAACTGCAACTAGTGATGGGCTCAAGTTGGGGCATTATCAGAAGTGGTGAGGAGAAACCTAGTTGTTGCGGTTGTCAAAGTCGCGTGGGTGTCTTCCATAGGAAGGCACGACGACGTCTTCTTCAATGGGAAATACTCGGATTGAGAGGCGGAGGTTGGAAAGGGAAAACTTTGATCGATGGAGGCGCCAAGTGAGGAGTGGAAGGTTTGGTGTTGATTCACTCGTAGTCGCACCTGATGTGATGAATGCAATGCAAAAATAATATTTTATGAAATTTTAAAATCAAGAAAGCAGCATTAGATCTAACCAGTAAATTTGGAGTGCAACTTGCACAAAATTAGCAATTTAATTTATTTAGCGGCACAAACATCGATGATGGCAATCCTGCGACAGTCGATAAAATCCAAAATAATAAAATATTTGTCGAGAGAACAAAAACTTAAGAGGAAACAAAAAAATAAGAAAAAAAAGACAAATAAAATAAAACAAACTTCACTCAGAAACTAGGTTAATTGCTACAAACTAGACATAGGCGAACCCAAAGATTAGGATAGATCTCACCGGGAGTGGAGTGGTATGGTGGTGGTGGGTGGTCGGTGGAAAGTCCAGTGAAAGACGCGAGACTCCTCACGCAAACGGAATAAAGGAGGGTGGCGGCTTGCAAGGAGGACAGAGCGATGACGTAGTAGAAGAAGTATGGTGGCGGCGAAATCCGTGGAGAGACGAAAGAGGAGGAATATTACTTAGAAGAATTGAAGATAGAAAAAAGGGGTGGAGAGTCACGGTTGGAAGAAAGTCACGACAGACTTCAATTTATTCTGTTAATTTCATTCAACGTCCCTTAATCTTCCAAAACAGCCCGCATATATACAACAGCACGACTGGGCGGTTTGAATAAGTGTGCGAGTTGCTAATGGTGGGAGTACTTTTACGGGGAATCAGGGAAATGCTTTCACGTGATTGGAAACTGAGAATTGGTTTTTTTCAATATATATTTTTAAAAGTGCTACCTCCCTTTTAACAGCTTATAGTAGCTAGCTCTCCAAATGAATTAGACAGCATGTTGCTCACGTGAGAATAGAAACGTGAGCTGGCTTTCTTGTTTTTTTTTTCATGTTTTCTGAAACAAGATTTTTTTCAACATCTTTTGATATAACACAAAATACCTTCTAATGAGGAACACATGCGAAGGATCAAAATGAAGGCTAAGGCTCAAGATGCGAATAAGAGAGGAAATGAATGTGGCTTGATCCACCCAAATCAAAGAAGTACACCTCCCACTAATTAAAACAACTAATTGTACGACCCAGTTTATTACGTCATACGGAGTACACTAATACAACCTCTCCAATACATAAAAAAACTATAGGAAAATAAAAGCGCAAAACAAAACCAGTGCGCGACAAAAGAGAAAAGTGTTCGACAAGACTAAAAAATGAGCATGCGCAAAATAAACTTTGGCGATGCGGGCGCCTATCTGCATCAGTTGTTGGAGGAGGGCAAAGGTTGAAATCAGCAAGAGCGAAAAGGGCGGCTGACAACGGAATTTGAAGGATGTTCGGTGTGCTCTAATACATGTTTTTACAGCCTCGGTCGTAACACATTGGTAACTTCGTCGGTGATGCGAGTAGAAGATTACCGGGGGTGGGTCTACGATAATCTCATGCTTGGGATGAGGAAAGACCCAATACTTGTTTGCATTTCTGCTAGGGAATGAGAAAAGAGAGGAGAGAGGTAGGGAGAAATTAGAGGATGAAGAGAGGGAAACAGAAATCAGAATTCCTAATTAGTCCGAGCATGCTAAAATACAATAGTTATCCGGCTTATATACTTGTCAAGCTCAACATACGAAACTGAAACATAAAGAATACCCAAAATATAACACATAAAATAACTCCACTCAACACATGTCGGCTAGGCCGGTATGTTACGCTCACCGTGCTCGCGACGTCGATACACCCGCCACACTGGCGGTCGCCCTTTGCCTTCGTCCGCTCCGTCGGTGTCCGTAACAATTTCATTCCAACGTTTCAGGATATAAATAGGCTTAAATGACATCAGCAGCTCCTAATATATTAAGTGACACATAAAGAAAAATATAGAAGACCTACGATAATAAATATTTGCAACACCGCCAAGACATAACATAAAAGACCAAAAATGATAATAGTCGTCGTCGAAATCAGCGGGTTTTCTACAAATTTTGCACGCATGCGGTCGGCAGATCCGCACGGTGGGATTTCTACCCCGCCAAATGGGGCCTAAGACTTGTAATGGTATTCTTATGGCAGCTTTCTCGTCTTATCATGGGTTTAAGAACAGTATTCAGGATGAAACTATGGCCCTTTTGGATGGCTTACAGACGTGTAGGATCCTCAGCTACAATGGCATCTCTATCATGCTTTATTCAAAGATTTTGCTATCTTACATTCAAGGTAAATGCTTCAAGAATTGGACACTATCTCATCAACTTATTGGCTCAAATAAACTTTTTGTGTTGCAGTATGGAGGTCGGGCGGTCTGTTGCTGTTCGGAGACCGGGTGGTCTGGCAGTTTATCCTAGCCGGTCTGTCTGCCGGGCTGTTGTTGTTTGGTGTCCCAGCGGTCTGGCAGTTTGTTTCAGACGACTTGGAGACCGGGCGGTCTAGCGGTATCCTGTGGCGGCTTGCTCTCTGTGGCGCTTGTTATCTCCCTGTTGGTTGTCAGGCGGTTAGCCGGCTTGTCTAACCGCACGACCTGTCCGGTTTGTCCATTTGTAAAGTCACATATACTTGTAAATTTTTAGTCTCACATTGCTTAATTGTAATCTCTCTCATCTCCTGCATTCTATAAAAGGGAGGCTATACCAATGTAATTGATACCTTTTTTGGATAATAAAGTTTGCATTACTCCAAATTTTCGGTCTGTTTTTTCTGTTCGCACATGGTATCAGAGCACTCGGTCATTTCCTCCTGATTGTGTGAGCGCTCCCTGTCTTCGCGACTTGTTTCATCTTTCCGCGACCTGTTCTCGCGGCTTGATTCCTCTTCTGACTGTTTCCCTGTTCGCGCGGCTTGATTCTCCTTGTTACTGCCCTTTGTGTTTGCGGCCTTTGCTTCCTCTTTCTTGCCGCACATTTTGCTTAGTCGCCGACTCCCCTTTTCTAGCTGCTCCTATTCTTTGTCGTCGCGACCTGTCCTTAAGTCGCTGCGACCTGTTCTAGCCGCTCTCCTCTTCTTTGTCGTCGTGACTGTCCTTAAGTCGTCGCGACCTGTTCTAGCCGCTCTCCTCTTCTTTGTCGCCGCGACCTGTCCTTAAGTCGCCGCGACCTTGTTAACCGCTCTCCTTTTAGCGACTTCTCCTTCTAGCCGCGGCTTGTTTCTCTCGCTGCTTTCTTCTATGGCCAACTCCGATATCTCCACCACCACTACTCTCGTTGTCGCTCATCCTCCTACACCTCCCACTTCTTCTGTAATCTTGACACCGCTTCCAAGCTTATTGGTCTCAACTATCCGGATTGGAGTGTCTCCTTCACCTTCCTCCTCCGCTCTCAACGCAAACGTCATCATCTCACAGATGACCCTCATCCGCATGATTCCCCTCTCTTGACGACTGTGATGTCAGCAATGCTCTTGTCCGCACATGGCTGGCTAACAGCCTCTTGATGAATGCTCCCTGTCATCCGTCATGATGAAACCGTCAAGGCCGCTTGGCTACATCTTCGCTCTCTACTCAAAAGGGGGCTCAGACGTCTCGCATCTATACTTTATATGCGGACCTCTTTGCCCGTCCCTCCATGTCTCCAGCGGCTGCTTATCAGCAAGTTCAGGCTCTCAGAGCCGAAATTCTACAAAATCGCCTCTTCTCTGTTGATCTCGTTGAGCAACACAAACACTTCCAGGAGCTTCTGGTTGTGTGTTATCTTCTACGCCTTCTAGATTCATATGACATGATTCATCAACAGATCCTTGGTGAGGCGTAGTCTCCCACCCTGGATGCCACCGCTGCCCGCATCGTCGTTGTTACTCTTTGCTCCAACGTCTGCTGTTATCCTCCCCTCCTCCATCGGACAACTCCGCTCACCATACTCAGCGCAGTAGCTCTGGTGGCCGCCACCTCCCCTCCAGCGACCGTGGTGCTTCCCGCTTTCTTTGCTCTCACTGTGGCCGCACCGGCCACACGGTTGATCGCTGTTGGAAGAAGCATCCTCATCTTCGACATCTGGTGACGCCTCCACTTCCTCTTCGAAGTCGTCCGCCTCTGTGGTCACGCCTTCAGGTAGTGCACACGTCGTTACTCAAGGTAAATGGCTGATCGACTCTAGTGCTACCAATCATATGACCGGCAATCCGCACTGTTTTTCTCTCCTACAACAGCATGACTGGTTACCCCCGGTCCTTGTTGCGGACGGCTCTCCCTCACCGGTCAATGGAACGGGGGTTGTTCAAGTTACTCCGTCTCTTCGCTTGACGGACACCCTCTACGTGCCCAAGTTCCCTTGCAACTTGTTATCTGTTACTTCCCTTTGCAAAACAACTACAATGCTCTGTCACATTCACGTATACTACTTGTTCTTTTCAGGATCCGGGAACCAAGGGGACGATTGCTACTGGGACTGAGAGTGGCGACCTCTACTTCCTCAACAATGTTTCTGCACTCTCGCCTTCTCCGCATCTTCTACTGATCTTCTCCAGTAGCACCTTCGTCTTGGTCATGCTCCTCCCGTCTTCTTCGTCAGCTGCTACCACATCTTCCTCCGCAAGGCCCACCCTCAACTGTGAAGCATGTCAACTTGGCAAGCATCACCACTCCTCCTTCCCACCAAAGCAAGGTCGTGGATCTTCCGGCCGTTTGAACTTGTTCACTCCGACATCTGGGGTCCTGCTCCCACCTTCACCATCGGTCGGGGTAGTCATATTTTGTAACGTTTATTGATGATTTTTCTAGATGTACATGGGTGTATATTTTAAAGGATCGCTCAGAACTTTATTCTGTATGGACATCTTTTTATCATATGGTTAAAAATCAGTTTATATGTCTATTAAAATTTTTTCGTACTGACAACGCTAAGGAATATCTTAACAATGCTTTCACTTCTTTTTGTGTGCAAAATGATATTCTTCATCAAACTACCTGTGTCTATATCTCGCAACAAAATGGGGTGGCGGAACGCAAGAACCGTCACCCTCTTGATGTCGCCCGCACTCTGATGACACAAATGCACGTTCCTCGCTCCTATTGGGGCTACGCTGTCCTCCTCTCCTGTTACCTCATTAATCGCATTCCGTCCACAGTTCTCCACAGACAAACTCCATTCTCTCTTCTCTATCCTGGCAAGGATGCGTTTCCTCTTCTTCTGCGTATCTTTGGGTGCACGACCTTTGTGCACAATCCTTCTGCCACACATGACAAACTTGACTCACGTGCCACCAAATGTATCTTTTTGGGTTACTCAACTACCCAAAAATGTTACTGTTGTTTGATCCCGTTCTTTGGAAACAATACGTCTCCGCAGATGTGACCTTCTTCGAGAATGTGTCCTATTTCTCCTCCGACCCACCTCCACCTCCTTCTCCCACCGTCCCCCCACCCCGTCTACTCTCGTCGAGATTTTCCCACCATCACCTCCACCGTCTCCTCCTTCCCTCTCTTCCTCATCACCACCATCATCTCCCTCTTCTTCGCGGCCGTCTTTCTCCTCTCCCGGGCCAGCTCTCTCCGCCACGGATGCTCCGGTTACTGAGGAACATGCCGACCCGGATCTTCCCATTGCTCTTCGCAAAGGGGTGCGAACGTGTACCCAGCACCCGCTGACTGCTGTTGTTTCATATGATCGTCTCACTCTTTCTCGCAGGGCGTTTGCATTGGCTATCTCCGCGACTGCCACTCCCCGCACCTATCAGGAGGCTCTCACTATTCCTCATTAAAAGGCTGTCATGGATGAGGAAATTGCTACTCTTACTGAACGGAGCACCTGGACCCGGTTCCCCCACCTTTGGGCACGGATGTCGTTGGCTGCTGCTGGGTCTTTGTTGTCAAATTCCATCCCGATGGTAGCGTGGATCGCTACAAGGCCGTCTGGTGGCTAAAGGATTCACTCAAACCTATGGTGTTGATTACTTCGACATCTTTTCTCCGTTGCTCGTCTCAGCACCATTCGGGTCCTTCTCTCTGTCGCTGTCAACAAGTATTGGCCCATTTCGCAGCTGGATGTTAAGAATGCTTTCCTCCACGGTAATCTGCAGGAAGATGTTTACATGGAGCAACCTCCTGGGTATGTTGCTTAGGGGAGACACGAGTATGCCGGCTAAAGAAGGCTATATATGGCCTCAAGCAGAGTCCTCGTGCCTGGTTGACAAGTTTAGCGACATTGTTGCGGTCATTGGTTTTACAAGAAGCTCAGCCGATCACTCTTGTTCGTTCGGAAAACCGCCTCTGGTCTGATAGTTTTTGCGGTTTATGTTGATGACATTCTTTTTACTGGAGATGAACAGGATGGGGTAACGTTGACAAAGAAACACCTCCGTCAACAGCTGGTCACAAAAGATATGGGCTCACCGAAATACTTTCTGGGGATTGAAATCTCTAGGAAGCCCAACTCCATGGTCATTTCCCAACAGAAGTATGCTCTTGATCTTCTAAAGAAGGCAGGATTGACTGGTGCTAAATCTACCCGTTGTCCCATGGCTGCTGGAGAAGACAAAACTTGGACAGATGACTTGCCTCTTCTATCCGATCTTACAAGGTACCAACGTCTGCTGGGCAAGCTCATTTATCTCACGGTAACCAGACCCGACATCTCTTATGTTGTTGGCAAGGTGAGTCAGTTCATGCAAGCTCCTAGGGAATGTCATCTACAATCTGCCCTGAGGATATTGGAGTATATTAAAGCAGCACCAGAGAAATGACTCTTTTTTCAGAAGAATGGTCACCTAAGGGTTGAAGCGTACTCTGATTCGAGCTATGCTGATGACAAAGGGGACCGCAAGTCGACATCAGGTTTTTGCACGTTTGTTGGAGACAATCTTGTGAGTTGGAAAAACAAGAAACAGTCTGTGGTCTTCAGGTCTAATGCAGAGGCGGAATATCGCAGTATGACGTCGACCACGTGTGAGTTGAAATGGTTACGGACTCTCATGCTTGACTTAGGAGAGGTCTACAAACTATCCTCTTTCTATGTTCTGTGACAACAAGACCGCGATATACATCTCCAAAAATCCGGTCTTTCATGAGAGAACAAAACACATATAAGTCGACTGTCATTTTATTCGGGAAGAGATCTTGATGAAACAGATTTGTACTTCGTTCGTCACTTCCGACAATGAGTTGGCAGACGTCTCCACCAAGTCGGTGTCCGCTTCCTTTTTCCACATCTGCGACAAGCTGGGCATGATGATATCTATGCTCCAGCTTGAGGGGGAGTGTTGCAGTATGGAGGCCAGGCGGTCTGTTGTTGTTCGGAGACCGGGCGGTCTGGCGGTTTATCCTAGCCGGTTTGTCTGTCGGGCTGTTGCTGTTTGGTGTCCCGACGTTCTGGCGGTTTGTCTCAGACGACTTGGAGACCGGGCGGTCTAGCGGTCTCCTGTGACGGCTTGCTCTCTGTGGCGCTTGTTCTCTCCTCTTGCTGGTTGTCGGCGGTTAGCCGGCTTGTCTAACCGCACGACCTGTCGGTTTGTCCATTTGTAAAGCCGCATATACTTGTAAATTTTCAGTCTCACATTGCTTAATTGTAATCTCTCTCATCTCCTCCATTCTATAAAAGGGAGGCTATATCATTGTAATTGATACCTTTTTTGTATAATAAAGTTTGCATTACTCCAAATTTTCGATCTGTTTTTCTTGTTCGCACATTTTTCATCCACCGCATTTATAGGGAAAAAGGTAATATACTAGCTAACAAATATGGACACTGCTACCTATTGGAAAAGCCCATGTAAAAGGCCCATTTAATGGCCCACTTTGTTTATTTTCTCTCTCCTCCTTCTTTAGTCCCACATCATGTATAGGAATTATTCTTCTCTCCTCTCCTATATATTTGTTTTCTCTCCTTGTATTTACATACTTGATAAATACATACAAGCTTTGGGCACTTTCTACATGGTATCAGAGGGAGGTTCCCTCTAGCTGCGTCCTTCCCTGCGGACAGCCTTCTCTGTCTGCTCGGACTGTCCTTCTGCGGACTGCCCTTCTGCATTCGCTCTCTGCGAACTGTCTTTTGTACGCCTTCCTTGCGGACTGCCTTCTCTGTCCGCTCCGGTCTCCTGCGGACTGCCCTTCTGCACCCGCTTCTCTTCTTTCTCTCCGTGGTTCCACCCTCCTCAGGCTTCTTATAGTCATCTTCTGCTCTGACTCGTGGGGCCCACCTCTTCTATCCGCTGCGGACGTTCCTTCCTGTTCGCTCGAGCCTCGTTTCTCGCGGACTGCTCCACTCCTCTTTTCTCGCGGAGCCCGCTCTGCTTCTATCCGCTGCGGACGTTCCTTCCTGTCCGCTCGAGCCTCCTTTCTCGCGGACTGCTCCAACTCCTCTTTTCTCGCGGAGCCCGCTCTGCTTCTATCCGCTCGAGCCTCTTTGCTCGCGGACTCCCTATCCGCAGTCTCTTGCGGACTGCTCCTGTCCGTGCTGCGGGCTCCTCCTCTCTCTTGCTGCGTGACTTCTTCTCCACGCGGTCTCTTCTTCAGTCCGCCGCGTTTTTTTTCAGCGGCCTGCCCCAGTCCGCTGCATTCTTCTCCAAACTCCTGCGACCTTTGCCGCGGACTGCCCCTAGGTCGCCGCGACCTCATCAAGCTCTGCTCCAATCCGCTGCGACCTCTGTCGAGGACTGCTCCAGGTCGCCGCGACCTCATCCCGTTCGCCGCGACCTCCATTCGCGGATTGCTCCCGTTCGCCGCGACCTCACCCCGTTCGCCGCGCCCTCTCCAGCTCGCCGCGACCTCCTTTCCCCGCTGCTTGCCGCGCGGTTTGTTCTCCGTGCCCTGCGGTCTGCTCATCCTCAGTCGCCATGTCCTCCAGCGACTCCACTACCGCTCAACCCCGGCCGATCATGTGGCTCCTCTTGAACTCCGCGATGAGCTTCGGATTACTACTATTTCCCTCTCTGGTAAGTCCAACTTCATCCCCTGGGTCCACTCCGTCCGCCGGGTCTTATAGGCCAAGGGTCTTGCACGCCACCTTACCCAGGGCTCACCGACTCCTCTACTGATGATTGGCTCCGCAATGACGGTCGCGTCCAGACTGGATCCTGAACTCGGTGGAGGGTGAGCCGTATGTACAACCCCGTATTCGCGAAGAGTGGGCCCAAAACAAGGTAAGCAAGTTTTTAAGCTTTTTGGGAGTTTTGCACTCCTAGGGGCCAATTTTTGGTGAACTGAAAGATATACTAGTAGGGGGAGAAATATTTCTCCCCCAAGGCGCTCTTGGCAAGCCGCCGCAAGCCGCCGCAAGCCGCCCGCAAGACGCCTAAGCCGCCCACCAGGCCGCAAAGCCGCCCAGGCCGCCAGGCCGCAAGCCGAGCCTCAGCGGCAGACCGGCCGGGGGCCAGGGCCGCCCCAGCTCGGCGGCTAGCGGGGCAGGAGACCGGCCGGGCGAGGGGCCAGGGTCTCGCCCGCGCCTCTTCTTGCTCGGCGGCATTATCGGGGGAGAGGACCCAGGGCCGCGGGGCCAGGGTCTCGCCCGCGCCTCTTCTTGTTCAGCGGCCTAGCGGGGCGAGACCGGTCGGGGGCCAGGGTCTCGCCCGCGCCTCTTCTTGCTCGGCGGCCTAGCGGGGTGAGACCGGTCGGGGGCCAGGGTCTCGCCCGCGCCTCTTCTTGCTCGGCGGCCTAGCGGGGAGAGACCGGCCGGGGGCCAGGGTCTCGCCCGCGCCTCTTCTTGCTCGGCGGCCTAGCGGGGCGAGACCGGCCGGGGGCCAGGGTCTCGCCCCCGCCTCTTCTAGCTCGGCGGCCTAGCGGGGCGAGACGGCCAGGAGCCAGGTCTCGCCCCCGCCTCTTCTTGCTCGGCGGCTTGGCGGGGCGAGACCGGTCGGAGGCCGCAGTCTCGCCCTTGCTTCTTCTTGCTCGTCGGCTTGGCGGGGCGAGACCGGTCGGAGGCCGCGTCTCGCCCTTGCCCCCCCGCAGTTTTACCTTCTTGCCCTCGGGGAGAATTCCTCCTTTACCCCCCGGCGTGGCTGTTTTCTATTGGCCCAAAGCTTTTTGGGCGTGAGGGTATCTCGGTTCATTTTGGTCCAAGGGGTTGTGGAAAACTATAAATAGACCCCCTTGGGTGCATTGGAGAAGG